>SWKW01000308.1:0-16198 GCA_011058865.1 Didymella keratinophila
CAACAACAACGCGCAATGTCTTAACACTACAACCTGCAAAACATATATACTAAAAGTAATATATTCCTTGCTATTACTAATATTACCTCTAAGCAAATTTAGAGTAAAAGGCGTGCTGTAGTAGTATATACTGTGCCTTAATTAACGCTATAAGACTAACGTGCTGGACGCTGCCCTTAACGCGACTGCGAGCTGAATTTGAAGCGCCTTATAAAGCTAGAAGAGGAAGTAATTATAGCACGTGTACTTAAGGAGTCTAATTATAGACTACCCCCCTTAAAGGCAGATGTGTGAGATATAGCAGATAAACTGCTAAGAGAGCGTAGTAGTAACGCTGTTAGCAAGAACTAGGTTAACAGGTTTATCTAGCGTACACCTAAGCTGCAAACGCAATAGACCTGTCTATACAATTGCTAGTAAGCCGCCTGTAAGGACCTAGCGGTTATCTAGCCCTAGTTTACGCTTGTTTAGTTAATAAAGGCGAAGTATAGTATTGTAGACAAAGACATATACAACTTTAACAAGTCTAGCTTCCTAATAGGTAAGATCTTGTTGCAGCTAGTAGTAACAGGCTTAGAGAAGCCTAGGAAGCAGAAGAAACTCTAACCTAGCAATTGTGAGTAGGTTACCCTAGTATAAGGTGTTAGGTTGATAGGGAAGGTTATCCTACTGTTCCTTGTCCTTGCTAGCAAGGTTCTAATCTCTAACTAGTTTACTAAGGACCTGCCACGCGACTAGGTTATATAAGTAAGCCCTACTAGCTAGACTAACAATAATCTAGCGCTTGCCTAGCTTAAACACTTTAACTTGCATGTGAAGCTAGTTAGGGTGTACTAGCTACTTATTATTAACAGCTATAAGAGCTACTGCTTAGCAGAATTCTAGGATTGCTGTAAAGAGAAGAAGATAATTACTCTCTATATACTAGCACACTTATTACACTTATTGCAGCTACTTAACGTTGCCTGCTTCTTGCTGCTAAAGCGCACGTATAGCAACAAGATCTTAGCCTTAGCACGCAGTTGCATCTACTATATTAATAAGGAAACCTTCCTACTAGCCTTTAAAGCAGCTTTTAAGAAGGCGTTTATAGTAGAGAATGTTTGCGCAGGCTTTAGAGGTGCTAGGCTAGTCCTATACAACCTAGAGGTTGTGTTATTAAAGCTTAATGTGCGTCTGCGCATGCTAATACTACTAAAACCTAGCAACATTACCTAGGAGCTAAAGACACTACGCAACGCTTACAAAGTAGAGGAGCAGTTAACTCTAATTTCAAAGTGCATTTAAAACTATTAAGGGTCTCTAGCAAGCTTGTTAGATAAGCAGGTTAAATAGTTAAGTAAGGGTGCTTAGTAGATAGCGCATAATATAGTGTTGCTGTAGGAGGAAGTAGGCTGCCTTTAAGACGCTGTAGAAGTGTCTACAAAGCGCAAGACCTGTAAGTAATGCTATATACGCGCAGAGGAGACCCTTATAATTAGCAAAGTAGCTAACTTAGTTAACGTGTTTCACAAGCGAGCCGGCCACCCAAGCGAGTCGGCCACCTAACACTAGCAACACGCCGTCGCGACGACTTTGCGCAACACTACGCTGTTAAATTATAGGTTAAATAACATAATAATATTATTTAGAAGCTTTGCTACCCTCTGCGTCCTCTATTTCTACTATGCAGGTGCAGGAGTTGTGTCTAATCTCCCTACAACAGCTGCAGTATTGTCCTCTACACACCCTCTTTGCAGGCGTCTTGCCCTTACTACAACTGCTACCCTCCTTTTTAGCAACTAAGTTAGCTACTTTGCTAACTGTAAGGGTCTCCTCTGCGCGTATATAACGTTGCTTACAGGTCTTGCGCTTAGTAGACACTTCTACAGCGTCTTAAAGGCAGCCTATTTCCTCCTACAACAACACTATATTATGCGCTATCTACTAAGCACCCTTACTTAACTATTTAACCTGCTTATCTAACAAGCTTGCTAGAGACCCTTAATAGATTTAAATCTACTTTTAAATTAGAGTTAACTACTCCTCTACTTTATGAGCGTTGCGCAGTGTCTTTGGCTCCTAGGCGACGTCGCTGTGTTGTAGTAGAGTTAGCGTGCGCAGGCGCACATTAAGCTTTAATAACACCACCTCTGGGTTGTGTAGGACTAGCCCAGCACCTCTGAAGCCTGCGTAAACGTTCTCTGCTATAAACGCCTTACTAAAAGCTACTTTAAAGGCTAGCAGGAAGGTTTCCTTGTTAATATAGTGGATGCGACTGCGTGCTAAGGCTGAGATCTTGTTGCTGTACAGGCGCTTCAGCGGCGAGAAGCAGGCGACGTTAAGTGGCTGCAACAAGTGCGACGAGTGTGCTGGCATATAGAGAGTGATAATCTTCTTCTCTTTGCAGCGATCCTAGAATTCTGCTAAGCAGTAGCTCTTGTGGCTGTTAATAATAAGCAGCCTGTAGACCCTAACTAGCTTCGCATACAAGTTAAAGTGTTCAAGCCAGGCAAGCGCTAGATTATTGTTAGTCTAGCTAGTAGGGCTTACTTGTATAACCTAGTCGCGTAGCAGGTCCTTAGTAAACTAGTTAGAGATTAAAACCTTGCTAGCAAGGATAAGGAACAGTAGGATAACCTTCCCTATTGACCTAACGCCTTATACTAAGGTAACCTACTCATAATTACTAGGTTAGAGTTTCTTTCGCTTCCTAGGCTTCTCTAAGCCTATTACTACTAACTGCGACAAGATCTTGCCTATTAGGAAGCTAGACTTGTTAAAGTTATACATGTCTTTGTCTACAATACTATACTTCGCCTTCATCGACTGAACAAGTGTGAACCAGGGCTGGATAACCGCCGGGTCCTCGCAGGCAGCTCGCTGGCGATCATACGGACGGGTCCATTGCGTTCGCAGCTCTGGTGTGCGCTTTATAAAGTTGTCAACCCAGTTCTTGCCAACAGGCTTTGCGTCGCGCTCGCGGAGCAGTCTATCTGCCATATCTCGCACGTCTGCCTTCGAGGGGGGTAATCCACAATCAGACTCCTTAAGTATACGTAGTACGACCGCCTCCTCTTCTAGCTTTGTAAGGCGCTTCGAGTTCGGCTCGCAGTCGCGTCGAGGGCGGCGTCCAGCGCGTCAGTCTTGTAGCGTTAATCGAGGCACAGTATATACTGCTGCAGCGCGTCTTTCGCTCTAAATTTGTTAAGAAGTAATATCAGTTATAGCAAGAAATACATTGCTTTTAGTGTATGTATTTTACAGCTTGCGTTGTTAAGACATTGCGTGAAGTCGTCGCGACAGCGTGTTGCTGGTGTTGGGTGGCCGACTCGCTTAGGTGGCCGGCTCGCTTGTGAAACACGTTACTAAAAAGGAGGGTAGCAGTTATAGTAAGGGTAAGACGCCTGCAAAGAGGGTGCATAGAGGACGCTGCTGCAGCTGTTGTGGGGAGATTAGACATAACTCCTGCACCTGCACAGTAGAAATAGAGGATGTAGATAATAGTGCAGCTTCTAAATAATATTAAACTGCTAAATATACTATATAAAAGTGTTGTAGTATTGCGCGTTGTTATTGCAACAGCAGGTTGCTGGTGTTAGGTAGCTAACTCGCTAGGGTGGCCGACTCGCTGGTGAAACACGTTAAGCTATATATTAGCTTTAGTATAGGGTCTAGGGGGTTGTTATAGTTAAGACATTATGTGTTGTTGTTGCGCAGGCGTTGTGCCTTTAGAAGTGCAGCGCTTGGTAGGGTGCGGCGCTCGATAGTGAAACACGTTATACTATATACTAAAATAGTCTTAGAGAGTCTTAGGGTCCTATAGGTCTAAGTCCTATAAGACTATAGGACCTATAAGATAAGAAGTAACTCTTATTAGTCTATTGTCCTAAAGTCCTAGGCTTGTTTGTTACTTGTTCTGATAGAATACTATCCCTAAATAGTACTAGTATAGTTCTATATATCTTTATTACTTAGGTAGACTGCAGTCTCTAATAGGTGTTATAGGCTGAGCCCTGACTGTACAGGGCTACGTACAAGACTCGCTTACGTAACTTTATAAGTAAGGCTTAGCACCCCTTAATCTGTCTTATATAAGAGGAGCAAGTTGTCTTCTCTATCTTTTAGCTTCTATAGTATAGGACAAATACATACTTATTAGAAGGCTACTTTAACCCTTAATATAAGCTAAAAGATTAAATCTACAAAAAAAAATCCCCTGCAGTACCTGTATAATAGAAGGGGAAGGACTTATAAATAAATAAGCAATTTAATAGTTACAGCGCATGTATAAATACTAAGAATAACTTAACGTAATAATTAAATCCCTCTGTATAAGCCTAAACAAAATAAGAGTCTAAGCGCAGACACAGCAGCAGTTATATAACACCTTACATAACAATACCTAACACAATAGAAGGAACGTAATAATAGAGGATAGCAAGGGAACTAGTGTTATATAAGGGTATAATATATAAGAACCCTCCCCTATATAACCTATAAAAGTAAGACTTCCTAATATAGAAGTCTTTAAGGATAGTACACACAAACAGTACCTACAATAGAAAATAAAAGTAAGGGCTAAGCTGTACAGCAACTATGTAGCCTTCTCTATAGAAGAGTTACAGGTCTAGTACCTTATTACTTATATAAGTAGGCAAGCGTTTAATGCACTGTTACTATATATAGACTAAATTATAAGAGGAGTTACTGTACCTGCATCTAGTAAGCTATAGTCCTATCTAGATACCTTCTTTAAAGACCTAACAGCAAAAGCAAAAGCATTAGAGTACCTTTATACAACTAAATAAGGAAGCTAAGAATATAACTAACACGTACAAAGCTTTAACCTAAAGCTCTAAGAGGCTAGCATAGACAACGCTAGCAACGCGCAGAAGATTAACTACCTATAGAACAGTCTAGCTACTAGACTGCTAAAAGCCTAGGTAGGCTATTAACCTGCAAAAGAAGAGTTATACAACAAATTTATAAACTAATTAACGTGTTTCACCATCGAGCGCCGCACCCCACTGAGCGCCGCACTTCTGAAGGCACAACGCCTGCGCAACAACAATGCGTAATGTCTTAACCACAACAACCCCCCAGACCCTATACTAAAGCTAACGTGCAGCTTGTAATATATAATATCTTAAGATACTAAATTAAAAGTATCTGACGCGCTGAGAAAGTCTATAAAGTGCCTAAATAAACGCTCTAACAGCAACGCGACAGAACCTGCTCTTAACGCAACTGTAAGCTGAATTAAAAGCGCCTTACAAAGCTAGAAGAGGAGGCAGTTGTACTATATATACTTGAGGAGTCTGATTATAGACTACCCTCCTTAAAGGCAGATATATAAGATATGGCAGATAAACTGCTTAGAGAGCGCAGGGGTGACGCTGTTAGCAAGAACTAGGTTAACAGGTTTATCTAGCGTACACCTAAGGTGCAAACGCAATAGACCTGTCTGTACAATTGCCAGCAAGCTACCTGTAAGGACCTAGCGGTTATCTAGCCCTAGTTTACGCTTGTTCAGTTAACAAAGGCAAAGTATAGTATTATAGACAAGGACATATATAACTTTAACAAGTCTAGCTTCCTAATAGGTAAGATCTTGTTGTAGCTAGTAGTAATAGGCTTAGAGAAGCCTAGGAAGCAGAAGAAACTCTAACCTAGTAATTATAAGTAGGTTACCCTAGTATAAGGCGTTAGTTTGACAGGGAAGGTTATCCTACTGTTCCTTATCCTTGCTAGCAAGGTTCTAATCTCTAACTAGTTTACTAAGGACCTGCCACGCAACTAGGTTATATAAGTAAGCCCTACTAGCTAGACTAACAACAATCTAGCGCTTGCCTAGCTTGAACACTTTAACACGCATGTGAAGCCTGTTAGGGTCTACTAGCTACTTATTATTAATAGCTATAAGAGCTACTGCTTAGTAGAATTCTGGGATTGCTGTAAAGAGAAGAAGATAATTACTCTCTGTATGCTAGCACACTTGTTGCACTTGTTGCAGCTACTTAACGTTGCCTGCTTCTTGCTGCTAAAGCGCCTGTATAGTGATGAGGTTTCAGCCTTAGTACGCAATTGTATCTACTATATTAATAAGGAAACCTTCCTACTAGCCTTTAAAGTAATATTTAAGAAGGTGTTTATAGCAGAGAATGTTTGTGCAGGCTTTAGAGGTGCTAGGCTAGTCCTACACAACCTAGAGGTTGTGTTATTGAAGCTTGATGTGCGCCTGCGCACGCTAACTCTACTATAACCTAGCAACGTTGCCTAGGAGCTGAAGACACTACGTAACGCTTATAAAGTAGAGGAGTAGTTAACTCTAATTTAAAAGTAGATTTAAATCTATTAAGGGTCTCTAGCAAGTTTGTTGGATAAACAGGTTAGACAGTTAAGTAAGGGTGCTTAGCAGATAGCGCATAATATAGTGTTACTGCAGGAGGAACAGGCACGTATATAAACTGCTATTGAGGAGCTTACAAAGCGCAAGATTTATAAGTAATGCTATATACGCGCAGAGGAGACCCTTACAGTTAGTGAGGTAGCTGACTTAGTTACTAAAAAGGAGGGTTGGGGTCGTAGTGAGGGCGAGACGCCTGTGAAGAGGGTGCGTGCAGGACGACGCTGCGGGCGTTATAGGGAAATTAGACACAACTCCTGCACCTGCAAGGTAGAAATAGAGGACGCAGAGGATAGCGAAGCTTCTGAATAATATTATTGCGTTATTGTAGCTATAACTTAATTGTGTGGTGTTAAGAAACAGCGCTGCGTAGGCGTTGTGCCTTTGAAAGTGCGGCGCTCGGTGGGGTGCGGCGCTCGATGGTGAAACACGTTATAAGTTATATAGAAAAACCTAAAAGCTATAGCCTAGATTATATTAGGCAAAAAGTTATACAGAAACCTAGACTATTAAGAGTCCTCCTGCTAAAACAGTAATAAGATAGACTAGACTCTAACTATAGGAAGTTACTAACCCTGTATAAAGAAACTGCAGGAGTACTAGGGTACAGAGGAAGAGATCTAGGATAGACGCAAGTTAGGGGCCTGCCTAAAGTGTAGCTAGCAAGGCTATAGAGTATAGGAGTGTAGGAAGAAAGTCCCCTCCTCCCTACTAAGTTATATAACAAAGCCTAAGCCTTATAGGGCTATACAAGTAGTAGCTGTATAAGCTGCTAAAGACTCTTCTTCTTCTAAGAATAAGGGAAAAGAGTAACCCTAGTAAAAAGTTGCACGCTAGGGTCTACCTAGCAAAGTCCTTAGCCTGTATAGAGCACCTGTTTGTTACTCCTTTAATTAGCTGCTATAAAACTAATGTCTATTTACACTAACGTGTTTCACCAGCGAGTCGGCCACCCTAGCGAGTCGGCCACCTAACACCAGCAACCCGCTGTCGCAACAACAACGCGCAATGTCTTAACACTATAACCTACAAAACACATATACTAAAAGTGATATATTCCTTGCTATTACTAATATCACCTCTAAGCAAATTCAGAGCAAAAGGCGCGCTGTAGCAGTATATACTGTGCCTTGATTAACGCTACAAGACTGACGCGCCGGACGCCGCCCTCAACGCGACTGCGAGCCGAACGCAAAGCGCCTTATAAAGCTAGAAGAGGAGGTGATTATAGCACGTGTACTTAAGGAGTCTGCCCGTGGACTACCCCCCTCAAAGGCAGATGTGCGAGATATAGCGGATAAACTGCTGAGAGAGCGTGGTGGTGACGCTGTTGGCAAGAACTAGGTTGACAGGTTTATCCAGCGTACACCTGAGCTGCGAACGCGATGGACCTGTCCGTACGATCGCCAGCGAGCTGCCTGCGAGGACCTGGCGGTTATCCAGCCCTGGTTCACGCTTGTTCAGTCAACAAAGGCAAAGTACAGTATTATAGACAAGGACATGTACAACTTTAACAAGTCTAGCTTCCTAATAGGCAAGATCTCGTTACAGCTAGTAGTAACAGGCTTAGAGAAGCCTAGGAAGCAGAAGAAACTCTAACCCAGCAATTGTAAGTGGGTTACCCTAGTACAAGGCGTCAGGTCAACAGGGAAGGTTATCCCACTGTTCCTTGTCCTTGCTAGCAAGGTTCTGATCTCTAACTAGTTTACTAAGGACCTGCCACGCGACTAGGTTATACAAGTAAGCCCTACTAGCTAGACTAACAACAATCTAGCGCTTGCCTAGCTTAAACACTTCAACTCGCATGCAAAGCTAGTTAGGGTGTACTAGCTACTTATTATTGACGGCCACAAGAGCCACTGCTCAGCAGAATTCCAGGATCACTGCAAAGAGAAGAAGATAATCACTCTCTATATGCCAGCACACTTGTCACACTTGTTGCAGCCACTTAACATTGCCTGCTTCTCGCCACTAAAGCGCACGTATAGTGATGAGATCTTGGCCTTAGCACGCAGTCACATCTACTATATTAACAAGGAAACCTTCCTACTGGCCTTTAAAGCAGCTTTTAAGAAGGCGTTTACAGCAGAGAATGTTCGCGCAGGCTTTAGAGGTGCTAGGCTAGTCCTACACAACCTAGAGGTTGTGTTATTAAAGCTTAATGTGCGTCTACGCACGCTAACACCACTAAAACCCAGCAACGTCGCCTAGGAGCTAAAGACACCACGCAACGCTTACAAAATAGAGGAGCAGTTAACTCTGATTTAAAAGCGCATTCAAAACTATCAAGGGTCCCTAGCAAGTTTGTTAGATAAACAGGTTAAACAGTTAAGTAAAGGTACTTAGCAGATAGCACATAATATAGTGTTGCTGCAGGAGGAAGTAGGCCACTTTTAAGACGCTATAGAAGCGTCTACAAAGCGCAAGACCTGTAAGCGACGCTATATACGCGCAGAGGAGACCCTTACAATTAGCAAAGTAGCTGACTTAGTTGCTAAAAAGGAGGGTGGCAGTTATAGTAAGGGCAAGACACCTGCAAAGAGGGTGCGTAGAGGACGCCGCTGCAGCCGTTATGGGGAGATTAGACACAACTCCCGCACCTGCATAGTAGAAATAGAGGATGCAGATAATAGCGCAGCTTCTAAATAATATTAAACTAGTAAATATACTATATAAAAGTGTTGTAGTATTGCGCGTTGTTGTTGCAACGGCGGGTTGCTGGTGTTAGGTGGCCGACTCGCTGGGGTGGCCGACTCGCTGGTGAAACACGTTATAGTTATTACTATAATTAATAATAGGGGTTGTATATTTACTCTTGTAAATAAATAGCTTGTATAGAAAGAGGACTTACTGCGCATTCCTATTATACTTATTAAAGTAGAAGGAGTAGGAAACTAAAGAAGCATAATTTCTAAGATTGTAGAGTTTATATTAGACGTAGGCAGCATACAGGAATAATAAGTTACTGCGTATATTACTTTGTCTACATATAACTATAACAAAATCTTAGGGAAGACATAGCTTAAGAGTGTTAGGGGAGTAATTGATACTAAATAGAAGTTAATATAGATAAAGTAGTATAGTGTTTCTGTACAGAGTTTAGAGGCTACTACACCCCTTAACTGCTACCTAGTGTTAGCAGTTGTATTCTAATACTACGTATAGAAGAGTTAGAAGAAAGAGCTAGGCTTGCAAGTATTTGCTGTAAGTATAAAGGATATTTAAAAGGCGCTTAAGGTTAAACCTAAGCTTATATCTAAGGAAGTTCTTGCTACTCTTCTGCCTTACCTTTAATTATATATTAAACTCTTCCTACCTAAAGAAGGTAATAAGCTCCTACTACACTAAGGTCCTAAAGTAGACTATGTTATTAAGCTAAACAAAGTTAATAGAGAGACACTGGAAGTACTATACAGCCTACTCTATATAATATTAAGGGATAAATTACTTGTGCTTTACTATACATTACTAGACCTGCTAGAGAAGGGGTTTATTAGGGCAAGTAACTCCCCTGCAGCCTCCCTAGTCTTCTTTGTACAGAAACTAGGGGGCAGCCTAAGGTTCTTCGTAGACTACTAAGCCCTAAATACCCTTATAAAGAAGGATAGGTACCCCTTACTACTTATTAAGTAGATATTAAATATAATTAGATAGGCTACTTAGTATACTAAGCTTGACGTTACAGCTGCCTTCTACAAGATTTATATTACAGAGGGACAGGAATAGATAACAGCCTTCTGTACAAGGTTTAGCTTATATAAGTAGATAGTTACTCCTTTTAGCCTAGCTAACACACTAAGCACCTTCTAGAGGTATATTAACTAGGCCCTTTGCAACTTCCTTGATAATTTTGCCTCTGCCTACTTAGACAATATCTTAATCTTTACTAAAGGTTTGCTTAAGAAACACTATAATTATATATAACAGGTTATAGATAAGCTATAAGATATAGGCCTGCACCTAGAGCTTAGTAAGTGCAAGTTTAATATTTGTTATACAAAGTACCTTAGATTTATGCTTAAGTTAGGAAGAGGTATCTTAATAGACCCTAAGGAGGTCTAAGCTATTAAAGACTAGCAAGCCCAAACTACAACTAAGGGTGTACAGGGATTTCTAGGATTTGCAAACTTCTATAGGAAGTTTATCTAGAACTTTGCTGCATTGTTAGAACTACTTAACGTGTTTCACTATCGAGCGCTGCACCCTACTAAGCGCCGCACTTTTAAAGGCACAACGCCTATACAGTGCTGTTTCTTAACACTACGTAATTAAGTTATAGCTATAATAATATAATAATATTATTTAGAAGCTTTGCTATCCTCTGCGTCCTCTATTTCTACCTTATAGGTGTAGGAGTTGTGTCCAATTTCCCTATAACGCCTGTAGTGTTGTCCTGCACGCACCCTCTTTATAGGCGTCTTACCCTTACTACAACCCTAACCCTCCTTTTTAGTAACTAAGTTAGCTACCTTACTAACTATAAGGGTCTCCTCTGTGTATATATAGTGTTGCTTATAAATCTTGTGCTTTATAAGCTCCTTAATAGTAGTTTGTATGCGTGCCTGTTCCTCCTGCAGTAACACTATATTATGTGCTATCTGCTAAGCACTCTTACTTAACTGTCTAACCTGTTTATCTAATAAACTTGCTAGAGACCCTTAATAGATTTAAATCTACTTTTAAATTAGAGTTAACTACTCCTCTACTTTGTAAGTGTTGCGTAGTGTCTTTAGCTCCTAGGCAACATTACTAGGTTATAGTAGAGTTAGCGTGCGCAGGCGTATATTAAGCTTTAATAATATAACCTTTAGGTTGTGTAGGACTAGCCTAGCACCTCTAAAGCCTATATAAATATTCTCTGCTGTAAACACCTTCTTAAATATTACTTTAAAGGCTAGTAGGAAGGTTTCCTTATTAATATAGTAGATATAACTGCGTGCTAAGGCTAAAACCTTATTACTATACAGGCACTTTAGCAGTAAGAAGCAGGCAATATTAAGTAGCTGTAATAAGTATAACAAGTATACTAGTATATAGAGAGTAATTATCTTCTTCTCTTTATAGTAATCTTAGAATTCTACTAAGCAGTAGCTCTTATAGCTATTAATAATAAGTAGCTAGTAGACCCTAACAGGCTTTATATACGTGTTAAAGTATTTAAGCTAGGCAAGCGCTAGATTGTTGTTAGTCTAGCTAGTAGGGCTTACTTATATAACCTAGTTATATAGCAGGTCCTTAGTAAACTAGTTAGAGATTAGAACCTTACTAGTAAGGATAAGGAATAGTAGGATAACCTTCCCTGTTAAACTAACACCTTATACTAGAGTAACCTACTTATAATTACTAGGTTAGAGTTTCTTCTACTTCTCAGGCTTCTCTAAGCCTGTTACTACTAGCTATAATAAGATCTTGCCTATTAGGAAGCTAGACTTATTAAAGTTGTACATATCCTTGTCTATAATACTGTACTTTGCCTTTGTTAACTAAACAAGCGTGAACTAGCGCTAGATAACCGCTAGGTCCTCACAGGCAGCTTACTAGCAATCATACAGACAGGTCTATCGCGTTCGCACCTCAGGTGTACGCTAGATAAACCTGTTAACCTAGTTCTTGCTAACAGCGTCACCCCCGCGCTTTCTAAGCAGTTTATCTGCTATATCTTATATATCTGCCTTTAAGGAGGGTAGTCTATAATTAGACTCCTTAAGTATATGTAGTATAACTGCCTCCTCTTCTAGCTTTATAAGGCGCTTTTAATTTAGCTTACAGTTGCGTTAAGAGCAGGTTCTGTTGTGTTGCTGTTAGAGCGTTTATTTAGGCACTTTATAGACTTTCTTAGCACATTAGATACTTTTAATTTAGTATCTTAAGATATTATATATTATAAGCTGCACGTTAGCTTTAGTATAGGGTCTAGGGGGTTGTTGTAGTTAAGACATTACGCGTTGTTGTTGCGCAGGCGTTGTGCCTTCAGAAGTGCAGCGCTCGGTGGGGTGCGGCGCTCAATAGTGAAACACGTTATATAACTTATAAAAAAAGATACTGCGTTTATATAGGGTCCTAAACAGGACAATACCTTTGTACAGCTAAAAGAAGCCTTCCTATTAAGCAAAGTACTAGCTACCTTAGACCTAGAAAGGAAAGCAGTAGTAGAATATAACTCCTCTAGCTACGCTATAGGTGCTATACTCTCCTAAGAAGACAATCTTAGTAACCTCTGTATAGTAGCATACCTCTCTTGCAAATTCCTACTACACAAAGCAAATTACCTAATCTATAACAAGGAGCTACTAGCAGTAATCTTCTGTCTAACTAAGTAGGACTCTAAACTACAAAGCATACAAGAATTTAAAGTAATAACTAACTACAAGAATCTAGAATACTTTACACAAAAACAAAAGTTAACTAAATAACACGTACAATAGTCCTAGATTATGTTATAATTTAGGAATATGCAAATTCGCTACTAACTAGGGAAAGACAACATATAAGCAGACGCCCTATCTAGAAGAGACTAAGACATGCCTTAAGGGGTAGATAATAAGAGGCTAGTAAGTAGAGAGTTTGTTATACTTATACCCTCTTATTAATAAGATCCTATCCTTACAGCACCTATATAAGCACTAACCCTTACCTCTAAAGGAACTATTATATTATAGACCTTACTACAACCTCCTGTCTTAGAGGATCTTGTGCACAAGTACTAGGATTAAGTAGTAGAACTAGACAAAACCTACTAAGCTGTATAGAGCGCAATAACAGAGAACGTAAGATCCTTAAACACTATTACTAAGAAACTAGCAATCTCTCTAAGTAACTATTTAGTAACAGACAACAGGAAGCTATAATAGAGAGGAAGAATCTAGATTCCTGACTACAAACCCCTTTGTATAGGTATTCTCTAGAACACTTACTTAGTAGTACAGACTAGCTACCTAGGAAGAGAGGAAACTTACTATATGCTGTCTTAATAGTAGTATTAGCCTAGCATAAGCTAAGACACCTAACGCTTTGTAAGGAACTGCAAAATTTGTTAACAAAGTACACTATAGAGAGATAGCAAGTATAGCTATCTAAGACCTCTTCTAGTCCTAGACTGTACATAGCAACACCTAATAGTAGACTTTATTACACTGCTACCTCTTTTATTAGGCTTTATAAACTTAATAGTAGTAAAAGACAGGCTTAGTAAGGGTGTGATCCTAGTCCTACTTAAGAAGATTAAAGCAGATAACGTAGCATAGGCTTTTATATAGGAAGTTTATTATTATTACAGCTTGCCTATGTTAATTACTTCTAATTAAGGAACTTAGTTTATAAGCAAACTTTAGGGAAAGACCTATAAGCTACTAGGTATATAACGCAACCTGTCTACAGCCTTTCACCCCTAAACAGATAGAACTACTAAAAGAGCAAACAGTAATATTAAGGTTATAGTCTATATATATTACAACTACGCACAGGATAATTAGGTAACTCTTGCACCTATTCTTAAGCTAATACTTAATACCTATACAAACACCTCTACAGGAGTGTTACCTTTCTTCCTATAATATAGATTTAAAAATTTGCCTTTTCTACCTGCTCTACTAGAGGGAACCCCTATAGGAGACCTATAGGACTATTCTACAACACTATTAACCTGCGCAGAAACTATTATACAGACACTATAATAAGCTGCTAACTAGGCAATCTCTACTATAACATATGCCTAGCAGGAACAAGAAAATTAGGCAAACTGTATAAGGAAACTAGCACTTAAGTACTAAGTAGGAGACTAGGTATAGCTTAACCTAAAGAACGTACAGACAACGCAGAAGAGTAAGAAATTTGACTAGAAGAATAGGAAGTTCTAAATTGCCTGCGTACAGGACTCTTACTAGGTTAAGCTAGATATACCTTAGAAAACAAAATTATACTATATAGACCTGCTAAGGCCTGCTACTAACAACCCTCTACTATTATAATAACTAGGAGATATAAACCCTAGAGTAATTGTTGTACAGGAAGAAGGCTAAGAGGACTACTTAGAATACTACGTTAAAGAGATTATTAACAAGCGCGTACAGGCAGGAGAATTATAATACTAAGTAGAATAGGAAGGTTATAAAAACTTAACCTAGGAGCTAAGCAATTATGTTATTAACACTAAAGCCTATAGGAGATAGATAAACTGTACAAACAATGTACAGTTACTAAATAGGAGGCTATCTAGGAATTAGAGATTAAAACTCTACTACGCTGCAGAGGACATCTATATAGAAGACTAAACAGACCTTCTAGAAAGAGGAGACCTACTTAGCATTAGACAGGTACTTACCCCCCTTAGCAGTAGTAATAGCGCAGCTGCTAAAGCTAGAGCTACTACTACCTCTACTATTAATAACCTTAGAAGAAGTGCCTATATAAGGAGCAGAAGCAAAGTTATAATAAGCAGAACTATTACTCTATATAACGTGTTTCACAAGCGAGCCGGCCACCCAAGCAAGTCGGCCACCCAACACTAGCAACACGCCGTCGCGACAACTTTACGCAACACTACGCTGTTAAATTATAGGTTAAATAACATAATAATATTATTCAGAAGCTTTGCTACCCTCTGCGTCCTCTATTTCTACTATGCAGGTGCGGGAGTTGTGTCTAATCTCCCTACAACAGCTGCAGCGTTGTCCTCTACGCACCCTCTTTGCAGGCGTCTTACCCTTACTATAACTACTACCCTCCTTTTTAGTAACTAAGTTAGCTACTTTACTAACTGTAAGGGTCTCCTCTGCGTATATATAATGTTACTTATAGGTCTTGCGCTTAGTAGACGCTTCTATAGCGTCTTAAAGGCAGCCTATTTCCTCCTGTAACAATACTATATTATGCGCTATCTACTAAGCACCCTTACTTAACTGTTTAACCTGCTTATCTAATAAGCTTGCTAGGGACCCTTAATAGATTTAAATCTACTTTTAAATTAGAGTTAACTACTCCTCTACTTTATAAGCGTTGCGCAGTGTCTTTAGCTCCTAGGTAATGTTGCTGTGTTATAGTAGAGTTAGCGTGCGCAGGCGCACATTAAGCTTTAATAACACTACCTCTAGGTTGTGTAGGACTAGCCTAGCACCTCTAAAGCCTGTGTGAACGTTCTCTGCTATAAACGCCTTACTAAAAGCTACTTTAAAGGCTAGTAGGAAGGTTTCCTTGTTAATATAGTAGATGCGACTGCGTGCTAAGGCTAAGATCTTGTTGCTGTACAGGCGCTTTAGCAGCAAGAAGCAGGTAATATTAAGTGGCTGCAACAAGTGCAATAAGTGTGCTAGTATACAGAGAGTGATTATCTTCTTCTCTTTGCAGTAATCCTAGAATTCTGCTGAGCAGTGGCTCTTGTAGCTGTTAATAATAAGTAGCTAGTACACCCTAACTAGCTTTGTATGTGAGTTAAAGTGTTTAAGCTAGGCAAGCGCTAGATTGTTGTTAGTCTAGCTAGTAGGGCTTACTTGTATAACCTAGTTGCGTAGTAGGTCCTTAGTAAACTAGTTAGAGATTAAAACCTTGCTAGTAAGGATAAGGAACAGTAGGATAACCTTCCTTGTTAACCTAACGCCTTGTACTAAGGTAACCTACTTATAATTACTAGGTTAGAGTTTCTTTCGCTTCCTAGGCTTCTCTAAGCCTGTTACTACTAGCTGCAACAAGATCTTGCCTATTAGGAAGCTAGACTTGTTAAAGTTATAACGTACCTCACGGGCGAGCGGGTCACACGAGCGAGCGGGTCACTTTTGCCAAGACCCCACCAAAACCCACTCTATTATGGCCCAAAAC
>SWKW01000309.1:0-15976 GCA_011058865.1 Didymella keratinophila
TGAGACATTACGCGTTGTTGTTGCGCTGTCGTGTCGACGGTGTTCGTGGGGCGCTCGGTGGGGTGGGGCGCTCGCTGGTGAAACACGTTATAGCTACTTTCCCAAATATTACGATGAATGGTGAGGTATGTATAGCACAAGAGTATAAGAGCAGTGCTCAGGAATGTGAGGCAGCCCGCTGGTCTGTGTTGAGAGATGTGAAGGGGACGGCAGGAGCTAGAGGGTTTGAGGCGAACGGGAAAGGCGCTCGTTTCTGGGAGTCAGATGGGAGTCAAACTGACCCTCACGTCGTGGAAGGAAGCGTATACAAGTCCCGAGATTGAAGATACTGGAGCTCCTCTCAGCGTTAATTCGTACGCGATTTACGTGCTCGGAAGACCTCCCGAGGCCACGATTAGGTGTTCTGTTCCACTACATCCACTGGAGCTGAGTTCCTGTTGAACGCAACAAGAAGAAGAAGACCATCAGATACAATACTTCACCCCAAAAGACTGCTGTGTGTAGTGGATGCCACTCTCATGCATTTCATTCACAATATTCAACCCTGCGCCTTGCGTGCTAATGATATCTCTATCAAATCTCAGGCCAATAATTACTACAGAAACAAACCCCACGACAGAGCATGCTGTCTAGTATCTCCGGCGCAAGCCATGTTTCGCCAAAGTATCGCAGTTGGGCATTGGCATGTTCCTCGCCTGCGCCATGGCTTCCTCATCGACGAAGAACCACCCTTGTGCGTCTTGCATTTTCTTGCTCTGTGCGTATTGCTCGTTGTTGCACCGTACGTCCAACGTATGTACATACGAGTTCTCGACCTGCTTGTCTAGCGCCTTCCACCTCTTGTCCCGCGGATTGCTGCCGTATTCCTGACAAACGGAGTTTGCGACGTAGTAGTTGACGCCGAATGCGCCTTGCGACTTGTGCATGCATGTGAACTCGCGCTGAGGTGTGAACGCAAACGACGGCCCTGAACTCGATGATCCGCCTGAGAAGAGTGACGATAGCAGTGGCAGGACGAAGAGGAACAGCAGCGGTAGCAGATTCCCCAGCGCGTTCCCCAGTCCCGGCGTCTCTTCGCGCCCCGGCGGCTGCGCAGTCCCTGGTCTTCTTCTCGGTCGCCCGCCTCCAAACTGATGTACCCGCACACCTGGTCCGCCGCCGAGATTGAATACGAAGCCTGGCCCTGTGTCGAAGCCGCCTATCTACATTAGCCCAGATCTCCCGCGTCCACGACCAACGTGGGTATGGCACTTGGACCTACCAAACGGCGCGCCAAAGCCTCCGCCGAAGAACTGCCTGAACAGCTCTTCCGGCGTCATCTCTTCCTGGAAGCCACCGCCCCTCTGCCCTGCGAACCCGCTGAACGGCGATCCTCCTGCGCCCGCCGCCGCAGGGTTGAAGCGCGCATCCGGATCGCCTCCAAACTGGTCGAATTTTGACTTCTTATCCGGGTCGCTGAGGACCTGAAAGGCCTTGCTGACGAGCTTGAAGGCCTCGTCGGCGCCCGCGTACCCGTTCTTGTCCGGATGTGTGAGCAGCGAAAGCTTTCGGTATGCCTTTTTGATTTCGCCGTCGGTGCACGTCTTTTTTACTTCTTCGAGGCCCAGGATCTCGTAGTAGGCGGTTGGTGCGCACTTCTTGATGCGCAGGACGGCCGCTTTCTGCTCGACGGTGTAGGCGCGGCCGGCGGAGCCGTCGTGGTGTGCGCGGTCGGACATGGCTGTGCTGTGGTGTGGTGGAGGGGCTTGTGATAATGGCCGCGGAGGTGGCCGCGAAGAGAGAATGTCTGTCCAGACGCGCGGTGTGTAGCGATATATAGGAGGTGAGAGGGCGCGCGGGAGACTGGACAGTCGTTCGTGGGCGGCGATCTGTTGTTGTGAGATGCCAGACGCGGCTCGGCAGCGTTGATGTTGGTCGAGGCCACTGGACACTTTCCAAAGACCGGGGTCAAGGCTAGTCGCAACACACGGACTACCTAGTACTTCACGTCATCGACAACTTTCACATCTGATCTGCGCGAAAAACTACATTACTCAAAGCATCAACCCTTCATTCCTCAATCGCTCGTCTAAAGCCTGGAACATCCTCCACAATGTCCGAAGAAGCCAAAAAGTCAACTCTGCAATCGCTGCGCAACTGGGGCGGTAAGTCTCCATCCATCCAACCTGAGCTCCAGTTCTCACGTGCTTCATTCTTATGCCACTAACAGCATCTCTCAATGCCCGTCTACTGACAACTCCTAGAAAACTCCGTACCGCCGACTCTCCTAGCAACACTCATCACAGCCCAGCATGCGCGCCCCTTCCAGCCACTGCCAATGATGTTTGCGCCTGTGCTGCTCTTCTCGTCATACCTGAACTTGAGCAACTACAAGACCGACGCTGCAGGCATCACCGCGGCGTGGAGTGGTCTGTACGGGCTGCTGGCTCTGCGGCGAAGTCAGGTGCGACTAAAGTTTTCGAAACTCATAGATAGTCCTTGCTGACATAGGGCAGAAATTGAGAAACAAATTCACCGTCAGAGGCGCAGTCAGAGGCGCGTCGCTGGCGCTTTGTGCTGTCAATGTAGCCGGCTGCGGGCTGGCGTATACGTTTGGCAAGCGCGAGAAGGAGGAAAGATCGTGAGTGATGTGCGCGATCCGAGATACCACGCTGTATCATACTGTACGATGATTCGAATGTCACACCAACAGCCAACGTTCTGCTCGGCTGCACATAAGCAGCATATTACATTTTCCAATACTCGATCTGCAGATGTACAGTTACGAGGGTATCTATCGCTACTTCTGCAACGCTCAGTACAACACGGAGATTGGCTCGCCCTTCTCGTTGATCAGGGCGTCTTCGGTCTTCACTGGGCCTGAGCCGACACCTGTCAGGATGACCCTGCTGACGCCCTCCTTCAATAGACTAACAGCGACCTCGGCCTCAGTGTTGGCCTTCTCGGCGGCCTCGTAGTTGCCTTCGACAGCAGCACCGCGCTCGCCGCTCCAGCCCTCCTTGTTGGCCAGAAGAGTCTTGAAGACACCCGCAACGGCCTTCTCGTTCTCCTCCAGGTAGTAGATGACTGCGTTTGGCCCTGCGTCGAAAGTGTAGGCAGCAATGATCTTGCCAGCGGCGTTGTTGATCTGCTCGACCATCTTAATCGCCGCCCTGGAGACGTCGTTCAGGTAGAAGATGGGCGGGTAGGTATCCAGGCAAGTAGCGTGGAACGAGTTGCTGTCCATCATGGTGACCTTTGCGAAAGTCTCGAAGTCCTTGTTCTTGATGGCGTCCTGCATCTCCTTCATGCGCCTGGGCACTGTCTCGCTTGCCCGCGAGGCAAACAGGGATGATGTCGCAACGGTAGTTTGCATGCCAGATGTGCTCGAGACGTCCTTCTTCGCAGCGCTGACAACGAGGATGACGGCGCGCATGTTCGGCCAGTGGCTCGCAGGGGCGACCTCGAATGCTTTGCTGTCCGAGCCATCGGCCTCAGAGCCCTGCTCCCAGCCTACGTATCCACCAAACAGACTTCGGCATGCTGATCCGGAGCCCTGACGAGCGATGCGCGAGAGCTCCGTAGGGTCGGCGGGTAGCTCGTAGAGATTCGCAATCGCGCGGACGAGGGCAGCGAAGCCTGCAGCACTGCTAGCGAGACCCGCAGCGGTGGGAAAGTTGTTCTCGGACACGATCCTCAACGGCAGCTCTGAGAGCTTGGGTGCGTTCGAGTCCTTGGTCTCGACCTCCTTTCTCAGAGCCCTCAGCTCGCGGAAGCAGGCTTGTGTGCGGGCGCCGGAGACGTCCTGAGGCTTGCCATTGAGCAGCAACGAGTCTTCGGCGGGATACGAGGCGGAGCACGAGGCGGTCGTATGGGTGCGCAGGTCGTTCTGCGAGAGGGTGACGCTGAGGGACGAGTTGGTGGGGAGGTTAAGCTTTGGGTCGCGCTTGCCCCAGTACTTGATTACGGCGATGTTTACGGGCGCGGTGGTGCTGGCACGGTAGATTTCGGACATGTTGACGTTTGGGAGGGTCTGACTGGCGAGGCGTGCAGAGGAGGGGTGGAGAGAAAGGAGTTGGTGGGGCTTGTTTATGCAGGGCCAAAACTTCAACGACGACGCAGACAAGTCTACCACAAGCGACTGCAATTGATAGGGTGTATGGCAAGGAAGAGCACTGAGAGTCTTCAGCACTCCTTTTCTGCTATCGATAAATCTACCAGCCCTCGGCTCGTAAGGCTAAACTCCTCCAAAGCGGTGAGCTAGCCAGAAGCATTGTAGCCGGGTCCCGCCAATCACAGCGGACGGCATTGCGATGCACGCCGAACCGCGTCCATGCTCAACTTTTTGGCCATCTCGTCATTCGCAACTTGTCTCGCAACAAACTCCGACGCCGACACGATGTCTTCACAGCACGATGAGGCCGCTGCGGCCGGATGCCCCGTGGACCACAAAGCGCGCGAAGCCTGGCTCGAACAAGCTCGCGCTGCCGGCAACGCAGCACCCAACCCTCACACTTCCGCTTCGCCGCCAGCACCCATACGGTCGCCTGCCGCCGCAGCACCAACGCAGTCGAACGCAGCCGCCACAGTAACATCCTCGCCTGTCCAGCAATCGTGCGACTCTTCTTCCCTCGACCAATCCACCAGCTCTCCCGCGCCGACAACAACAGGCCCCTGGTCGAACATGCGCCTGGGCACCGACCGCGAAATCAGCACCATCCCACGCTCCATGCCCGCCGCTCCCACCGACCGACCCGCAAACAACGAGAAAGACACGGGCGCCGACAAGACCACAGGGAACTGGATCTACCCGAGCGAGCGCATGTTCTTCGACGCCATGCGGCGCAAGTCCTTCGACCCGGAGGCACGGGACATGGCCGCCATCGTGCCGATCCACAACGCGGTGAACGAGCGGGCGTGGACGGAGATAAAAGCTTGGGAAGCAGGGCGGGGCGCAGAGTCCTGCGGGGGCCCCAAGCTCGAGTCGTTCTCCGGGCTGAGCACGAGTCTGACCCCCCGCGCGCGGTGGAATGCGCTGCTTGGGTATCAAGCGCCGTTTGACCGGCACGACTGGGTTGTTGATCGCTGTGGGACGAAGATCGAGTATGTGATTGATTTCTATGCGGGGAAACAGCGGCCGGGACAGCCGCAGGGACAGGGGCTGAATTTCTACTTGGATGTTAGGCCGAAGTTGAATAGTTGGGAGGGCGTCAAGACAAGAGTCGGGAGGTTCTGGGGTTTCTGAACAGCGTGTGGATTGAATGTATGATATGTACGACCAAGGTGTGGATTGCATGGCCGACTGTAGTATATCATGGCACTGGCGCTTTTTCTTTTTCGGGATTTGGTAGAATTGTGGTGGGAAGCTTGCGCTTGCGTTGTAGCAATGGGAACACCATTCTCTGCTTAATGGTCCTTGAGCAAATTTGCAAACGTTGCAAGACAGCCTGCGACTGATGAAGAACCCAATTTACGATGGACCACAAGTGCGTGACTTCATCACGCTTTCATCTGTTGCTAAACACAGTAGTGAACTGATTTACTCAAGTTTGCTTTCGATCTGGATCGTCTTCGGTGGATTGTAGTAGTCATGCTCTCCTGTTGTAGCAAAAGCTGGATATAGCCACTAGATCCCAAAATTGACAAATGTCTTTAGGGGTGATTTTAACACATGTTGCAGAGCAGTAGGTCCTCTGATAATTACACCTTGTTGTGAGCTTACAACAAGCTTCTTTGGCAACATGAGAACCATATGCGTAAGCTAAGCTGCGCTAACGCTCCACCAAACAGCTTACCCATTCCAGCAAATCAAAGCCCCCCTCTCCTATCCAAACGCCCGCCTAGGAACCCTCAACGTCCCAAGATAACGCATGACAACCGTTCCACACGCTGTTATTGGCGTGCCTGGCATCGAATGGCGGTTTCAAGATCCTCGATCCGGCAGTTTGGTAGCTGAGAATCGGTGCTGAGAATCAGGGGTCGCCCCACATTTACTCCAAACACCAGCATCCATACCCTGTCGTTCGTCTCAACACGGACGCATCACGGACGCTACACGAGCTCCAGACGTCACCGAGGAGCGGCGCGCATGAAAGAGCTGAGGTGAAGATGGCTGTCCTTCCTCCGTCTGCTTTTGTGCACCGAACTTCGACTGGGCGGCTTTGAGATTATCGGTGTTGGTTTCATTACGACCGCCCTGGCCTGCCTTGACAGCGGCGATCACTGGAATTTGACCTCGCGTTTGCTTTCATTGCACCGTATTCTTGACTTCTTAACTGAAGTTGGGTACGTTCTGTCTGCAACACATCAACAATGCATACCTACCTATCGACATGGCTGGCTGCATCAGCCGCACTGTGGCCAACAGTCACGGCCTTCTATCCCTATCAGTATAACGACGGTAGCGCAACAACATCGTCGAGTCGAGCGAGGAGGTATTCGAGGTATTCAGCGAACTCAGGATCAATAACGCTTCCGCTTCGACGCGTCCCCGTCCCCCTTCGCTCAAGGCAGCAGAACACATACAACATTGTCAATTCGAAAGACCCCAGCCAGCAAAATAGCGTAGCGGTCGACCAAGATGGGAGCGATCTGAGCTACATGGTTGCTGTGACCATCGGCGACAGCAAGGAAGAGTACCATCTGCTACTCGACTCGGCAGCAAGCAACACATGGGTCATGGGCCAGGACTGCAAGAGCGACGCCTGCGGAACGCACACCACATTTGGCAAAGGCGACTCAAGCTCTCTGAAGGTACGCCTGTTAGCATCGTGAGGGCCACCATGCACCAACATCCTAACTCTTGCAGACGCAATCTACGCCTTTCAGCGTCACCTACGGCACCGGCTCGGTCAGCGGCACCCTCGCAACAGACATATTGCACATCGGCTCGCTCTCGCCCACCGTCTCCTTCGGCCTCGCAACCAACGTCTCCGACGAATTCAGGTCGTACCCCATGGACGGCATCCTGGGCATCGGGCGGGGCGACACGGTATCCGGCAGCGCCCAGCTCATGACCTCTCTGCTCGACGCAAAGCTGATCGACTCTAAACTCTACGGCATCCACCTCAGCCGGTCGCGCGACGGGCTCGCCGACGGCGAACTGAACCTCGGCGCCGCCAACACGGCACGATACACGGGCGATCTGAACTGGCTCGACTGCGTCCCCAACGACACTGGCTTCTGGGAGATCAGCGTAGCGGACGCCCGCGTGGACGGCCACAATATCGGTCTGACAGGCAAGAAGGCCATCATGGACACGGGGACGAGCTACATCCTGATGCCGCCTGCGGACGCTTTGGCACTACACAGCAAAATCGCGGGGTTCGCGCAAGACGGCGAGACGTTCAGCGTGCCATGCGATACTAACTCTAACTTGGCTTTCAACTTCGGAGCCCAGAGCTACAATATCTTTCTCGCAGACTGGCTGGGCGGCAAACTCGCGTCTGGGCTGTGTCAGAGCAAGATCGTGGGTAGGCAGACGTTCAACGAGAGCCAGTGGCTGGTCGGCGACGTGTTTCTGAAGAATGTGTACAGCGTGTTTGACTTCGAAGAGAATAAGGTCGGTCTGGGAGTGCCGCCGACTGAGGGCGAGGAGACCAGCAGCTCAAGCGTTACCAGTTCGACTGCTACTTCGACGGCGGCCGCGCGCAAGTCGAGCGCAGCGGCGAGTGCGACGCAGACAGCAGCTGTGGAGGGCAGCCCAGATTCTTCTTCGAGCGCTGTTGCGGAGAGCCAGGGCCAGAAGGGTGGCTCTTCTTTGGTGACGGCTCCTCTGGTATTGGTGATGGGAGCAATTTTCATTCCTCTGTTTTTGTAAGGACCGTAAATGGCGCATGGTAGGGCATGGTATCATTAGCATGGGTCGGGCGTTCACGGCATAGCATGGTTGATACACGAGCATCAGGACTGGGTACTGGAGTTCAGCATCGGTGTCATAGGCTTGAAAACACATAATGAATCATGGAATCGTCGAGACAGCCTTTCTGCGACAGAGAAAAACGATCACAACACTGAACTCGTTGTAGGCCTCAAGAGGTATTGGCATGTTCGAAGTGGTGCACACCTAACCTTTGGCTACCCCCATGTTTTCTGAATTCTACTTTACGAAGTAAGGGTCGGTCTTTCTTTGCAACTTGATAGACATATTGCCGATGGCACCAATGCGATATTCCTCACTTATGATTGATTACTCCACAAGCCAACATGCAGCACTCGAGGGTGTGGGCTTTCCTGGAAAGGACATATAATCCATGTTCAGTAAGGTCATCATCATGCTCCTCAGAAGATGACTTGATCAGACAGCAGCTTGTTAGTTACTTTCTAGTGCTTCCGCACCAGTTCCAAGGCCGTGAGTTGAGATGGCTACAACGACATATGAGCATGCTCGTGGGACTAGCTTGGGACGTTGTGCATTCACGGTTGCATACCAAGCATACCAAGCCGCTGCTCGCCCAACGCGGTCTGAGGAAGCGTGGGGCGGAGCATCGGATGAGCTTACCCGGCTACTCAACGACTACGAACGCGTTGGGATAAGAGATGTGGGTACTGGCAGCTGATTGCCGTAGAGCGCGCCGGCGGTATGGAACTGGGATAACGCTGCAAAGAGCTTGACATGAGGTCGAAGTCTCTTCATCTTGCGGAGATTGCTGCTCTCGAAGTCTGTTTCGGCGCTCAGGATCTGTCTCGGGAAAGCTGCCATGTTTGACGGAGCAGAGCCGCGGGAGTCAATCATGTCAAGATGGCGATGGCGAGACTACAAGCAAAGACTCCAATTGACCGACCGAACCATACAGAGCAACGAGTGGTATGCAGATGCGACGACCAGCGGTGGAAGCAAGCACATATTAGAAAGATCCTACCATTGCTGAACCCGATAGCTGCTCAATCTCGACCCACACGCTCTGAGAAAATAACCCCATCATACTGCCCCAAGATGATGTACTACTTCCAAACAAGAAAGATCCAGCGCAGTAACGCCTCGAACAGGTGCCGTGGAAGAATTGGCTCTAACTAGCCAGGACAGGCGTTGATTCGTCTTCCATCGCACCCATGATTCACATGCGGTTCGCCTCAATTAACACATGAAGGCCGCCACAGTGTTGTCTTGTCCAGGATCAACATCGTGCGGCTGTGGCGGCGCTGTCGTTTACACGTCTAACTCCCTCTACAAGACTGTGCACTTGGACTTCTTCTTCTCTTTCCTGGTGAGCAGCGCAGCTCGTGTGGCGTGCTCGAATACCTCCCGGACGCCCTCGTTGGTCTTCGCCGAGCACTCGAGGTACTTCTGAGCACCGATCTTCTTGCGAACATCCTCGGCCTGAAGTCATTAGTACAGTGCAATTCATGCTGGGTGGTGTTGTGACTAACCTGCTCGGGGGTGACAGGCTTCTGGGAAGTCTTGTGCAGCTCTTCAATGGTCTTCTGGTCAAAGCGCAGATCCTTCTTGCAACCGACGAGGATGATGGGCAGGCCCTGGCAGAAGTGCAGAACCTCGGAGATCCACTGCGGCGTTGTTAGCAGCTGCCCCTGCAGACGTGGCCACGTGAGCGTACCTTCTCCTGTACGTTGTCGAGCGAGTCAGGCGAGTCAACGGCAAAGCAGATCAGGATAACGTGGGAGTCGGGGTAGGAGAGCGGGCGGAGACGGTCGTAATCTTCCTGGCCGGCGGTATCCCAGAGGGCGAGCTCGACGTGCTTGCCATCAACCTCGACATCGGCGACGTAGTTCTCGAAGACAGTGGGGACGTAGACCTGGATGACGTTAGTGGGTGTGCTCGCGGGCGGGCGCTGTATGGCAGGCGTGGCAGGTGTTTGCTGCGACGGGGGCGCCGGTCGCTAGGCTGACGCAGCTCAGGGACGGGGCGGAGGGACGCGCGGGAGACTGACCTCGGGGAAGGTGCCCTTGGAGAAGACGCTGCACGCACGCTGTCAGTACTGGCGAGGGCGGACAAAGGGGCTGCCGTTCGCGATAGGCATCTGGGCGAGCACTTACATGAGCAGACAGGTCTTTCCGCAGGCGCCGTCACCGACAATTACGAGCTTGCGACGGATCTCGGCCATTTTGCTGTGTGTCGGGGTATGGGTGGGTGTCGGGCGGTGTTGCGGAGTGCTGGGCGGAAGAGCGTTAGCAGGTGAGATGGAGAAAGGGTGGTTGATGTAGAGTTGTGAGGATGAAGGGCACGCTCCACGCTGCTAGGCTGGGCGCTGGACCGTGCTGCGGCGGCGCAGCAGCAAACGTCGCTCGGGGAGGCTGTGGCTGAGGCGTGCGTACCGTGCAATCAGGACTCAGCGTGTGAGGCAAGCTGAAAAGGGGCAATATGGGCGGTGCGGAGGGTGAGGGTAGAGCTGGTGTTGATATGAGGAGGCAAGAGGTTCCACGGCAACGAGTCGGCTAGCGCTTGCGCAGAGGACGACGACGAAGTGGACACTGATAGACGGGCTGCACTATGATAAAGCCACGGGCCCCGAGACTGACCAAAACATAGCTCCTCGTGACCTGCAGGTGCACTGTACCAAGCTATTCCTCCAGTGCGACGCTGCTGTCCTGCATTCTCTACACTTTTCTCTGCTCTGCTCACCGCAGCATTCTGCTAATTCTAACGGCCACGGCAACCACCGACGCTGGCTCAACAAGCCTGACAGGCGCGTTCGTCATCGCAACAACACTTTGGCACTCCATGGACGTTTCAGACCGGGTTTGATATGGTGACCGCTCGCCTGTCATTTCCCCACGCTCGTCCCGCAGGACACAGAACACAGTCTGGATGTTCGCGCTCTGGCTCTGCAGTATTGCCTCGTCACCGCTTGTCTAGGCAGAACCATCCAGCTCGCTATCGCAGACCTGAATGATGCCACGGCTGTCTTTCGTCCCGGCTCGACTGCGGGGCGCCGGTGAAATGCGTCACGAACAGCGATCGATTCGCCCGCCCGCTCTGGTTGTGTTTGGAGGCTGCTTTGTTCTCCGCAAGTCTGTCTGCGCTCAGGGTCTTTGCCTGCACCTGCGCCTGCAGCTCTGCACACTCTTGGCACGTGAATCTTGACTTTGCTTTTGTGTTTCACAAGTGCATTGTGTACCCTTGGGGCTTCGGCGATACCTTGCCGTGCCCTGGCGAGCTCGTGCTCACGCCTCACGTGATGATCTTGGACATGTTGTAGATCCTAAATACTTTGAAAGAGTGAGAGTGTAGACGTGCTTGGGTACATTTTGTCTCAACTATCTAGATGAATATATGTGCAAGCAGTCCAATAGCATGACGAGATGTCACATCACGCAGGCTCTCCTCACGAGTGACATCTTGAGTATGCTGCGTGAACCATGAGTGCGTGGAACTGCTTGTTCTTTGTTGCAGTGCTCTCTCTCGCACCCAGGAGGTCTTCAAGGTCTGTAGATGTTACCTTCCGGAAGTCTTCCTAGAATTCTAAAAAACTCATTCCTAGTTCGGAAGCAGGAAAATAGACTTTTCTTGCACAAAACGGATGTTAAATGAGTGCTCTGAACACCTCCTGGCTACGCTCTTACTTCCACGCGCTTCTATCTTGACGCGTGAAATGGTGGAGGCGCGCCGCAATTAGTGTGGGGCATTTCCGCCCGCTGGATACCTCCACTATGGTTCGCCCAGCGTCACTACCACTTTCACTGTGCGGCGCGTCTGCCTTACCTATTATTTTCTCTTTTGATCCAGCGCCACCATCTTTCCTCCACCACAAACACCACTATGGCGGACCAGGAAATGACTGATCCACCACCACCACCACCGGCGCAAGAGCAGGACAGCGCTATGTCAGACGCCGACAAGGTACAGCTTTCCTCTCAGCGAAAGAGACCTGCTGACGACAACCTTGCACAGATCCGTGCAAAGCGTCTCGCGAAGCTTGGAGGCAGCTCGACCCCGCGACCATCCTCCACAGGACCTGGAGCCTCTACCTCGCCATCAGCATCAGGTGCCTCATCGCCAATGCCCGCTGCACCCTCACCGCAACCGCGTACACAGTCACCCGCCCTGTATTTGCAGACAGATGGCAAGACGGAGACCAAGCCGGCTACCCGCATCAACATCAAGCCTGCAGCTACAGCGAGCACCACTGCCGCCGCCGCCGCCGCCCCGCCACCTGCGCCACGGCCGCAAGACAACAGCATTGAGGGGTGGGAAGACCGCACAATCAGCGGCATCTTCAGGATAACACTCGAAGAGGGTCGCTCGCAAGATGCACACGGTCACAAGGTCTATTTCGCTTCAAGCTTGAAGCAGGACCTGCAAGATGAGGGCCGGCCACTGCGATTTAGCACTGATGTGCTGGACTCAGTGGTTCTGGAAGCTGCGTCGAGTCACACACACGGAAATGCTCTTGAATATCTCCTGGGGTGCTGGAAGCGAGTTGCTAGGCAGTCAAAGGCTATCACGAACAAGAGCGACCCCAAGTACGAGATCGTTCGGGAGCTTCGACGGATATGCTTCAACTACGCCATCTTCGCCGCCACTATGCCTGACATGTTCGGCGAGGAGGCGCCATTGGAAAACGCTCTGACGGAGCGCCTGTTACTTGGACCTGATGACGAGCGAGGCATTTGCTTCGACTTCCTCCAAGAAGCCTGCAACCGCGCGGAGGATGACGAGACCGCGAAAGAAGCATTGGTTGGTGCCGTGGAGGACTTGAGCCGTCGACTAGCGTTGGCATCCATGAACAGCGACTACAAGCCCTACATGTTGGGACTCCGCAGTTTGATCCGCTTCCCGCCGCTCGTTACTGCTCTGGCGCAGTCAGAGACATTCCTACCCTCCGACATCGAGGCGCAGAACATCGAGACGCAAACACTGCTTGGTCCTTTCTTCCGATTGTCACCCATGCAGGGCGACGTTGCAGTCAACTATTTCAACGGAGCATCAGGCGGCGACAGGGGCTTGATCGCTAATGCGCAGCGAGCTCTGCGCATGACTCTCCAGACTCACCAGGACGAGCTCTTCGACATCGCGAACACCTTCATCAAGAACAAGGACTCGAGAGACAAAATGCTCAACTGGTTCGCCCTCACTGTGAACAAGAACCACAAGCGCCGAGCTCTTCAGGTCGATGCTAAGACTGTCTCTACCGATGGCTTCATGGTCAATGTCACCGTTATTCTAGACCGTTTGTGCGAGCCATTCATGGACGCCACCTTTTCAAAGATTGACCGCATCGACATCGACTACCTTCGACGAACGCCGCGCGTTGATATTACGGATGAAACCAAGATCAACGCGGATGAGAAGATGTCTGAAGAATTTTACAGCACCAAGGCCGAAGGAGTTAGTAATTTCATCTCTGAGGTCTTCTTCCTGACCGTGGCTGCCCACCACTACGGCACGGAGGCTGCCAACAGCAAGCTCTCATCCCTGCAGAAGGACGTCAAGTGGCTGAAGAAGGAGCTCGATAAGTTCGAGACTGAGCGTCACAAGTACATCTCAAATCCCGTACAGCTGCGTATCTTCGATGCCCACGTCAAGAAGATCAAGGACCAAATCGAGCGCGGGACCTGCACTAGCCACGCCATCATGGGCGTTCTAAGCGATGAGACTATGCAAGCTCGTTCCATGCAGTTCATGCGTTATGTCATCGTATGGCTGCTGCGTCTGGTTTCTGGGACTGATTTCCCTAAGCAGGACCTTCATCTCCCTCTGCCGAGCGACCAGAGCATGGCTTTCAGATGTCTTCCGGAGTATTTCGTCGAAGACATCGTCGGCAACTTCAAGTTCATCACCCGTATGATGCCGAATATTATCACGAAGACCCAGTGCGAGGAGATCGTGAAGATCTGCATTGTGTTCTTGCGTAGCTCAGACTATATCAAGAACCCGTACCTGAAGTCCGGTCTGATTACTATTCTATTCCACGGCGTCTGGGAAGTCAGGGGAAGCCCGAAGGGTGTTCTCGGCGACACGTTGTTCGCAAACAAGTTTGCCATGAAGCACCTGCTGCATGCCCTGATGCAATTCTACAACGAGTGTGAAAGCACTGGCGCGCACACGCAGTTTTACGATAAGTTCAACATCCGCTACGAGATTTTCCAGGTGATCAAGTGCATCTGGCCAAATCAGGTGTACCGTGATAACCTCGCCACAGAAGCACGGTATGTATCCAATTGTAGCTAACAGGGTGTCTATCAGCATGCAATGTGTGCAGGAACAGGCACTGACTACCTCTTATATTTCTGGATACGTTACCCTAACACGAAAACAGAGTAAACCTGGAATTCTTCGTGCAGTTCGTCAACTTGCTGTTGAACGACGTCACTTTTGTCCTCGACGAGTCGTTTACCGCGTTCACGCAGATCCACGAAATCTCAAAGGAGCTGAAGGCCGATCCCAACATGGAGCAGACGGCCCGCCAGGAGAAGGAGGAAAAGCTCACTGCTGCCCAGGGCAAGGCCAAGAGCTACATGCAATTGACCAACGAGACCGTGGCTATGCTGAAGCTCTTTACGGAAGCCCTTGCAGACTCCTTCACGAAGAAGGAGGTTGTCGTTCGTCTCGCACACATGCTTGACTACAACCTTGAAGCGCTCGTCGGCCCCAAGAAGTCGAGCTTGAGAGTTGACAACCCGGAGGAGTACGGCTGGAACCCACGTCAAATGCTGGCTGAGCTTACAGATGTGTATCTCAACTTGCAAGGCAAGCAGTCCTTCATCGACGCCGTCGCAACCGATGGACGCTCTTACCGCCCAGACTACTGGATCGAAGCTCACAAGATCATGGCCAAGTTCTACCTCAAGAACGATCAGCAGCTCAAGCAGTGGGAGGCGATGGCCCGCAACATTAGCGCAGCCAAGGAGGCTGCCGACATGGAAGAAGCTGACTTGGGCGAGTATCCTGACGAGTACACTGACCCTCTCATGGCAACGCTCATGGAAGACCCTGTCACGCTACCTATCAGCAAGCAGATCGTTGATCGAAGCACCATCAAGAGCCACTTGCTCAGCGACCCGCACGACCCTTTCAACCGTACACCGCTCAAGATCGAGGAAGTCATCCCCAACGACGCGCTGCGGGACGAGATTCTAGCCTGGAAGGCAGACATCCTGGCGAAGAAGCGGGCTGAGCGCGCTGCTGGAGGTGAGACGATGGAGACCTCGTAGGTGAGGAAGCTTTACGGGTTCATGTGCATGCATTGAGGGTGTTTTGGAGTTTGCTACCTTGACTACCTCCAGGGTGAGGTAAGACATAACCGGTTCACGAAAATAGGGGTTTTTGTCGTTACATGCATTTGCATCGCGGCATTCTATGTCCAGACAGACATGACAGGGTAGATATTCAATGATGAGATATGTACAATCAGCTACCATCTTGTAGTCAACAGAGGATCTATCCGCTCCTAAATGATCCCTGGACAAGCACTGACTACCTCCCATCTTTCCAGGCCTACCAAAGTGAAGGTGACTGCCGCCGCGTTGCCAAGACCAGCGCGTTTTGCGTTTTGCGTCTTTCCACTACATATTTTTTGACACATGACACGACACGATCATGGTGCCTAACCGACAGGAAGGTCAGCGCTGTCAAGATGATCCCAAGCGCGATCAAATGCAGGTAGTTCTTGGGAGTCATCGACGTAATACTGACAGACGATGCTAGTACCAAACGCAACCAACGCGACTTCCCCTGCTACGACTACCCGCCGAACTACTTAAAACGATTTACGGTTTTGCGCTGGACACAGCAGTCGTGAGTTCCAGATGGCACTGGCTGAGCCGTTCGATCCTAAGCCAAGACGGTCTACACCTACCACAGACCTGTCGACAAATCCATGCCGAGGTGCAACCTTTCCTTGAGATGTATACCATACTTCGCCTCACCTGGCCCGAAGATGACTAGCTTCTCCGGTTCGAGCATCTCGGAAACGCCTTGAGTGACAAAGGCCGCTCGTTCGACGCAGTACAAGAGCCACTGGGGTACCGCTGCAGTGTTAAAAACACCGCCAGAGTAAGATTACACCGCATATTTAGGTAAAACAGTCTATTTACACAG
>SWKW01000031.1:0-226507 GCA_011058865.1 Didymella keratinophila
GCAGAGAGAGAGGCAAGAGAGAGAGAGGTCAGAGAGAGAGTATGTATACGTAAGAGGAGGGTTAATAACAAACTTTTGTAGCTAATTAGTTGCGGTGTAAAAAAGACAAAGTTCTGTGTAAATAGACTGTTTTACCTAGAGGTGTAGTATAAAAAAGATAAAGGTTCTGTGTAAATAGACTGTTTTCCTAAAATATGCGGTGTAATCTCACTCTGGCGGTGTTTTTAACACTGCAGCGGTACCCCAGTGATTCGATCAGGCCTACGGGCAGTTCAAGATCCTCAACACTTCACGTCTATTACCATATGTCGTGAATTGCAAACACAATACCGAAGCCACTAACTCTTGCAGTCCACCCCCATGCTCGTGCCGTACCTCTTGTCGGGTCGATCATGACCACCGACGAAACGCCCCTGGAAGATGTACTCCTGGTACGGACACGTTCGACTATGAAGATGGCCATGATGGGAATCTCACTTTCGACTTCGAGACGTCGAATTTTGAGACGTTGGAAATCTGAACAATCTATACTCGACTGCGTAGCTTTGCGTAGTTCTTAAAACATTACAAACGGAGGATCTGCGGGTGGAGAGGGAGGAGATATAACATGAATGAGAAAATCACTCACCATGGTTCGTTTCCGTTGAGTGATGCCCTCCCAGCCTCGTCATTCGCAGCCCATGCATATCAACCTGGTACTGCCGCCTCTTCATTTCCATACCAATGATCTACCTCACCCGAGGCAGTCTCGCTTCTACCACGCCTCTCCATCCTTCCAATAGCCGCAGCCCAGAACAGCAACCCCGAAGTCGCTCAATCTTCAGGCTAGTGAGTCGCCCTTGCCTGTTCGAATCCTTCATCCCACCATTGCGAATATCACGTGGCGCAGTCGTCGCCAAACACCACGATTGCGGTAACCATGCGGTATCCATGCGGCGTAGCAACAGCTCGATTCTCGCAAAACACCACCGTTGCAGTATGAGAGCGTGTCGCCCGGTGCACTGACAAGCCCCCTTGCTGAACGCTACATTCGCGCTCCGAAGCTAATGTCCGGTTGCTGCGCCGCACGCCTCGTACGAAAAGCAACGCAGGCGAAAATCCAAGATCCATGAACGCGTTGTCCGTGCATACGCAGGTCGTTGGATTGACACGCGAGCCAATGTTGCACTGCCAGCCTCGCGAAAACGAAACTTCTATATGTTGTCTGTGCTTTGCAAGACTGCGCACAATCGGGAGAAAACGTGGCTGGGTGTGAGATTAGCAATACACGTGGAAATTGAAAACGATGTGACACAGCATCCATCGCCCTAGCAATGGACGCAGGTGTGGAGATGGATTCCCAACTACAATCGTACCTAGACACTACGAATACCACTAAAGTCGACGAACACTGCGGGGTCGAAGCCCAGGCAAAAGATACCGAGGTAGGAATGTAATACTCAACGAGATGCATAAACAACATGGCAGGCTCGTAGATGACACGCTAGGAAAGACGGTACGAGAAGCGTTGCGCGCGCTGCGACTTACAGGATGGACGTCTAGACAGGATGAGAGACAATAGGATGAGAGGTAATACAATCGTAAACGAGGGTATCGGACCGCTAATCGAAGGAGATGAAGAAAGGTAGCAGGGAATGATAGAGAGCTGCGAGGAACGTGGGGCAACAGGCTCATAGAGTCTTTCGATGCTCAGTATGTGCCACCAAGGCTGCCCCAAGCGGCGAGCACGTCGTCACTGACGCTGTTTCTCGCCTTGCTCCTGGTCATGCTGGCAACACTGCTGCCACGGCTGACATGCCTGGAGCGCTCACGCCCGGTCAATAGACTGGAAGCGTTCATGCTAGATGTATGTGAGCGTGAAGATGCGTTACTGGCAACACTGCTCTGTCTGCTGCGCTGCTCCATTGCAAGTGCCATTGCACGCTTGGAGCTGCGCTCAGGTAGGGCAGGTATTGGAGGCTCGATGATGCTAGGCGCACGAGACGAGATGCTTGCCTCAGAGACAGGAGCGAGATCCTTCGCACCAAAGGAAGGCGGAACCGGGAAACTCATGTCGGCACCAGAGGATGCGGTGCGGCGGCGCTGGTGGTTCGACTCCATAGTCTCGAGAGACTTAGCGGCCTTGATGATGTGTACAGGAAGATCGGTTTCGTGGACAGCGACATCGTCGCTGTCTGCACTGGTATCGCTGCTAGCAATCTTCACGGTGTCATGGTGGCCGAGACGAGGACCAGGGGTGATTGGAGAAGGAAGAGGCGAGACGTGATCTATGGTTGTTGGAGAAGCAACACTGGCGTCGAACATTGGAGGGAAGGGGTCCAATGGAGAGAAGGCGTCAGGCGTAGGAATGTGATGGGGTAACGAGCCTCGAGCAACAGGAAAGCTGAAACCCTCACTGTCACTGACTGAGCTGTCACGGAGAGTGCTGGTGTTGTTTACGTCATGGCTCGTTCTCGTGGATCTACCACGGGGTGGTGGTGTCAGGTGCGCTGATGAGGTTGAGGAAGCGGCCACTGACTTCCGCTTGGACTTCATTTCCACAAGCTTGACAGCGCTAGCAGCTGGCGACTCATTCGCCAAGAACGCTGACGTTCGACCAGTCTTTTGCAGCGCCTCGAGCGCTCTCTGTCGCTGATCTTCCTGCTCGGTATAGGTCTTGCTCATGCTCGTGGAACTCTGCTTTGCCATTGAGGCACGCTTCTTGCGCATCAGCTCCAACAAAGCCTCCTCCTCAGGGGTCACTGCCATCATCTTGCGTTCTGCCGCAGTTGTTCGCGGGTGAGGTTCGCTAGTCGACGTACGGGTGCTGCGAATACTGTACGCTGACGAGGAGGGTGGTGCGTGTGCGGCGGTCCTCGGACGGTCGTCCTCATCCTCGAGAATGATAGAGGGTTGCCGTAAGTGGCTGGAACGTCGGCTCATACTGTAGTTGGAGACCCTCGAGAAGTTGGGCGGAGAGAATGTTTCTGGTGTGTACATTATGTCGATTGTCGCTGCACTTGTCGAAGTTGACGCAATGCTCATCTTACGCTCTGAGTAGCGTTTCGGTCGCACCTCGAAAGCCTGGGCCTGTCCAAACATGATGTCGCCCGCATCGTCATCCATATTGATGCTTTTACGAACAGTGAAGTTGCGAAGTGCACGGCGATCTTCATCGTGCTCATCCTCAGAAGACGAAAACGACAAACAGCTCGAGTCCTGAAGATTATGTTTTGAGAGTGATGACTCTTTGGTCTTAGTCGAGTTCGGCAATGAGTACTGGCTCGGTGAGACAAGCCCGCTGATGTCAATGATGTCCTCGTGTGAGAATGAATCGCTGCTGAAACCTGGAACAGACTTTTGTGCTCGTGGTGCAGGGTGCGATGGTGCAGAGGCCTGATAAAGCCCCCCAAGCGAGGTCTTACGCAGAGGAATCTTGGGCGGGTTGTTTGGTCGTCGTGCCTGCGGAGCGTGTACTTGCTGTTTCGGCGAATCTGGGGCTTCGTCACTGTCTTCGTCCAACGCGTCGAACCAATGCTGCACACCCTTGGGTGGCCTGCGGACATGCACTTTGGCGTTGTCATACTCATCGCGCTTAAAGAGACGCTTTGGAGATCTTGGCGGCGGCGCCGCATGCTCTGCATGTCGTCGTGTTGCATGCTTGGTCAACTTTGCGTGTCCCTTTGGCGCCGGCGTAGGCTCTCTGGTCATAGGCTGGGCGAAGTATTCCGAATTCATGGACATGGCAGCTGGCGAATGGACCATCTTATTTGGCGAGAGAAGGTTGTTCGAATGCTTCTGACCGTCTCCAGCATTGGGCCTGGGGAACAACTTCGAAAGGTCCAACTTCGCTGGTTTACTCTTGCGTCTTTCTGATTCCATAATCGGTGAGATGGGACTAGCCTCGAAGCCATTGAAGGTGTGGGCATGATCATCTGTGACCACCGGCGGTCTCCCTCTCCTCAATGCCATATCGCGGACTGCAGAGTTGGATGTTTGCTGAGAGATGGAGAGCGGCGAGTTCTTTGCATCGTAGTGCGAATGCATGGTAGAACTCGAGTTCTGAGCATGGAGTCGATAGCCGGCGGTGCTGTTGTCTGAGCCCCGCCGCGAGCTGTCGCCGGTGCTGTTTCCCAGGATGTTTGAGGACGGGCGTTTCGACATGGCGGGCCGTCTGGTGTAATCGGTTGCAGTTGCCGACATCCTGGCATCGTGCTCGTTGCCGTAACCGGACTCGGACGAGACGGTGATGGTCATGCACGCTGGACTCGCTGGCATGTTGTTCGCCTGGCGGGACTGTGTGCGGAACATTGGTGCTTCGGAGGTGCCCAGCACGCGGTGTGCTTTACTGGAGGGCTCGTCGTGGTGCGAGGGCCATTGCTGGGCAGAGGGAGACAATGGTGCGTTCGAACTGGCGGCGGCGCTTTCTGTCTCTTGCTTCTTCTGCCTGCGCCCAGGGATGGGAAAGGAGAATTGGCCGCGGGAGCGTCCCATGGTGAGAAGAAGCAAACACTGGCCTCGGAGCGTAGTCTGGGTGGCGTGGTCGCTTTTGGGCCGGGGCCGCGATTCAGCAAAGACAGAGGTTCGGTCGACTGAGTCGCGGATACGTAACTGTCCAGGCGGGTAATGAGAGGCGAGCGCAATGTCACTACTGACTGCTGGGGCCTCAGGATCTATACACAGGCGCTGCGCGGCGCTGCATTGGGGCTCAATGGCGGGCGCAGGGCACGGCGTGTGCAGGGCTGGCAGCGGTCAACGCTGAAGGCACATGTGCGAGGACAGTGGTGGAACCTGGGAACGCGGTGCAACGAGCAAGTGGAGAGAGCGCGGTCTGAGAACTGCACACCAGGACTGTTTCCGGCGCCTGCTTCCGACCGAGCTGCAGCGGAGGACCAGCAGGGGCCTAGCTCAAGGGGAACTTGCAGCTAGCAACCAGCGCGAGGTTGCAGCGGGGCGGATTGGGTGGGCGCGCAGAAGGTTTGTACAGCAAGTGTAAAGTGCGCAGGAGTACCAGGCTTCAGGCGCAGCGCAGCAGGGCGGCCATATCATCAACAACTATCGACCAGGCCTCCTCTGATCGTCCCAGGTTCATCACTCTAGTCGACCCTGTTCCCGCTGGCGTCTTGTCTGCCAGAAAATAGCCCAGCAATGACCACCATCGACCAACCCACCCTGGCGCCATCGAGGGTGGGTACAGGCCGAGCTTCGCGAATGATACAGCTGCAGCGAGCCCGTGCCAACCCAGGCACGTGCGCCGGACGGACTGAGACCTGACAGAAGCAGAGAACGCTGGCACCACAACGACAACGACTGCTGATACCGAAACGGCGAAGCATGTGCCAGGAATGTCACTGCAGTCTCGGGCCTGCGATAGAATCCTTCTCGAAGGGATTATTGGTGTCCCTCGTTAAGTAGGAGCTGCTTCCAGACGTGTGATCACCCTTCTGCGTCTCGTGCTACCTGCTTGCTCTCCACCCCCCACGGCCGGCGACGTTAGTGACACAACGACCATATCCACAGCGACGAATTATCGTACCTCATCAAGACCCATCAGCCACCGCCAAAGCAATTGTCGTTGTGCACCTGACAGCGCCCTAGAACTGGAAGGTGCAGATGTGCTGCCTGCTAAGATGGAGCGTGCTGATAGTCGCCCCTTTCAGCCCCAGTCTGCCACCTGCATGACAATCAGTAATGAAGCGAAATGTCGATGCTCGCACATCAGGCCCGCTGATATCCGTTGATCGGTGAATCAGTTTTTGAACACTTGGTTTGTGCTGCGAATCCATGCCGCGATTTCTGTCCATCTTTTCCAGTTCCTCTCGTGGAGGGTCGCTGCTTCCAAATATGTGTTTCATCTCAATCTCGTGTCGTGCACGCAACTAGCGTGCATCGCCGACCTCACAAACTTTGGGATCCGGATCTCTCCAGAACACCTATCGACCCGAGAGGCGGCGCATCCCAATGCTCCGTCCTTGGTACCAAAACGTTGTCGACACCTCAGCTTCATCAAAGCTCCGTCAGAGCTTTTCGGCCAAATACTTCTGGCGTCCCACGCGACCGATCCGCCGACCTGGGGCCAAGACTCGTCACCAAGCTTCGACTTCGAGGCGGTCTCTGCTTTGGGACCCCGGATACGCAATGCCGGACTCAGGGGATGACAGCAACCGATCGCTGATCTGTCAAGATGTGAAGCCGCAAGGCTGAGTGTTGAATCTAGGAACGGCGTTTCAGGTTCTTTAAACTCCTGCATAGATTCCGCAAGGGCCACACGAGCGACTACACGATAGTATGATCTTCACGGCGAGTTGGCAGGTGTCGAAAACGAACTTCGGCGACAACGATGTACTGGGTCCGCTGAGATCCGGAAAAGCGCCTTCACGGAGCGCACAGGAAATGCTGCGTCGATCGCAGACCTCAGAAGAGCAAGGGAAACATAAGAGTCAAAACAAGATGACAGCGGCGACATCAAATTCGCGACCCGTGATCGACTCTTTGAGACAGACACGCCTGAGGAGAAGCACTGTGGACCACCAGCCCCCTCGACGAAGAATTGAAGTCTGACTATCCACTGAAACCGTGACCACTTGGTAACGGCCTCGATGAGAGGCGCTGATCTAAGAACAAGAGAATGAGCTGCCGTGGGTTCGCTCAACTTGAGACTTCGAGAGGTCGCGCGAACGTAAGGCGTTCAGTCTCCTCGACTCGTGCGAAGGACAAAGTTTCATCTCACAGGCATCTGAAGTATTGCACGGAGCCCGACGCAGATGCTCAGAAACCGATCTGTTGTGTTGGCCTAATACAGCAGTAGTCGAAGGATTTGCTGGTGATCAGTTGAGAAATATCAAGCGCGTCTCCTCGTCTTTACAAGCGCCGGGCTAGATCCGCTTGACGGCAATAACTCTCATACTGTATGTCGATGAGCTGAGGACACTTCGACCTCTGGGACCAACGCGTTAGGTCAGGGTCGTTTGTGACAAGGTGGAGAAGGCCGCTGTCGCAGAGACATCGATGATGGAGTAGCTATCGATATATCCTCCTGAGAATGGGGCAGCTATTCACATGTACTCCTCGAATACATAGCAGTTGTCGATGTATGTAGCAGGTTAAACAGAAGAGGAAGAACGCGCGAGGCGATTGAAGCCTTTTTGTTGCCTCGTCCGAAACAAAGAATTTCTCACCTGGAATTGCCACACCGTGACAAAACCTGACACGGCGCAGATGCACTCCACAGTTGAAGTCGAGCGACATTGCACTTGCAAGATGCCCATAGATTTCGAGCACACCAGATAGATCGACGATACACAAATTCTGACAATGATTCCGTGATGTTTGAATGAAGCGTGCAGACTCGAAGACATTAACGACTGCCGCATCGATGTACGGCTGTAGTGGATCCCGCTTGCTGTCAACAAATCACAGGGAAGGAACTGCGGGAGCGGCAGGTTAAGCGTGTAAGCCGAACTCCCCACCACCGCAGCGTGTCGACCAACACTCCACCGCCTACCGACTCTCCGCTCCCTCGTGCCCCTCCTCGAAGTGCCGGATCTCCAGTTTGTTTTGTACCCTGCACCGGAGTGTCACACTTGTCCCTGACCCGCTGGAGCGTGCTGCCTCCTTTCGAGCTGCTCCCTCGTCAGCGGCGACCCACAGTCGAGATCCACTTACGACTAGCCACCCCGTTGCGGTTATTCACGTCTTGCGACACGAGGCTGGCGACATGATCGAGACGCCGCAGTGAACAGCTTCCCCCCGCGTGTTCTTGTCCCTCGCCCTCACGCGTGAGCCTCGCCGCAGCCTCGACACGCCATCATCCTCGAGAACATCCGGCCAACACAGCGGCAAACGCACCGAACGCCCATACGTGCATTCACCCACACCGGTCGGCACACGAACGAACGCGAGACTGGGGTACACTCTCTTTTGCACGTTAAACACAGGCTCGCTGCCCAACATGGCCTCAAGCAACCAGGGCCACGGTGCCCTCAACCGACCAAAATCGCGAGATCCACACGCCACCATAGGCCAATTCTCGTTTGCACCTGCGACCACGACCACGACCGTAGTCACCACCACGACAACAGTGACGTCCCTCGCTCCCATGCGTATCAACGCCCCGGACCTCTCTGAGCGGGATCCCAAAGAGTACCCACTGGCACAAGTCCGAGCACCGGAATCGATACGCAAGATCGTATTTGAGAACGGCGGACATGCCTGTCTTTTTGAGGAGGCGGATGATGCTCCCAGAAAGGTACAAGAGGTATGTACCCAATTAGCCAGGGATCTGCCCTGTTCGCAGGCCGCCCAGGGCAGACGCGTTCATTACATAGAATTGACCTTCTATGCACAGCACACCGCCCTACACGAAAACCTACGAGCCTCGAATGGCAAGATGCGTATAGTCGACACGTTCAAGGGGCCTGCAGCATTTGTTCCTCCAAGCCGCACGAAACGACCTATCACGAACACCCAGCCTCCCACATTACGATCAGTTTCCGGCCGCCGAAAACGAGACCCAGCAGACGATTCGTCTCTACCGCCGTCGATACGTGAGGCTGCTGAAATGGCAAGCCTGCAGCGTCGCAGCAAGAAACCACGAATTTCCACACGAGATGACGAGACCGCACGGGTTGGCATAACGCCTGACGATATGGAAGACCTCGTACCGGCCACTCCTGAGACTGAGCTGGAAGGATCACAAGCTTTGAGGGTGCCTGAAGTGAGGAGGCAGTTGCGGGAAACGACTCCTGGCCCTTCTCATGCTGAAGCTACTTCGTTCGACAGCCGAGAGCTTTCACAGTCACACTCTTTCTCTACAAGCGTGGTCGATGGGCCTGGTGCGGCAGCGACACCCCCAATTGCTGAGTCTGATCTGGAACCGAATTTCCCAATCGCACGACCGACACCGATTCAAATAGACGTTGCGGCCGCACAAGATGCCAGTCTACCTAGTCCGAGTTTGTCACCTACCACGTATGCTGCGAACGCCCAGCAGAGCCTTGCTGGAGCTTCCTCATCAGGGTTGACAGCAGATTACGAATCGAATGATGTCTCTTCGCTGGACCTATCGCAGACTGAACGAACATTAAACGACGAGGAAGCCAGCCCCAACCCACAACTTTTAACGCCGACCATCACGGGGATACCAGCCATGCTGGACTCGTTCGATGCACTGCCAGAAGAGATGAAACACTATGTCATGTACCAGATGCTTCGCCGATGCAAGAAGTCTACACTACATTTTGTCGCCGATGTTGTCAATCCGGCCTTGAAGCGCGACTTCATCGCGTCACTACCTACAGAACTTGGTCTTGAGATCATCAGCTATCTGGATGCTAAAAGCATGTGCAGCGCTGCGCGGGTTTCAAAGCACTGGCGGAAGCTTATTGATACCCACGAAACAGCTTGGAAAGACCTGCTGGAGAAGGATGGGTTCACACTGCCATCGGGCGAGCTGGACCGTGCCGTGCAAGAAGGATGGGGCTGGCAATTTGCAGAGAATGCCGAGAGCCATGAGCGCAACTTGCGAGAATTGTTCACTGCTTCCAGATCAGACAACGAACATGCTTCCGGCTCGGGCTCTAGTACAGCAGCTGACCAGGATGGCACAATCACTCGATCGTCATTTACACGCCATAAGAGGAAAGCTCTTAACAAACACAGTGGCTCTAAGAAGCAGCGCAAGAAGGGACTCATGTCGACCAAGGTTCAGTTCATGTCGTCGATGCCCTCGATCGAGCAACGCGATGGACCCAACGCATACGCCAAACGGGCACAGATTTCGATTCCCGATCCTCAACTGGGACTCCCTAGTCTTCGTAACATGCACCTCTTCAAGTCGCTCTATCAGCGACATTTTCTCATCCGCAAAAGCTGGATGGCCGAGGACACCAAACCAAAGCATATCGCATTCCGAGCGCACCAGCGCCATGTCGTCACTTGTCTTCAGTTTGATACTGACAAGATCTTGACGGGCAGCGATGACACCAACATCAATGTCTATGATACTCAGACTGGAGCACTGCGCAGTCGTTTGGAAGGACATGAAGGTGGTGTTTGGGCTCTTCAATACGAAGGCAACACTTTGGTGTCAGGCTCTACAGATCGTTCAGTACGAGTATGGGACATCGAAAAAGGCAAGTGTACATCAGTCTTCCAGGGCCACACATCAACAGTTCGCTGTTTGGTGATTCTGAAACCAACCAAGATCGGCGAAACTCTCGATGGCACGCCTATCATGATGCCAAAGGAGGACATGATTATCACCGGATCCCGAGACAGTACCCTAAGGGTGTGGAAGCTTCCCAAGCCAGGCGATCGGGGTGTTTTCCAGAACACCTCCACCAACGCCAGCGATCTCGAAAACCCGTACTTCGTTCGCGCCTTGACTGGCCACCATCACTCTGTTCGTGCGATTGCAGCCCATGGCGATACTCTTGTCAGCGGAAGCTACGACTGCACTGTTCGCGTCTGGAAAGTCTCCACAGGCGAGACCTTACAGCGTCTGCAAGGCCACACGCAGAAGGTCTACAGTGTTGTTTTGGATCATACTCGCAATCGCTGCATCAGCGGTTCCATGGACAACTTGGTCAAAGTCTGGTCACTTGAGACTGGTCAGTGCATCTTCACTCTCGAAGGGCATACGTCACTCGTTGGCTTGCTCGATCTTAGCCACGAGCGCCTTGTCTCGGCAGCAGCAGACAGCACTTTGCGCATCTGGGATCCAGAAAACGGTCAATGCAAGAGCAGGCTTTGCGCCCATACTGGAGCCATAACCTGCTTTCAGCATGATGGACAAAAGGTCATTTCCGGCTCAGACCGCACGCTGAAGATGTGGAATGTCAAGACTGGCGAATTTATCCAGGATCTTCTGACCGACCTCAGCGGCGTGTGGCAAGTCAAATTCAACGAACGTCGGTGCGTCGCAGCCGTGCAACGGAACAGCTTGACGTACATTGAGGTAAGCGCAACCAGTCGTTTGAGTCGATAAGACGAAGGCATCTAACACAGACTTAGGTCTTGGACTTTGGCGCTGCACGCGACGGCATTCCCCTGAGCGAGCGAGGTCGCAGAATCGTGGTCAACAACAGAGGTCACGAGATCGACGACGTCCCTGACGCCGAGATGGTCGATGCTGCCGACCAACAGCCATAGATCGGGTTTCCGATCTGGCTTCATTGAGTTTCTGTTTTTCAACATATCATACGCCAATACCCTTACACATTTGCTTATCCAACAGTACCCAGGAAGGTACGACAGCATCATCTACGGGCGTACAAAGCAATCCTTGTTTTATCATACTATCCATACTACTGGCATATGTGCTATGCTGTATGGGAAGGCGTTCATGTTGGCTTTTATGGGTATACTTGCATAGCTAGGGCGTTTCCACACCTGAACAAGGTAGCATTGACGACAGCAATGAATACTAGCGTATTTCACATTCGATGGCGATTGCCTCATCAAGCCGTGAACGTGCCTGACATTACGAGCATTATCAAGAGTGCATCGAGGTTCTCGCGCCTTCTTGATGTGACGCGCCGCGCCTGCCCCACACCGAGCGCCCCACCTTCTGAGTCGCGAACATTCGTCATTCAGATGTTTGATCTTCTAAACAATCACACCTCAAGCTTCTCCGCACTCGCTGAGATGCATCCGCCATTCATTCGCCCGTGATGCCAGAGTACTTCTTTCATCTTTTCTTCGAGCTCCATTCTTCCCGCTCCGCAGCAGACACGACCTTCGTTCCACCAGCGAGGACCGACATCTTCACAGCGGAGCTCCCAGCGCATAGGCGGCCATCCTGGAGCCCAACAGCGCCAGTGCCTAGAACTTACAGCGCTGCGGCGACCTCTAGTAGCCGACGCCTCAGTCACCGCACGCGGTCCTCCTTCTCCTCTCACCTCCACGATAGTCCCGTGCCAGTGGACAAAGACCCTACGAACAGTGCCGCACATACCTCACACAAGACCTTCGCCGCTCACCAAGATTGGCGCTTTGATACCGTTTCAGTCCTCAGCATCGACATGCTCCCGAGCAACAGCGGCGATACTTCGCGACAAGCCTTGAAGCAGGCGGCGACGTCGAGCGGCTTAGCCACAAAGGGTAAATTCGTACCTTCCGACCCCAAAAATACAGAGATAGGCTGGGGTGTTGTACACTTGTTCCGCGATGGCAAGGAGACACCGGGGCTCTACGATGAGGTGGAGGGCGCCTACGGGGCTTTTGTCGAGGAAGACTGTACAACACTTTGCATACTGGCTGTCCCCTCATACATGACACCATCAGATTTCTTAGGGTTCGTTGGGGAAAAGACAAGAGAGGACGTCTCGCACTTCAGGCTCATCCGGACGAGCAGAGCGAACAAGTACATGGTGCTCATGAAATTCCGCGAATCGAGCAAGGCAAGAGAATGGCGGAAGGAGTGGAACGGGAAGACATTTAACAGCATGGAGCCCGAGTACTGCCACGTTGTCTTCGTCAAGTCTATCAACTTCCAGGATAACGACTTTTCCACTCGCAGCCCATCCTCGTACCCCGACCTTACGAACGACCCGTTCACACCGGCAGCTTCGCATGAGCAGACAGCAAAATCACCAACAACGTCGAAAGCTTCTCCTTCTGCCGAAAGCAGTTCACTAGCAACTTCGTTCACTACCAAGCCGCTTGCACCACCTACACCCGCCTTGGTCGAGCTTCCGACCTGCCCGGTTTGTCTTGAGCGCATGGACGAGACCACGGGCCTTCTCACAATCCTGTGTCAGCACGTCTTTCACTGTGCGTGCTTGGAGAAGTGGCGTGGGTCTGGCTGCCCAGTCTGTCGTTACACGCAGAACGACGCATTCATGACACAACACGGATTCGAAGGCGACGTAGAGAACGCCTGCAAGAACTGTGGTGCCACTGAGAATCTCTGGATTTGTGTCATCTGTGGCAACATAGGATGCGGACGCTACGATGAAGCTCACGCCTTCGCTCACTACAAGGAAACAAAGCACACCTACGCTATGGATGTTGTAACACAGCACGTCTGGGACTACGCTGGCGATGGCTATGTTCACCGTCTGATACAGAACAAAGCCGACGGCAAGCTCGTCGATCTCCCTGCTTCGACGCAACAGACTGGCATGACCGGCTACGCGAACGATAGCGTCCCGCGTGAGAAGCTGGACAACATGGGCATGGAATATGCCTACCTGCTCACATCCCAGCTCGAGTCTCAACGTGCATACTTCGAGGAACAGCTGGCCAAAGCTACAGACAAAAGCACGAAGGCCGCCGCCGCTGCCGAAGACGCATCTCGCACAGCATCTACCTTGGCTAAGGACTTCAAGACCCTGCAAAAACAGCACACTGAGACATTAGCGACCATTTCGACTCTCGAGAAGGAAAGCACAAGGAATACGCAGAGAGCAGCGGTTGCGCAAGAGCTGGTAAACAAGCTTAAGAAGGAGAACAAGGAAGAGAAGACAATGAACGAAGCTCTTCTCACTCGTATCAAGCATTGCGAAAAGGTTGTTGCAGACGCTGAAGCCAAGGTCAAGCAGTTGGAGGCTCAGAAGGCCGATCTCGAGGATCAGAACAACGACCTTACAATGTACATTAGTGGTGCAGCAAAGGTCCAAGAGATGAAAGACAAGGGTGACTTCGGTTTGGAAGACGGTGAGCTTGAGGGTGGTACGCTAGAGGTCGGCAAGAAGAAGAAGGGCAAGGGCAAGAAGAAGGCCTAGGAGCTCAAGACGATGGAGATGAGGCGGAACACTAACAAGGTAGCAGAGGACGACACTGGCGAAAGAGACGATCTATCCAGCAGAATGAGAGAGGGCGTCAGCAAGAAGCCAGTAGAGAAGTGTGAAGACTTTTAGGAAAGAGAGCATCAGAGACGAAAGGACATCAGTCTAGACGCAGAAGACCGGGCAATGCGAGACTTGTGGAATCGACCGGCCGAGCCAGTACAGCAGCTGGCCAAGAGCTCTAGCTCAAGTATTCCTACGCCACCTGACAATTATACACACTTGGCGCGCAAAGCAATACCGAAGAAAGGCGACATTGCTTTACAGGCTTCCATCGATATACTCAACCCACGATCAGCTTTCTGGAGCTGTAACATGCCATACAGGCTCGATATTATGAAGGAGATTTGGAAAGCGATTCCCGGCTATATCAAAGGAGCCTTGGGGGTGCTTGTGGGAAACGGGGCGCTCTTGCTGTTCATTTGGCTCTTGACTCTCTTCTTCTGAGGCGTTCAGGGAGCGCAGCATTATGAGCATGGTACGGAGTTTTGAGATACCCATAGCATTAGATAGCTTTATGTACTACTCACATTACCATTCATACTGAAGAACTTGGGAGGTCGACCCTAGGTACAACCTCACACTCAGCCTCGCGCAAGCACCTAATCAACACAATTCCGAACACATTTAGATGCGCCTTTCGCAATAGCATGTGGTCTAATGTATCACAAGCCAGGTAAGGTGTCATGGTCATTGGTTGTTCGCGTCAGACGACAAATTACGCCTTCATCTATCAGGGGCTCCGGGCTGTGAATCCAGCACAACGATTACACCCCCAAAAGCACTCAGCCTGTCAAACCCTTGCAGTGTCAACAAGCCACTATTACGTCCTTGATGGCAATTGGTTGGAACGCATCTGTTTGGCCAGTGCCCTGCGCTATCGACTGCACCGCGCAAGGCTGAGACACAAGGGTGAGGGGGCCAGACTTAGCGGAGATAACCTACACTGAGCAGCCTTGCAACTTCTCGACGTTGTTCAAAATCCTTTCTCGTTTGTTCTCGTTCTGGACTGCATAATGTTGTACTTTTTGTTTGCGTTATTGCGGCTGACAGCTGGCTGTCTAGCAATAAACACCTCAGTACCTTCGTCGAATAAATTGGGCACACTCATACCTTCGAAGATAGCAGAGCTTCGAGTCTGGCAACGCAACAATCTCTTCGTACGACAAGGAGGTCAGTCTATAGGCCTCATTCAGATAAGGCTCATCTAATGAGACCTAGAGAGCTGCTACAATTCCATAAATCAATACGGTAATTGCCCTAATGCTTGCGTAAGAGCACCGTTCCAGAATCTCTTTTCAATTGCTAAGTCACAAGCAGTGCAATGGCGCCTACTACCCATGCATACGTATGTTTCGTTTTCACTTCCACCTCCACTTCCACCTCCACTTCGAGATGCTCACATAAGCCAGAGGCCGGTTACTACTGCTGCGGTGGCGGAAACGTGGATGGGAGTTGCCCTCTCGGGAAGATATGCTGCGGCAACGGCTGTTGCGATGAGGGCTACTATTGCGCTGCTACCGGTTGCGAACCGAATCCCATCATGACCACAAGTTCAAAGACTGCTACGACCACAAGACAAAGCACCGCTACGACCACAGGGCAAAGCACAAACAATACGATAGGACAGCCAACAAATGACGAAGAAAAGGCCAAAGAAGGACTCAGTCAGTCGGACAAAATCGCGCTCGGATGCAGGATCGGCATTGGGGTTCCTACGCTGCTTGTAACGATCGCAATGTGCCTGAAGCAGAAAAGATGATCGACGGAGCAGATGGAATAGTGAAGGGCAATTGCGGTCAGTTCAAGGAATGAGCGGCTGGATGTAGTGATCCAAACAGACATCAATCACCAACATCACCGTGGCGATTTGAAGGCCGCCCGAGCATTGCCCTTGGCGTCAACCACCTCTGTCTGTGGTTGCCATGACTTAGTCTCCACTTGGACACCGCTTAGCGTAGTCTGGAAGTCTGCCCAGATGACTCCCGCCATGATGCCATCTGTTAGCTTCTACACAGGCGGGCGAGGAAGAGAAAAGTGTTACAGTAAGCCTGAGCTCACGTGTAGAGTACATACCCTGTTCAAAGTTACGCTGTGCCTGTAGGTGGCTTCCACATGAATTGCTTGATAGGTGGAGAAAGAGCGCCTGACCGACACGTTGATTTAGAGATAATCAGATCCGAGTGAACAGTCCCTGAAAGTTTACCGCTAGCCTACACTTTTGCCTTACCGATTCACAGAGATCACTTTTCTTAATCTGTCTCAGCCGCTTCTTGAGCCTGACCTTCGCTTATTTCCACGCAGCTCCACATCCTGTACGGACGTGATTAGCGACCGATCCTCCTCGAACGCGTCCAACCCCTCTTGGTACTTCCACAGAGAGTGAGACCAGTAATTGTCCCATGCGTCCTCACCACCATCTAGATCAGGACCATGTTTTTTAGCGTCCGCATATCTAAACAGGCGTGCCAGGCTGTTGAGGCCCTCTCCCGTCGTGTAGTTGATGGCCTGTATGTTATCGAGGTATTTTCTGGTGATGGCTTTCGATTGTGGACAACGCAGGAAGTCGATCGGCAGGCCGTGCTCCCGGGCAAAGCTGTGGAGTCCGCCGTCTGCTACCCATTGCCAGTGAACAGGGTAGTCCTCGTATAGGCAGTCGGCGGGCTCTGGCTTCGGTATGTCCTCCAGAAGGGTGGAAAGTATGTCGAAGGCGGTGCCATGTTCTCCATTGGAGTATTTGGCAAGTTTGATGGGCGTTGGGGTCGTTGGGCATGCCGCTGCCGGTTTAGCGAACTACAAGAGCAATCTGTCGCGTTCGGTCTCGGGAGGTGGTCGCGTGCTGGATACCGCCGCGGTCTCGTTCTAGCTGTTGCACCCCTGCATAAGGCAGGTTGGGATGGCTGGGAGTGATCGATAGACTGCTGAAGATAGAGAAATGCGTAGTGAAGATGACGACACAAGACTCGTCAAGTATTACCTCTGGAAACTTGAAGTCGCTTCCGCTCGAGGCGTGGTTGCTGTACCGCCGTGCTTACTATGGCTCCTTCAGGAAAGCTTCTTTTAAACCACGAGAGCTTGCACTTCCTCAGTGGAATACCGCATCCAGAAGCTTCCGAGCAGCCACTTGGCAAATCAGAAGTGACTACAAAAGCTTCGCGCTTCAATCCTTCTGTTGTGCGGGCATCAGTAAATTTCAGTCAGGGTCTGTATAGCAATAAACTCTTCTGTGGCTACCAAGACTTAAGTGCGACTTGCTTCTGAATGACCTCTTCATCATGCCAAGTGGCTGCTCGAAAGCTCCTGGACGCGGTAATACTTGTGGAAAAGTGTCTGGGTTTTGCTTTGAATGGGGTGGGACTCAATCGATGTACTGGAGTTAGAACGACATGTAGGAGAAGACAACAACGGAAGATTCGTCATATGTTCCCTTTTGGATTCCGCAGTTGCTTCCCTTCGAAGCATGGCTGCTTGATCCATCCAGAAAGAGTGCGCTCAGGCCATGAGAGCTGGCAAGTCCAGATTGCAGCAGAAGGTGCATTCTTGGAATATTTCGTTTATTCTCACCAAAACAATCGATGGGAAGAAACGACGTTGCCGCCTCGTACACCCAGACCTGATTCACGGTGATCACAATCAGGCCTTGTACGAAGTGTCGCAAGGCTGCCAGCATGCCTGGGGTTATCAAACAGCGCCAAGCTGCTGCCTGAAGCTGCATTGCACCGCGACAACTCTGCATCACTGCTCAAATGCAACGCGTGCCATCGAACGAAAGCAAGTCAGGGTTCGAGACTCCAGATACCCCGCGTCATCAGTCTCATAGATGCAGGGTGGTGGTCGTCACTGGTGGTCGTCACTGGTGGTCGTCACTGGTGGTCGCGGTGAGAACACGACACGTCTCCGGTCAGCAACGGTCGTGAGTCATACCTTCCTCGGCTGGGGCGGAAATGGCAAGCGGCCCCCGACCAGCGCTGCGCCTTCCCAACGCTAAATCCTGGATCGCCGGCGCACCGCGCTGCTTTGTTGCCCTGTCTTCTTGTGAAAGCACTCCTGCCACCCTTCTTTCTCTCTGTCACTTCGTTGTTGCGGTTTGGCCAGGGTGCATGCGAGGACAAAGCTACAGGCGCGTAGACCGTCGCACCTGTCTCAGAGGATCTGCAGTGCATTCCAAGGGCAGCAGCAGATTGCGCAGCTCCTCGCCGCCAGCAAACCTGCGCAACAACTCGGCCGCAGGATTTTTCTCGTCGACTTTGGGTCTGCCGGGAGGCAAGTGTTGCGGCGAAGGTGAGTGGTCAGGCTGGCTAGGCCCTGGACCAGGCGACAGCGCGACGGTTGCAGCGTCATGGCCTGGTAATGAGAGGGCAGGCTGCACGTGTTGCACCTCACTGCAACAGTGCTGCACTCCTCACAGCACTCTGTAGATGACAGCTCGCACATGTCAAAGGGAGCTGACGGCGGCTCCTCCACCCTGGCTGTCGCAGGACGCGAGGCAGCGCGGTGCAGTGAAGGAGAGACGCGCCTGTGCATGACGAGCAGCCCCTTTTTTCACGCGGCAGAAACTTCCAGCTGTAAAAGCGGCGTGTGGTTCTGGTCGCTAGCGCAGTGCACGGTCCCACCACCGGCTACTATAAGTATTCGGGCTCCCCCCTTGGTTTATCGCCCTTTTGGTCGCCTTGCACTCCGCTCGCCGCCTCACTCAACTCCCCCGCACCACCCCACGCCGCAAACAGAAAACACCGTTTTCCATCTGCGCGCTCTCTAATACGCGATTCGGGACTAACTGTGTGTTTATTTGCACACATTTTCACTCTCTTCGAGGTTGAGGTGCATATCTGCGACCGGCGCTAGCCTCATTCGCTTGCGACAGCCTATACGAGCAGCCTCCGCCCAGTCGCCGTTTCCGACTTCCCTTGCCAAAGGCTTGCTGGCTTCGCTTTTGGTCTCTACCACCACTACCGTACATCACTAACCACTGCCACCACCGGCAGCGACTTGCGATCGACGGCACTCTTGTCAACGTTAGCCCGGGACACTTTCGATAGTAGCTCTCCTGCCTCCGGTACGGTTTCACCTCTGCCTACCTCTCCCATCTCGCGCTTCGGTGTCGATCGATTGTCGCAATACACTCGCGATTCCGTAGTCTACCTGACTAGACCGCCGCTTCTCGAAGTCACATTCTGACCTGCGCAGTCTGTCAAGAACCCTCTTCAGATACTCTCTAGCTCGAACGGCCTATTCCGTTGAGCGCAAACATCAAATCCACAATCATGGATCCTTCTTCTCTCACCTCCCACCCGTCCACCGCCGCTCAGGCTAAGACGGTAAGCTCGTGTGATGTCTAGGCTTGCAAAACCTCATTAACATTATCTCTAGTTCGTCGGACCTGGTTCTCTGTCCTACCCCAACAGCGGAGACCTGACACCGCCGACGTCCGAGAAGAGCGCGCAGCATGACGGCAATGCAAACGGCGTTGCAACCCCAGCGGCTACCCCCGATACACAGAACGGTCAAGTGCCTTCTGGCATCGTGCCCACCCTCCAGAACATCGTCGCCACAGTCAACCTCTCCGCTCGCCTAGACCTCAAGACCATCGCTCTGCACGCGCGTAACGCTGAGTACAACCCCAAACGTTTCGCTGCCGTCATCATGCGTATTCGTGAGCCCAAGACAACGGCTCTGGTCTTCGCGAGTGGAAAGATGGTTGTCACCGGTGCCAAGTCTGAGGATGACAGCCGCCTTGCTTCCCGCAAATATGCGCGGATTATCCAGAAGCTGGGGTTCAACGCAAAGTTCACCGTACGTCGCACCAGGCTTTTAGTCTGGAGCTCATGCTAACAATGGCTAGGACTTCAAGATTCAGAACATCGTCGGCTCCTGCGACATCAAGTTCCCCATTCGCTTGGAGGGTCTTGCATCTCGCCATCACACTTTCTCGTCCTACGAGCCTGAACTCTTCCCCGGTCTCATCTACCGTATGATGAAGCCGAAGATCGTCTTGCTTATCTTCGTGTCTGGCAAGATCGTCTTGACCGGTGCGAAGGTTCGTGAAGAGATCTACCAAGCTTTCGAGCTTATCTACCCCGTCTTGTCGGATTTCCGCAAGTCCTAAATCTCTCTACTATACCCTTGTCATTTTTGCGGCATTGCATGGTGTTTCGGTCGGTGGTCTTCCTTTAGCAGTCACTCAAATTGCGTACCGGGGTTCGGTTCTAAAATTCAGTAAACAACACCCTTTCGACGACATAGACATCAGCACTCGGGGAGTTCAGCCTCCAGTAATCATGTTCACGAGGGCTTGGAAGTGCGAATGTTTTGGTCTCTATTACTTCAGTACGAGTACGATACGATGGCGACGATGGCACAAACAGCCATAACGTTTGAATTTCTTGGAATGGGGAGGCGGCGGTGCAGGTGTAAAAGCTTGCATAGAGATGCTCACTACGGCCGCCTTTGCGACGCCAGAGCTCTCGCTCATGTGCTACATTGCAGGTTATGGTTCTTTCCTCCAGCTTTTCCGTATGGCGAGCTGTAGTAGTAGAAGCAATCATGATCCAGAACATATCTCTCCTCTGCTTTATCCGTGATCTGCCATGTTGTTGCCATCTGCCTCCTCGTATTGCCATATGGAAAGCATGCCCTTCACGCTGTTGCTGCGAGCTGCGAGCTGCTTTTGGCGGCTGATGGCAGTGGCGTAGACTGGTTGCGTGAAGCTTGAACGCGCACGAATGTTTGAGCGCTTCGTTTACATGAAGACCTTGCAGGTAGTTGTCCTTGCTCGCAGTCGTGCTCCAAGAGGCGCGGACGATACCTGCGATAATTGTGCTGCTGGTTCTTGTGATGTTTCGAGCTTTCCGTCTCAGTCTCATCCGCCCTGGATATCGTACTGGTAAGGCAGCTCGCCCTCGCCCGGGTTAGGGTGCAGCCTGATAACACTTCTCCCCGAGTCCAGCGAGCTTGTCGACGAGTTTCGCAGTACCGTGCTGGGACTGCGTCGCGGCTCCCTCACCACCACCGAACCTCTGTCTGACATTGTACGGAATGAGACAGCGGATTGCGTACGCGGCGTGCCGTAGATGCCCGAGTTTCTTTGCGCTTGCCGCGAAGGTGCAGTGCGCAGCGTTTGCGGTGAGTGCGGGCTTGCGCCGCTGCTGCCGCTCAGACTGCTCGAGAGCGAGGATGAAGACGGCTGGTGTGCGAGTTGCGGCGTACGCGGATGGAGTGGAAGCGAGTGCGAGGAGCTGCTGTCTGATATCGACTGGCTCGAACTGGACTGTGTGGGGGCGAGACTACGGGTTTCGCTGTACAGGCTTTCGGCGCGCAGGTCCTCGATTACGTCGGGGTCGAGCTCTGTCATGCCGTTGAGTATGTCGGCGAATATGGACATGATGTCTTTGAATTGCGTTTCGGTCAGGCAGGCGGTCGAGAAGCGGGCGCGCTCGTATTGGGCGACGAATGCAGGGCCGAGCGTTGGTGGGTTGATGAGGCCCAGTTCGGAGAGGCGCGCGAGGTATGTGCGCAGACCCATTGCGCGTGGCCGCTGGAGTAGAGTAACGATCTGTGCATCGGGGAGAAGAGGCGTTTCATGTGAGAACTGGATCGAGCCGGTCTCTACGTTGGGGTCAGGCGGCGCAAGAGAGACGGCTTTGGCTTCAATGAGGTTCGGTAGCTCGCAGATGACGCTCCAGTACTGGAGGTTTGGCAGGTCCGGCGACGCTGGAGATGCCCAGCCTGGATGAGAGACGTGACCCCACGGCGGTGACTTTGCGCTAATGGGTAGAATGGTCGCATCTAGGACTCCATGTCCACTCTTGTGCTTCTTTGCCTTCTCTTTCTCCCTCTCCCTTTCTGCCATGCCTGATATGTCCTCTTCCAGCTCTTCATCGGTATCCTCACCAGCGTCTGCTTCTCCTCTCACATCCCTCGGACGTGAGTCCCAGGCCACAATTGCGCTCCGTCTAAGCTGCTTGACAATCATCCTGCGCACCATCCTCCCCACTTCGCCTTCTTCGACTGGAACATACGGCTTCGGTATCGCCTGCAGGACGCTGCGGTTCGTGTAGATGCGTGTCGAGTAAATGAGTATTACAATAAGGGCCGTGAGTACATAGACTCCGCCAATAACAAAGAGCTTCGGGATCTCCTCGGTCTTAATTGTCTGATATATGATGTCGCCAGGCGAGACACATAGCAGCAACAAGGTTATGATGAGGAGTGTTGTGTACGTTGTCGAGTACCATATCCTGAATAGGGGGATGCGCATCGTGGCGGTCGATGAAATACGGTGTGTAGGGCGAGGATATGCATCGGTGTGGTCTATTAGATATCAAGGCTATGGGGTTGGTATTACATGGCGTGAGGGAGCGTGGAGTTGAAGGAGCGTTGTTGGTGTTGTGATGTGCGGAGGAAGGAACCAAGGCACTGACGCCGTTGACGTGGGCATGCACGCCAAATTAGTACGACCCACGAGTTTCCTGCATGCTTCCTCCATCTCACGAGCTCCTGCATGTCTTGGTTGCGCACGCACTATTTTTCAAAGATTGCTCCTCTCCCACGAAGCTCCTGTATTGTTGCAGCAAGGACGATTGTAGCATATACAGACAACGTCATACTGCTTAAGCAGAACGGGATGGTACACTGATTCCCGTAGCGCAGCAAACGCCCCCACAAGTTTCGTGCAGCCGTCAAACAATGTTCTACTGAGCGGCTCCTTCTCGCATGCCAGGCGTTCGCCGCCGGTGACCCTCGACGATTTACACCGAAATGGGTAGCCAAGTGTTCCACATAGCCCCTAGTGCGACTTAGAACGCTGCAAAAGCATCGACAAGAGATGCCTTAGCCTTAGATGTCTGGGACTGAAACGTGCATTGTCCGTGACATTGGTTCATGACAGTATGTTTATTAAGCCACATAAGGCTTGTTTGATCTTCCTTCCACCTTCGTACCCTTTGCGATCACAACTCTCTCTCCATGCATAGTAGGAAGGGCTCATATGGCTACTCACCGTACAGGTCGAAGGTACAAGTGAGGTGGCTTGGTTTAGTACTTTTCGTTTTTGCATTTTTGTTCTTCCTTCTCCAGACGGATGTGACCTTTTGGATCTTACCACGCCCACCACGCTTTCCATCAAGTCAGACATCATGTCCGGCGTCACCTCCGCAACCGTCGATCATCTCACCTCCACACGGTCGATTCAGTTGGAAGAATGTCACGCAGCGCTATCCAGTGGACGAGTTCGTGCATCTTCCTGTCACTGGCAAGACCAGGATGCCCAAGGTTCAATTCACTTTTGAGGAAGATGAGGTACCTCTCTATCATGAGCTTATGCGTAAGCGTCGTCAAGCTGCAGTCAAGACGACTATGGAAAGATCCTGGAAAGCCTACAAAGACCATGCGTGGAAGCAAGATGAGCTATTGCCTGTCTCGGGAGGATCGAAGACAACTTTTGGCGGCTGGGGAGCGACGCTTGTGGACAGCCTCGATACACTTTGGATTATGGATCTCAGGGACGAATTTATCGAGGCTGTTCAGTCAGTGACAGAAATTGACTTTGCTCCCGGAGCTGGCGAACTCAACATGTTCGAGACCACCATCCGGTACTTGGGAGGTCTGCTTGCAGCGTACGATCTCACGGATTGCAAAGATAGCAGGCTTCTCGAGAAGGCCATGGAGCTGGGCGACATGATATACATGAGCTTTGACACACCAAACCGTATGCCTATTACACGTTGGAGTGCAAAGAAGGCTGCAGAGGGCGAAGAACAGTCTGCCGCAGCTCAAGGCATCATCGCCGAACTCGCGTCATTCAGTCTCGAATTTATACGTCTGTCTCAGCTCACTGGAGATATGCGCTACTTTGACGCTGTGACTCGCGTCACTGCTGTTCTGGCTGAGCAGCAGAACAGCACCAAAATACCCGGTCTGTGGCCAATCGGCATCAATGTTCAGAAGCCTGACTTGACCCGCGATAACCTTTTCAGCCTGGGTACCATGGCCGACTCAGCGTACGAATACTTAGGAAAGACGTACCAACTTCTACACAATACAGGTGCAACTGCATCTCAATATGCAGACATGTACACCTCCGCCATGGACGCCATCGTGACTCATCTCCTCTTCCGGCCCAAAACACCAGACAATGCAGAAATCTTGGTGCCAGCTGCCGGCCGCGTGCATGACCAAGGCGAACTCAGCCTGGACCACACCGCCCAACACCTCGTCTGTTTCGCCGGTGGCATGTTCGCCCTCGGCTCAAAGCTCCTCGGAAACGCTTCGCATCTCGACTACGGTCGCAAGATCACAGAGGCGTGCATCTGGAGCTACACCCACGCACCCAACGGCATCATGCCAGAGATGTTCCGCATGACACCCTGTCCTACACATGAGCCATGCGAGTTCGATAAGCAGACGGCGGAGAGGCAGCATTTCCCGGGGTTCGAAACAGTGGTCGATGCACGATATATGCTCAGGCCCGAGGCTATCGAGAGTGTATTCTACATGTACCGCATCACTGGTGAGCGGCGGTATCAGGATGTGGCGTGGAGCATGTTCGAGGCAGTTGAGAAACGTACGAGGACGGGAATCGCTAATGCAGCGATTAGAGATGTGACTCTCAAGGTTGAGCCGAAGGAGACGAGTGAGTTGAGGCGCGGCGCAAACGCGAGGAGTGAGGAGAGTGGGCTGGAGCTTGAGGACAGCATGGAAAGCTTTTGGATGGCGGAGACGCTCAAGTACTTCTACTTGATCTTCAGTGAGCCCAGCTTGTTGAGTTTGGATGAGTGGGTCTTCAATACTGAGGCGCATCCGTTCAGACTGGAGACATAGAGAATTGAGAGACGCCAATGTTAAGCACAAACACCACATGTTCCCATTATCGTGGGTCTCACATTGTCGATGCCATCGTGCCCGTATTGGTGGAACAATCTCTTCATTTCCTCTAGGACATATCTTGTGATCTGCTTCGTACTCGACCATGTCAGTAACACCGCAGTAAGGCTTGCAGCAATGACCAGCAGTTGACCGATTGTCATAGACTGACCTCTCTGAACCTCTCATCTGAAGGTCATCACCGATCCATGAATGTGAGACCTGATTACGAAACGTGAGAATGAAAACGACTTCCGATTCGACATCCTGCAGAGCTGACGTGAGGAAGGAGTACATGTAGCTGTGTACAAAAACCTACGAATATGTACATCGGTGGTCAGAGAAGTGTAAGCATCGAGGGCTTCGAGATCACAATCAGAATCGCACGCTGGAACATCCACTTCTCTATTGAAGGGATTCAACATCTGGCGTCTAAATGTGACAAGAGGACGATGGTTATCAAGCAGTTATCGCAGAAGGCAAAAAGAGCCGCCACCGTCGGATGCAACTACCGTTCACAACCCCGCGCCTGCCCCGCACTATGTGCAGCAACTAGCCTAACAGCCAACCACGACGCGTGCCACGTCAGCTAAGCAGTATAGGGCGTGGTGAATCCCGAGGCAAGAGCAACTGGCTACAAATATGTAGACGATCGACTCGGCCGGTCCAAATTCGCCTCTTTTCAACTTCAACTTCTTTCAATTCTCAGCTATACGTACCTCTACGCAATCGGAAGGATACCATGGCACCTCCATCCGCGATCGAGCCGCAGAATGGCAGCGAGACAAAGCCCAGCAACGCTGCTCCCCTCGAGCCAGGTCTGAACGAGAAGGAGTCGAGGATGAAGGCTATCACGTTCCCCAGCCCACCCAAGTTCGACGACCCATACAAGGAGCGAGCATACCTCAAGGGCAGACTGGCTGCGGCATTCCGCATCTTCGGCAAGTACGGGTACGATGAGGGTGTTGCCGGACACATCACCATGCGCGTATGTCTCGCCCATTCTCGCGGATACAAGCATTCGTACTGACGTTGGACAGGACCCTGTCGACCCAACAACATTCTGGGTGAACCCGTTCGGCGTTGCATTCAGCTTGATCAAGGCCTCTGATCTGATTCTTGTCAACCATGACGGCGAGGTCATCGACGGTGGCCCATGCCGCCTGCTCAACTCGGCCGCCTACATGATCCACTCCGCCATCCACGCAGCGCGCCCAGATGTCCTCGCAGCAGCACACAGCCATTCAATCTACGGCCGAGCCTTCTGTTCGCTCGGTCGTAAGCTCGACACTATCACCCAAGACTCGTGTGCTTTCCACAACGACCACGTCTTGTACGAGAGCTTTAACGGTGTCGTTCTGGCAGAGGAGGAGGGCAAGAACATTGCGTCGGCGCTCGGTGACAAAAAGGCTGCGTTGTTGATCAACCACGGTCTGTTGACGGTCGGCAAGTCAATCGAGGAGGCGGTCTTTTGGTTCGTGTCGCTGGACAAGTGCTGTCAGGCGCAGATGCTGGCGGACGCGGCTGCGGGCGGTCGTGGCGGGCAGACTGTCAAGATTGGTGAAGAGGAGGCCGTATTCACATACAAGACTGTAGGGACGCCGCGCGCTGGCTGGTTCAGTGCAAAGCCGCTGTTCGATGTTATTCACAAGGAGACTGGGGGAGACTACCTCGAGTGAGGTCCGAGTATAGCCATTCCACATTACTTTACGAAATATAATCGAACAACCAAATCGCCAATGATTCCTCTTTTCAAGGTATGATCTTCGAAGCATGCAGGAGATGCATACGAAGTCGATGTGTGCAAAAACAATCGAACCGACTCGGCTTTCGGAAGGCGCGTCGCGCACGCGATGGAAAGAGCGAATCACGGCTACTGCATTTTCGATGACAGCCAATTGGCTCAACTCCAGATATTTGTGGAGATCTTCCAGCCCCTCGGAACGCGACTGTTTATTTGCATACCCGTCGATGACGACAGTAAGCCGTAATGCAACAACGAAAATGGAACTGCAGCTCAGTCGTGAAGGCCGGCTCTCCGCAGGCTGAAGCTTTGTTGTACTTAGTAGTAACAATTCATCTTCATAAAATACCTTACACTCAACCTATTCACCTCCCATATTATAGAGCAGCTTCTTGAAGTCTAGCAAAGATGTCGCAGAAAGGGTAAGTATGATTGACAGGAATCGCGCGAAAAAGCTGATTGAAGCAGCCACCCATCTCACCCGGCAGTCGTGCACTTCCCTATCACATTCACAGCGATTACTGGAGGCTTGGACGCAATATACTGGGCATCCAAGATCCCAGCCACTGCCGGCATTGTGAATTCTGTTTGTGAGTACTACCAACCCTCGAGGATGACACCATCTGACACGAAGCAGTCAAGTCTCTCGACAGGAGCGTTCAGCCTAACGCATTCCCCGTACTGTCCTACTATAGCACGATCCTCACGATCCTCACTACTCTCCCCGCTGTCGTGACTGGCGTCGTCCAGCTCTCGCCGGTCATCCAGCGCGATGGCTTCCAGTCGAAGAAGGCTAAGGTTGGCGCCGTTCACGCATTGCTGAATGACGTTGCGCTCTTCGCTACCATCTACAACTGGTGGACTCGTAGCCAGCAGATCGGCTTCACGCCCAGCACTACAAACGTACTCATCTCCTCGGCCCTGGCTCTGCCGGTGACCATGTACAGCGCGTACTTGGGAGGATCGCTGGTGTACGAGTATGGCATGGGTTTCTCGAAGAGCAGCCCTCTGAAGAAGGCGCAGTAAAGAAAATGGAAGTTTTGAAGGTAAAGAGTCGGGGAGTGCGCTCTAGTCCGCTGAAACGGAGAGCGGCGGACGATGTGGAAAAGCCTCGGAGGGCTCTGACTTCGCGCCCGGCTGTTGGGTTACGCCAAGATAGCTAATTCGACAATCTCGGAACACAACGAGCATCTCTCCACAATGACAACCGGCAATTGACAAAGAATACAAGCATGCCAAAGCTCCGAGCAGTGTTGTTCGTTATCTGTTGCCGGCCTGCCAAGTACGCTTGCGCATGCCGAACAGCCCCGCAACTCCAACGCGCCCTGCGATAAGACCCGCGCACTCCAAGTCATGGAGTTATCGACTTCCTCCGGCCTGCACTTTACGATGCACGTTGCGCCCGTTACGTAGTGACAGGCTCGAACGGGCCGTTTGACAGCGATTGACCAGTCGGCGCTCATCTGCCCTGCGCTTATCACTTCCGCCAATGCTGTACAAGCATCGCACCTAACTGAATGGGTAGAGGTAGGCAGCCACGACCCTGCTTGCAAAGCAACGAGCATTCCATGGTTGAACAGGCACACCAATGGAGTCATACAATGACTCGGTAGAGTGGGGTGCGTATATGATAATATTCACCTCAGGTAGGTAGTATAAAGGTGCTCAGCCTCTGAACGGATGGTCTCCACGATCAAATCAACGCTCTCGTCAAGGAACTGTCAAGATGAACACCTTGAGGACCTCCAGAATCACTATCCTGGGCCTTGTCGCCAGCGTCCAGGCAGCGGTCCAATCCACAGGTTTCACAGTCTCGCTCATGGACATCGACTACTTCCTCCCTCCCAAACCCGTGGCAAGCATCGCCGGCTGCGATGAGATCAAGGCGTCATTTGCGGAAGGACCGTTTGTTCCGTTCACAGTTGTCAAAGCAGCCGGCTATGGCACACTAAATGTAGCATCCCTCACAGCCAAGTACGCAGAAGAGGACGATGTGTGGCAAGAGGGCTTTCGGGATGGTACGTATGGACGCCAACAAAATTTTTGAAGCATGACCAACAATCTCCAGCATTGTATGTGCAAGGCGGTAGTGCTGGCAATGTCTCGTCTACAGTCATCACCGGCACGGCATCTGGCGAGCTGAAGCCTGGTCCATACTTCATCAACGCGGCAGGCGAAGTCTACGAGGCATGGCGACTCTACGGCGACATCACTGGTGCGTTCACCGAATCTGTAATCTCTAAAGGTGATGGCTCTTACTCGGTGCTTCCTGCCGGCACTGTTGGACAGAAGCTGGCGTTAGCTGTGCCATCTCGTCTCTACTTCGAGAAGACAGCCGAGAAGCCGTTGGCTGGTGTGCGTATTGGTGTCAAGGACATCTACGACATCAAAGGACTTCGCACCTCGAACGGAAACAGGGCTTGGTATTGGCTGTATCCTCCTGCCAACAACACCGCGACTCCCGTCCAGAACCTGGTTGACGCTGGTGCCGTCATTGTCGGCAAGATGATCACATCGCAATTTGCAAACGGAGAAGTAGCTACCGCCGACTGGGTGGACTACCATGAGGCCTTCAACCCGCGTGGTGACGGCTACCAAGACACCTCGTCCAGCTCTTCTGGTGGAGGCGCTGGTACTGCTGCCTATGCCTGGCTCGATGTTTCTCTGGGATCGGACACAGGCGGCAGTGTCCGCGGCCCCTCACAGGTCCAAGGACTTTTCGGAAACCGTCCATCCCACGGTCTCGTCACGCTCGAGCACACTATGCCCTTGTCTCCCGTCCTCGACACCGCTGGATTGATTGCACGTGATCCTCTGATCTGGAAAGCCGCTGCCCAGGCTATGTACGGCTCCAACGTCACCATCAGCAACGCCTACCCCTGGAGCATCAAGACCCTCGGCTGGCCCACAGCAGCCAATAATCCTGCCAATACGCTCCTCATCGACTTCCTTGCCAACGTGACCGACTTCCTCAGCGCCAACACCACCGCCTACAACGTCACGGCCTCATGGGAGACCGACAACCCCACCCTCGAACCCCTCTCGTCGATGATGAACCTCACCTACGCCCTCCTAATCACCAAGCAACAAACTGAGCTCGTCCGCGAGCCATTTCTGAAGGACTACGCAGCCGCACACGACGGCCGCACACCCTTCATCAACCCCGTCCCTCTCGCCCGCTGGGGCTGGGGTGACAACCAAACCACCCCACTCGCCTCAGCTCTCTCCAACAAAACAACCTTCATGTCGTGGGCGAACTCTACCTTCCTCGCTCCTTCCGCCTCAACATGCTCCGAGAGCCTGGTGATGTACGTCGGCAGCACGGGGCGCACGACCTATCGCAACACATACTTGGATGAGCCCAGTGTGCCGCTTGGATGGGGAAACAGCCGGATTAGCATTTTCAGCGAGGCGCCGGACTTCGTGGTGCCGATTGGCGAGGCACCGTATAACTCAACGGTCACGAATCATGTCGAGTATCTGCCTGTGACGGCGAATTTTATGGCGGCGAAGGGGTGTGATGGCATGCTGTTCAGTCTCATCAGTGATCTGTATGAGGCAGGGATATTGAAAGAGGCGTTGGCTGGGCGCAGCGGTGTTACGGGGGGCGAGACGCTATATAGACGAGGCTTCTAATCTGTCCTTGTACAAGTCTTATGAGTAACGAATCAATGCTAGACTGTGTCGCTCACAATGCATGCTCGAATACTCAGTCCATGCAACATCGCAGAGATTCCCGGATCGGGGCACACGCACCGATTACATACAACTGCCAGCTTGACACCTGTCGCGACCCTGTCTTACAAAACGGCAAGCAAGGCGAACTCGGCCTTCTCAACTGCCGATCCGCGTACACGGTCTCGGCAACCCTTTACCGGTATCCACCACGATCTTGATCCGAGCGCCTCCCGCTGTCAGTGCGCGAGACGGGCGTCTCACATATTTCTATTCACGAAAAGGTCCTCGGCAACTCCTAAACTGTATCTACTCGACTTCTCGAGGGCGACGTGCTGGGCGAAATACTGGGCGACTGAACATCTGTCTCAAGAAGCGAAGGGAGCTGGGTGGACGAAAGGTATATTTGATCGGGAAGACTTCACGAGTCAGTGACCAACCACGATCCGAGAATCTGAAGAAGATGCAAGTACAAGGGAAGTGTGTCGAAAGGCCGTGAATTAATCATTACTATAGTACTAATCATCATGCAAGACTCCTCAAGCCTTGATCTCAATCCCCTCCTGCCCTTCACACGCACTAATATGCCCGAAGTACCAAAGATGGGCGTCGATATCCACACCGAAATCCCCCTCATTCCCCTTAAGATTCAACGTCCCCGTCAAGACATTGACATCCGCAGTCCCCGGCTGCACATCATTGCCCGTAGTAATGTAATACTCGGGGCTGGTATGCCTATACCCCAGCAGCGCGGGCGGCAGCTTAGGTACGGGATCGTTCTTATGCGTAACCCTGTAGTTTTGTCCCATCGAAGTCCCAGAAATGTAGTCCGCGAGGCCCTGAAGTCCAACTTTAGGGGCACCGTACGTGTACAAATCCACCGTCGTCCCTTGGGCACGGAGGACACCGGCCGCAAGACTCGCCAGCGCGCCGCCGAGCGAGTGTCCTGTGGCGACGACCTTGAACGTTGGGTACTGCGCCTGCGCGGTCTTGATAGCGGAAAGAACGTTCGTCTGTGCCTCGAGCCAGGAGCTCCAGAACCCGATTGAGCTCGCGCAGGTAGCGCAGATAGTCGTAGGAATAACCGGGAACTGGACGTTTGTGAGCCAGTTGCGGACGGAGCGGGAGCCGCGGAAGGAGAGGACGATGAGCTTGTTGGTCGTGTCTGTGGCGACGAAACCGGTGATGTCGGACTTGATCGAGCTGGAGATGTCAGCGTGTGCTTGTGATATAGCGATTGTGAGGGGCGTACTTTTCGAACTCGGTCAGTGTGTTGGTGTTGGCTGCTTCGACGCGGGCGCAGTTGCCTTGCGGGCAGGTAATTTTTGTGTTGGGGCTGTTGTTATTGCCGAGACAGTATGCTGCGGCGGAGTATTGGCTGAAGAAATCGAGTTGGTCCAGGACGTTGGCCGAAACGGCTATGTTGTATGTTAGAGAATTAATCGATAGGTAGGGTGGATGGACATACCTCTCTTCTCAAGCTCGACTGGAACAGCAGTAACAAGACTGACAGCACCAAGGAGCACAGCTCCCAGTCTCAGGATAGAAGACATGGTCTATCAAGTTTTCGGTATAATCGATGCTGAAACAAGCACAACACAACTTCGCAAGTCCAATTGCTCAACTCAAGGGTAGACAAGAGGTTTCCAGGTGCCACAACCTTCACCAAGCAGCGAACACGCCTACTACAAATACTTCTCCCACAACACCGACTTTTCGCTTTTCTGTCCGCCAACCCACCGCGGCACTCTAAGCTGGTGGTTCATACCCTGGTCCATGCTCACAAGAGCGGAAGTCCGTGCTTCACATTCTTCGACCATACTATGTTTAGACATGTCTCCGTACCTGAAAGTCAAGCGATGCTCAAAAGGAAAGGAGCTTGCTCCGCTTACGATTGGCACGGGACACAAATGTGCAGATTGCTGTCCGGGTATCTTGGGCGCGACGCCAGGATATGCCGAGATTTGGTGTAGGAGCCGGCATGGGGCGCAGTAGGGCTGTGTGTACTCCAGTAGCGATTCTGCGACACTTGCACATAACGCAAGTGGAGAGACTCTCGAGGAACATCGTTGCACATGCCGTGGATGTTGCGCTCGCCATCTACGCAAGTGCTCGGTATTACATGTGAGGCTCGTGAGAGTTCGAATGCGTTGTTCGTATGTAAACGCCTGCATGAACGGCATGATCACACACCGTCAACTCTGGAGTGCAGCGGCGGCTTGCTTAGCCTCCGTAACGTTCGCCAATCATGACAGTGATCACTCAACTGTCGTCAGGAGTGTAAGCTTAGCTTCAGGTTTCTGCCAGGAACAGCTGCCGAGTTCCTGATAGTCCTTCTGCGGAAATAAGTCAGGCCCAGCACCAACTTCAACGGACTTCGATAATCACCTGCACTCCAAGGGGACGAGCGGCGGTAATGCCTTCGCTGTCGGTATGCCTTTCTAGGAATAGATATAAACTTCTGATAGCGCACCGCAGTGCACTTCGTGATCTCGTAGGATTTGGTGTTTAGTCGACAGAATGCGGGGAAGTGAGGTGACGTCAAACATCTCCAGCTGACCTCGGGGCGCAGGTACAAGACAGGAAGGCCGCATAAATGCAAGAAAGCCAAAAGGTACACACCGCATAGCTGCCGTAAAGTGAATGTGTGGAGAAACAGGAAATGCTTCGGTGCACTCACTTGTTCGCGTTAGGTGCTCGGCATATTTTCTGCGGGGGTGGTCGATCGCCAATAACTCGTATCTTGGCCAGGCGCGTACCTCGACATTGGACACGCGACAGACCGATGAACGACGAACGGACCGATGCGGAAAACTGTTAACAACGTTCCGCGGTGCATTTGAATTACTGTTGAGCGTTTTCGATTGGTGAGAGTCAGCTGCACACGGGCATAGGTAGGAACAGAAAAAGATCGCGACCTTCTCGTCCAAGATCGGCGAGCTGTTAATCTACGCTCGGCTCTACACGATGAAGTACCAGCTGTCCAGAACCATGGTATGTGTGCCGCGAAGCTTATCATTCGTGGGACATGGAAGATGGCGGCATCTGTGTGGGGACCACGTGTAGCTTCAAGGATAAAATCTTTCGGCGAACTCCAAATACCAGGGTGTCATTGTCTTCCTGAGTCGTGTAATTGCACGTAGAACCTCGAGACTCAGACCGACATCGCTTGGCTGAACTGGAAGAATGTGGTGGAAGTGATCGTTGCAAGGGTGTATATTGCCTCTAACGGGTATCGCTATATGTACTGAATCGCGCTGGACATCGAATCGGGAATGGTTGTGCGCGTGACCGATGCTTCTCGGCGCAAAGGTGTATTGTTTACTGAGGAGGTACGAAAGGCTCGACAAGCATCTTGGAGAAGCTAGGATCATGGTTAGCACGCGTTGAACGAAGTTGGAGGGAAAACTTACTTTTCCAATTTCTCCTTGCCACGGACTTCCTCGACAAGCAATGGCATCTTGACGACGTTGAACTCATCGTAAAGCTCCTCGATCTGGTCGAGGTACTTCTTCTGCATCTTCCGACGCGCATTGCATTGTTCGCATGGGTTGTCCTGTTTGGGGAACAGCAGCTGGTTGACAACAATCGAATGTGTGTCGATCTCATAACTATTCAGCTCCTGGATCATGCGCTCTGTCTCGTAAAGCGACAAGAACTCTGGAATGCAGACACACACGAATGTTGTGAGATCTGCATCCTTGAACTGGCCGTTGACCTCAGCGATGGTCTTTTGTAACGCGTCCATCTTCTCGACAAGCTCGTCCATGCTCTGACCATTGGGCAGACGTCCACCGCCACCGAGGAAGCCGTTCAGCATGGGTCCAAACTGGCGAGAGAGCTGCGACACCTTGCTGAGCGCCTTCTCCATGACTGTAGGGAACTGCAAGAAGCGGAGTGTGTGACCGGTGGGAGCGGTATCGAAGATGATGGTTTCGTAGGACATGGACTTGACCTGCTTGAGGACTTCGGCGAAGGACATGGCCTCATCGACACCGGGAATCTATCGAAGCTGTCAATAGAACCGTCTGCGCACATGTTGGTGTTCGTGCACGTACACTGAATGCCAGATCCTGCATCATGTTGCCCATGCCGCCAAGTCCAGCCATAGGATCCTGGCCTTCCTCCCCGCCAGCAGCGAGCAGGTCCTGTATGCTACCATTGGGATCAATCTCCATAGCGCTCAAGTTGTCGAAGCCGTTGACAAGTCGCGCATCCTTGCCAAACTTCTGGTTGAACGCATCTGACAAGTTGTGGGCGGGATCGGTGGAGATGAGGAGGACGGATTTGCGGTGCTTCGCAAGCTGAATGGCGAGAGAGCAAGAAGTAGTAGTCTTTCCTACACCACCCTTACCACCTACGAAGATCCATCGCAGTGACTTTTGGTCGAGGATAGACTGCAGGGTGGGCTCCATGTCTTCGGCAGGTTGGTGGAGCTTCTGCAGAGCTGCGGTGGTCGCCATTGTAGATTCGTGTGTAAGTGTTCGTATGTAAGAATGCGCTGAGAGTAGGTGCCTAGACTAAATTCGCGGTCAGTCATCTGGCTTCAACAACGCAGCTTCTGGAACGTTCCAACCACCGCAGGAGCAACGGGCGCATTGTGACTCTGAGTGTAGGAGCATATTTGCGCAGGAGTGGTGTGGTACGCGACACTTACAGGGTGATGTTCAAGATCTCAGATCTATACAGGCCTTCAGTGATTTGTTGTAGACTGGGAATCTGCAGCAATCCGAAAGTTGAATGCGGGGCGCGTCATAGCGCTGCTCGAACGCGGGCGTCATCCCACCTTGCGCCACAGCGCCACACTCCAAGCAAGGAAAGAGGCATATTTTGGAAGTGCCTTTAGAACATGCTATCACACAACTGGCCTGTGAATCTACAGACTTTACAATGCTAAAAGAAGCACAACAATCATGTTGATGTTGTACAGATGAGCTCCGCCCGATTCAAATCTGAGCCCTGATGGGAGCCTTGTCCATCTTTCTATGCGCCAAAACACCATTTCATCCCGCTAACGTCGAGGACTAGAAAGTCTATTTCTTCTTGCCCTTCGCCTTGCCCTTGCCAGTGCTACCTGTGGAAGCAACGCTACTGGCGCGCGATATCGCAGGTGAGGCCTTGCCCTTTACTGTGTCAAGTGCCTTGTTCTGTAGTTGGTCAGTAGAGGTTTGCGTAATGCAGATGATGCTTCACTGACCTTGACACCATTCTTGGCCTTCTTCTTGACAGGCTCCTCTTCCTCCTCTTCTGTCTCTTCTTCCTCGTACGCACGCTTGCCCTTGCCGTTCTTGACGGTGTCGCCACCAAGCTCACGGACGACTGTCTGGATGAGCGTTGTGCAACGACGACCAATCTCCTGAGGTGTGCGGCTAAGGAAGAACCAGTCGAAGCGGAACAATGGTGACTCTCGGATCTCGTCGCGGATCTTGTCGTAGATGGTGTCGCCCTCGACGCCGTGCTTGTGAAGCATGACAAGCAAGAATCGATCCTCCTCTTCAGTGTAGACCTTCTTGTTTGTGGTCGAAACAGTGTACTTGATGGTCATCTGCTGCAGGGGCATTCTATACATGCCGATCTTCTTGGCGAGCAGCCGCTTCTTGTTCTCCGAGTCGCGAACACGCTGCTCACCTTCCTCGACAACGTTGATGTACTTCTGCCAGTTCTCCAGCTGCTTGTACTTCTTCCAGAAGACCTTGGCGTACTCCTTGATCTCATCAGCATTCTTGCCGTCGACCTCCTCGGAGATGCCGTCAAAGTTTTGTCGCCCGTACTTAGCGGAGCCGTTGAGGAACTGTTGCAGATCACGCTTGTTCCACTCAGGGAAACCTTGCTCGATCAAGCGCTCCTTCTCGGTCTTCTCTTCCTCTGTCAAAGGCTCGGCGTTGTCGATCTCCTTCTGCGCAAGCTCCTGGTCGGCCTCACGCGCCTCGAGATCCTCATCAGGACCGTCGGGGAGCGGTGCCTTGAGGTTGTTCTCCTTGCGGTACCAAGCAGTCTCCTTGTCTTGGAGTTCCGCAAGCTTTTCCGGGAAGAACTGGTAGTCGTGGATGACAACCTGTTTGGGCGCACGCGGTACCCTGGGCTGCTTGCTCTCCGTTCGGCCACCGGTTGCGAGAGCGTTGCGGTAGTACTTGTCGATGCCGTAGTTCTGCTCCTTGCGCTCACGCTTGGAGGGGTTGATCCAGTTGAGGCCGATGTCCTTCTTGCGGGGCTCAAATGTCTCACCGTTCCACTCATACGTCGAATCAGAAGTAAACTTTTGCAAGTCATCAAGACCAAGCTTTTCGTACTTCTGGTTAAGCTTCGCAGTCGCCTCTTCACCGCGCTTCATAACCGCATCGAAGTCATCATCAGCCATGTCGCCACTGGCAGCTGGTCCAACAGGACCCTTGCTGTTGAAGACCTTCTCGGCACCATGCTGAATCATAGTCAACAGCTCATCCTTCGAGGCCGCGCCCTTGGCAGGTTGCTGCGAGCGTCCTTGCTGAATGACCAGCTGATCGAGACGCAACTTCTGTGCTGCGCGCTCCAAAACCTTCTCTTCGATGGCACCCTCTGTGACGAAACGGAAAACGTGGACCTGCTTCTTCTGACCGATACGATGGGCACGGTCCATGGCCTGAAGATCAGCCTGTGGATTCCAATCACTGTCAAATAGCACAACAATGTCGGCGGATGTTAAGTTGATACCCAAGCCACCAGCACGAGTGGTCAGAAGGAAGAGGAACTTCTCGGAGTCTTCCTTGTTGTAATCGTCGATGGCCGCAATACGATCCTCGTGAGCAGTCGAACCGTCAATACGGCAGTACTGGTATCCGCGCATGACGGAATAGTCCTCCATAATGTCCAACACACGACTCATCTGAGAGAAGATTAGGACTCTGCTGCCCTGAGCCTTCATGCGCTTGAGAAGCTTGTCAAGCATGACCATCTTTGCGGCGTTGTTGACCAGGTGCTCGTCGGTGGTATAAGGTGGGCCAGGCTCGGCGCCTTCGAAGAGGTAGGGGTGGTTGCAGCACTTTCGCAACTGCATGACGATGTTGAGCAGACGCGTCTTGGACTCCTTGTTGCCAGCGCCACCGTTGACCGCATCGATATCCTTCTCGAGAATCTTTTTGTACCACTGAACCTGCATATCAGACAGACCAACGTACAAGTTGATTTCCTTCTTGGGCAAGAGGGACTTCTCGACATCGGCCTTGACACGTCGAAGCAAGAAAGGTCGCAGGACCTTGTGAAGCTGCTGTACAACGGTGTCCGAGTCCTCGTTCTGCTGCGAGAACCACTCGTCGAATGCTGAAGAGTCGCCAAACACGTCGGGCATTAGAAAGTTGAGGAGGGCCCACAGCTCGTGCAAGTTGTTCTGGAGCGGGGTACCGGTGATCAGAAGTCGGCTGCGAGAGTTGAACATGCGGACCATCTGAGCGAGCGAGGACTCCTCGTTCTTGATACGATGCGCCTCATCGATGACGATGTACTCCCACGCAAACTTCTTGAGGGCTGCCTTCTCACGCAGAATCATCTCGTAACTCGTGATGCAAACATCGAAGTTCTCGTCGACCAGCTCGTCTCGGATGAGCTCAGCGCGCTCATCCTTGTTTCCTTGCAGGACAAGGACCTTGATCTCGGGGATCCACTTGGCGAACTCGCGCCTCCAGTTGTCGAGCGTCGACTTCGGTACGGCGACGAGGTGAGGTCCGTTGATGCCGGCGATGAAGCGCAGGTAGCCGATGAAGGAGATAGTCTGGAGTGTCTTTCCAAGACCCATTTCGTCGGCCAAAATACCAGAGATACCGTTCTCGTGCAGTGAGATCAGCCAGTTGAGACCAGCGACCTGGTAGTCACGCATGGTGCCGCCCTGGATGTAGCCTGGCGACTCCCTGAAAACGGTCTCATTGTGTCCGCCATGCTTCTCTTCGCGCACAAGCTCGGCGTCTTCCTCCTGTTCGGTCTTGCGACGGCGCTCAGCAGCAGCTCCACCCTTGCGCACCTTGCTCGCCTTCGACTTCTTGGCCTCCTCTGCGTCTTGTGCGTCGATCTTAGCGATGATGTCCTTGATGTGCGGGTTTGGGTTCGTGTCGATAAAGTGGCGGAACAAGTCTGTCAGACCGAGCAGGTAGCGGAAACGTCGTACTGTGTCGTCTTCCTGCAGTGGCACGTTATGTCAATGCTGTTGCGTTGTAGGTGTACGTCATGTATGGCTCCATACCTTTGATGCGCCCAGACGGTCGTGCTTCTTGCCATAGATGCTCTTACGCATGTTCATCTGCTCAGCGCGTCGTTTCCGGCCGTCGACTGGCGCGTCCCCGGCCACGCTGCTAGCTGTGGTGTTGGGCTGTGTGTCCGAGTCCTGCGCAGTTGTCAGTCGATGAATTGGGAAGGCGCGTCGTTACGATGAAACGTACTGTGTAGTCTGGTGTGTCGAGGTTGTACTGCGAATGTCACGTTAGTCTGTTTGTTCTCTTCGACCGTCCTCCACTACAGCCAAGCATGCTACAAAGCGCGCCTTGCGCGAGAAGACATTGCGCGTTTGTGTGCCACTCACCCCAAACTTCTTGAAACCCTCAATCTTGTCCTGATCCTGCATCTCGACGTCTTCGTGGGCCGAGTTGTCGGCCGTCGAGGGGCCGGACTCGCGTCCATTGGTCTTGCGCGCCATGATGGCCCTAATGGGCTGTTCGCCGCGTCTTGGTCGTGTAAATGCTCGTGATGTACTACGCGATGCCGGCTGAGAAGCTTCCTGATTGTTTCGGACGTGTCGGCGATGACGGTGGTGGGCGCGTTGGGGTCGCTGGAACGCGAGGTGGAGTTGAGTGAGCGAGGGTGCACTTCGAAGTGCATGGCCAAATGTTCGACTAGCGCGTCGTTACGGCGGGCGCTTGAACCACTTGCGCCGTTCCATGGTGGCCGTGTCTCCTCCTTATTTGGCCGATCTCTGAGCAACACCACTGGACTGTTTAGACTTTTGGTTCGCAACGCGTCAAATGGATTTGCTTTTGTGGCTGATCTGAACTCGTCTGGGGTCAATTGCATATGACACGTACGACACACGCGTTCAAGAGGCATGACGTCAATCTAGGGAAGAGCTACTCGTCTAGCCCGAGTCGAGCTTCAAGTTCTAGTTGACAAGATTACCCCAGATCGTCTATGGAGGCATCTGAAGCCATCTGCCGGCCCATACTGCTATCGACTCATTTCTCAAACTTTCATGCCATTAACAGCTAGCGCCTCCGGTTCCCCTTCTTCGTTCTCATATAGCGGGCTTGTCTGAACCTCCCGCAGCCATAGCCGCCAGCTCTTATCCACACACTTCTCGTTCATCTTCTTGCAACTCTTCGCCTCCTCGTCACTCAGATAGCTAACCTTCTCTACATCGCCCCCGGCAAATCCAAGTGCTTTCGCCAGTAGCTCGCAGTTGGTCTGCGTGTACAGCGCTCGATACACAGCCTCTTCGACGCTCTTTCCCATAGTCGTGAAACCGTGCTTATGCTGCAGCACCACCGGAGTAGAGGGATGCAATTTCCTCGCCAGAGCCTTCCCAAGATGCTGATTCTTGATCAGCATGTCAGGCGTGACCTCGACTTTGCCAACAAGCTCGCGGTATGCATCTTGTGCATCGAACACGGGGATCCCTTTCGAAGAACTGCCAAGGAATCCTGCCATATGGAAGACCGGTCGTACTGGGATATCAGCCAGTGTGAATGGGATCACTGTTTCGCTGTGTGAATGCACCACGCAGTTAATGTCTGGGAAACGTCGTAGGATTTCGCCATGGATGAAGCGCTCTGAGTAACCTTGTGGCGCATTGGGGTCCACCGGCGAACTATCACGAACTCGGTATGAGATGAAGTCTTCTTGCGACTTCACTAGGGCAGGCGCGCCGGGATCGTAGGCTGCAATCAGGTACTGGTCTGGTGCTAAGGGATGGCGAAGAGAGATATGACCGAATGCATCGACGAGGTTGTGTTGATGCAGAATGTGGTTCGCCCGGACGAGTAAGCGCAGCGCCTGTAGCAGCGGCGCTGGAAGTTCGGCCATAGTTCCTGTCGTTGAAGGCCGGGCGACGATAGAAGGTGCAATGGACCTGGCTGGGTTTACGGGAGTTGAGATTTGGGGTATGGATGTAGGCGTTGTCGAGAGAGTTGGGCGATGTTGCGTTCCTGTAATGTCTATCTCATTTGGGCGTGTCGATGCTCTGGTAGGTATGTAGACTGGTGTGGTTGGTTCAGAATCACAGGTGTCGGTGCCAAGCTTTGGTTCGAAAGTGCGATGTACTAGAGGAGCGTTGAGTAGCCCGTACGTTGTGAGATTATTATCGCGTATGTCTACGCGATCGTCGAGAGCATCCAGGGTATATGTACAGGTCATGAGAAGATGCAGGTCCCACCAGGAGTCCTAGCTCAGCGTCTTTGGCCGGTAAGGCATTCTTATAGCGACTGCATACTGTTCCTAGCTCTTTTGAGGTGTGACAATCGTCGGTTTTGGGTTGTTTCGTTACGGCTAAACTTGGTGAGCGCTCATAGAGCTTGAAACATGACACTCGACATTCCTCAGGTAGGTCGAAACAACACCAGGATGATGGCTTGACCTATGTTCCGGATCGCAAGGCTGCTGTCGATGCTGTGTGCTGATGGGTGCACAGATAGCGGGGATTGCAGCGGAATGACGTGAGGGGACCCGGGAACGCGATCAGCTCGGTCGCGGACGTCTGGTCAAGTCCGTGACGAGACCGCGCTGTAGTTTTCGCATGCCTGCCGGAGCTCTGTTACGTACACGTACGATCACAAGAGAAGTCGAGCGTGTTTGGTTGTGTGTGCGGCGTTGTTCGTTCCTGCCTGTCCCCGCAACTTCCTCTTGAGCGAGCGCCGGTTTGCGCCTCCCATTTCCATCTCATTTCATCATCGCGATGGCTTCGAGTTGGTCAAACTGGGTCATTGCTGTCTCCACAGCTGTAGCACTCGCCTTCTTCTACGACTTCAAGAGCTGGCAGAATTATGGTTAGTGATGAGGCTGAAGCAGCATGGTGTAAACATGCTGATGAAAGACAGGAACCGGTGGCACACCACCAACACTTCAAGGCTATCTGAAGATTCGAAGATGGGGTCTTTACTTGCTATACAAGCGACAGAATCTGTTTGATCCCTCGCCAATTCCGGACACTGGGTTAGCGTACATTAAGCCTGGCAAGGTGCCAGAACGACCGGGCTCTCCACCAAACATTGTTCGCTGGACACTACCGCAGCGACAATTTTCTCAGCCTATTACGAAAAGAGCGCTTGAGGAGCTCAAAAGTCTCATGCAGACGTTCGCCAGCACATCACCCTATTCTGAGTACATCGAGACGAGACCGAGCAAGACAGAAGGTGGGACTGGACCTGCGATCTACGTCAAGCCACATGTGAAGACCATCAACCCAGTCGCACATAGGATCTTCTACGAAGTCGCACACGTGCATCCGAAGGAGAACTCACTGCATGTGTACGTCAGCCCTAAGGACGCGAAGACTGTGGTGAGCAGAGGCTGGGGTCAGCGTTTCCCAGTGACGTGGTTGGCGCCTGCAAGTTGGATCATGGTATATGCGCCGCGAGATGAGAGGGAGCTCGAAGTCATCAAGGAAATAGTCAGGGCTGCGATCTGTCATGCAGTTGGTATGGAGGTCTCTGACGTTAAGCCTCGAGTACAGGCGTGAAAGCACAGCCATGCCAATCTCGTCAATCAGGTTGTGCACTTCTGATGCGAGCGCCAATGGCAAGACCTCCATTCTTTCTATTCTGTAAGGTGGCGCCAAAATTGAATAGCGAGCAGAAACGGAACAAACTCTCCAGCTGAAGGCATGCCCGGAGTACTTTTTCGTATTTCGGGTGCCACAGCGCAAGACAATGCAGCTTACAACACATCTCGCGTCATCGTATGTTTGACAGGGGCCAATCGGCACGGCACCGAGAACATCGAAACATCACTTCAGAGCGGAGATCCGGTTGAGTGCAGATCCATGGAGCCTTCCGCTAGCTCAGTTGCACCTGAGGTCGACTACTACACACTAGACCGTCCTGCATCTAAGTTTGTCACAACACTTCGTCTCATATAGACCATCGTCACTCCCCAACAGCACCTTTCTTCTTCACTCAAGATGGGTAGTATCGGCATGGGCATGAAGGTCCTCATCGTTGGAGCTGGTGAGCATTCCATGACTATCGCCCCAAACATATATTAAATGACCTTACAGGCCCCGCCGGATGTGCTTTAGCTCATGGACTGAGGAAGGCTGGCATCTTTTACCGCATCTTCGACAAAGGCGAGGATGTATATCGACACCGCCATTGGGCATTCACTTTAGGTTGGGCACGACCGTACCTTCTGGGTCTGCTTCCCGACGAGCTCGGCATGCAGCTAGACACTTGTGCCGTCGATCCAAGCATTGACTGCGCAGCAATCGGCGAGGACAGGATCGTGCTTTACAACGGACAGACTCGCGAAGAAGCTTTCGCATTTCCGATCCCCAAGGCGAAAGAGATGAACATTCGTAAATTGCGCATCCTTCTTGCAAGAAGCCTTGATGTGCAATACGGAAAGAAGTTCAGCCACTATGAGATGCACGAAAATGGCGGAGTCACAGTTTTCTTCGAAGATGGATCAAGCGAGGAGGGCGACGTTGTGATTGGCATCGACGGCGCTGGCTCCAAAGTGCGCCAGTGCCTGATCGACCGCGGAGCCATTCAAGAGACCCTTCCCTTCGCTCTCATGAACTTCAACGCATCCTATACGAAAGAGCAAGCGCTCTTCATCAAAGAACGTCTGCATCCTCTGGTCGACATTGCAATACACCCAGCAGGTCATTACATCCGAGCTAATGTGCTCGACATGCCGTATGCTGAGGACCCGGCCACGTGGACCTTTCAAATTTTGTCAACATGGCCGCTGAAGAACGTTGAGGACTACGACAATGACACGGATCGGTTGAAGAGGCTCAAAGCGCATGTTGCAAGAGACGGATGGGCGGAGCCGTACAAAAGCGCGATCGAGTGGATACCCGAAGACACGCCTGTCCTTAAAGATCGGCTCAACATATGGAAGACACAGCCATGGAACAACCAAGATGGACGAGCAACATTGTGTGGCGACGCAGCACATGCGATGACATTTCATAAGTTTGCCCCTTGCTCATCAAACTTCGCACTGACAAGGTCCTTCAGACCGAGGACAGGGAGCAAACAACGCCTTCTTCTCCGCACATAGCCTAGTCGAAGCCCTCAAGTCCGTCCACGACGGTACCGCCACCCTCAGCGACGCCATCACCGCTTACGACACGAGCATCCTGAAGCGCGGCGCAAACGAAGTTCAAATCTCCAAATCGCAGAGCTTCTACACCCACGACTGGCCCAACTTCATCAACAGCCCCGTCATGACTCTCGGTACCAAACCCAGTCACGCAGCAAAAAGCGAAGGATACCAGTAGTAGGCGCACTTTTGTATTAATCAAAAGAGAGTGTGTCGTTAGCCGTGAATCTATGCTATGCGTGCTATGTACAGGTCTTCGAATCTATGTCATCCTATTCTCATAAATTGTGTTTACGGGTTACCTCTGTTTACTTATTGCGCGCCTTGATCAGATCAGCGGCCTTCTCGGCAACGGCGTACATGGTCGCCTGCAAGTGGGTGGCTGGGATCAGGGGGATGATCGAAGCGTCGACAATGCTGAGCTTCTTGGTGCCGTACACCTGCAGGTCGCTGCTGACGCAGCCACCGTACTTCTCGGGCAGCATGGAGCACGTGCCACTCTGATGGGCGAAAGTGGCTGTGAGCGCACCCTGCTCGAGAAGATTGTGGATCATCTCATCGTCGGTCTGGGCGGCCGCACCGGGAGTGACTTCGACGGGCGAGAAGCGCTGGAGGACAGGGCTCTGCCAATGGCGACGGGTCCACTTGACGGCCTCGAGTAGCATTGTCCTGTCGGCGGGGTTCTGGAAGGTGTTGAACTGAACGATAGGCTTGCCCTTGGGGTTCTTAGGGTCGAGGGCGACGTATCCGCGAGAAAGAGGGCGCTGGATGGCGGCGATGGCGAGACCGAAGGCATTCATGGGGAATTCGGCTGCGGCAGCCTTGGTGCTGGAGAGAAGGTCGGCAGTGATCTGCTTAGCAGCCTCGTAGCCGCGAAGGAGGTTGGCGTTGTTCTTGTACGCGGTGGGAAGGTAGTCAGAGGTCTTCTGGCCCTTGATGGTGGACACAATAGTCTTCCAGTTGGAAGTGATGTTCTGGAGGGGCAGGAAAGCAAGACTGCTGCCGTGCGACTGGCAGACCGGACCGGTCCTGTTGGCGTAGTACTGAGCCCAGGCTGTAGCGTTCTGTTCAGGGTCGGTGGAGAAGAGGGGATTAGGAGTGCTCAAATTGGAGGTCGAGAACATCATGTTGGCGTTGGGGTGGTCTTGTAAGTTGGCTCCGACGGCGGGGAGATCCTTCTTGACCTTGATGCCAGCGGCCTTAAGAACATCTGCTGGGCCGACACCACTGAGCTGGAGGATGTGAGGAGTGAATACAGAGCCAGCAGCCATGATCACCTCACGCTTCGCGTAAACTTTGGAAGAACTGTTGTCAGCAAGGTTGGTGAACGAGACACCCTTGGCTGTAAGGCCGTCGAAGAGAACCTCAGTAGCCGATACACCAGTGATGAGCTTCAGGTTGCTACGGCTCTTGACCGAGTCGTAGTAGGTTCTCCTAGCATCAGAACGGGTCTGAGTCTTAGGATCCAGGGAGGTGGGAATCCACAGCATCCCGACAGCCTCACCTGCGGCGTGCTCCCTTGGTGAAGTATAACCCTCGGAGTGGTAGGCTTCCCAGATGGTCTTGACATCAGGGAACTCGAAGTTGGGGAACGATGCCTGGAGGGGACCGCTTGTTCCGTAGTAGGAAGCATCGTATGTGATGTTGAACTCTGGTCCAGTGAGGGTGGGTGGAGTGAAAGTGGTCGACTTCTTGAAGTAAGGGAGAAGGCCGTTAAAGCCCCAGCCAGGGTTACCGAGCTGCTCCCATGCGTTGTAGTCAGCAGCTGAGGCACGGTCAAAAGCCATTCCGTTGATGACTGAGCCACCACCGACGACTTTACCAATGAGGACTCCAAACGACATGTTCTCAAGCTCCTTGTCAGGTGCAGAATCAACACTGTACTGCTTCGCGCTGTTGATGTTGTTGCCCAGAGTAGGAATGATAGTGTTGATGTCCTCTGTAATTGGGCCGGTCTCAAGAACGAGTACATAACCTGCGGATCCAGTTAGCTGATCCCCCTCAGACCCTGGACAGTGTGAAACTTACGGGACTTGTCCTCACTGAGACGATTAGCGACTACCAAACCAGTAAGACCACCACCGACGATCACGTAGTCGTAGGTCTTATCTTTGATTGATGAAACATCGTCGCGCCTCACAGCCGGAATAGCTACAACGAAAGGCAGGGCCGCCGCAAAAGCGACGAGGCTCTTCAGACTGGGTGCCATCGTGGTTGAGGATGCAGCGAAGGACAGAGAAGTTGAGCTTATGATGGATATTATCCTTTGCGATCTCTACACCGTCCTTTATAGAACCCAATCCCGAGTCAGAGAGGATTGAGGAAGTACGACTCTAGAGCGATGAAGGAAAGATGGGACGCCTCTGTCATGCAACAACATCTTGGGTGCAGAACGTGGCTAGTGGGACCATTGATTTCCGCCCCATTCCTGCATGGGCCTGCTCTGGGCCAGTTCAATTCTTCGCATTCGCAGCAATTCTAGAAGACCAACATGCGGAGATACAGGGTGTCTCGATATCCGTGTCGTGGATCCGGTGCAATTGCCACAGACAGGTTGCATTGAGCGAAAGACCGATACGGCAATTCCTTCGTGCCGCACGGTACACACGCTTGACATGGTACCTGCATGGTCTGCTGTCGCGCATGGTGGGTATTGGGAGAGTTGGGTCGAGGGTGCGGGCTGGTTCGAGCGTGGTGTTGTTGTCGCACGCTTACATGATTGGTCAGGGTTCAGCGTGCGACTTCTAAATGGGCCGGATACATCTTGTAGATATAGGCGGAGGAACGCGGCCTGCCATTTCTCACCAGACACCTCTTCGGATCGATCCAGGTTCTCCGCATTATCGCAGAGCTGTCAAAACACGTCACTGCGGTATTCATTAGCGCCTTAGATGAACTTGCTCGGCTGTCGGAAGACTTCCGCAACCGACCAATGCAAAGGCGACATCATGCATCGCAGGCACGATTATTATGGAGACTCATTTGCAAGCGCATCCATCGCTTTCATCAGTTCCTCAGTCCTGGCTAAGTCGCCGCATGAAGCTCTTGGGAGCCAAACTCGTTGTTGGTCTGAATACCTATACAAACCAATATTGGGCCTAGTCTACCTCTGCGAGGATGCGGCACAGTTCGGCCCAATGAGTGCGAGTTGACGACGACGAGCATGCACTCGGTCGAAAGATTCTTCGAAAAGCAGCGCTCTCCCAAGGGCTTGATGTTAGAACTGCCGAGTCACTGACTAGCTATCAAAAAGTAGTGCCGCAGTGGCTTTCGTACTTAAGGGAACTGAAGGGTGTTCATGATGCTTGACTGCGCATTTAGGCGCTCAAGGCTTGAACCTTCCAACACCGGGATACACCAACCATCTTCGGCTTTTCAACAGAAGGATCGATCGTGGAGCCGGTGCCAATGCGATCTCCTGAGATGGTACGGTACCCCGCGGAGCAATGAACGAATGAGTACCTTGTATTGAAGAATCTGCTCGAGATTCGAATCCTCCGGACCACGTGCATGCACATGCATGCACATGTGAAGCGATGCAATATGAGCTTATCTCGACAACGAGCTCGCTTCTTCGCACGAACAAATAGCGGAAGGGTATTGCACAAGTAGCCGCAAAGCGCTATACTGGAAGAACTAACGTTGAGTTCCGACAATCTGGAAGGCTACACTGATACTTGATCGAAGTACCTTCCGCTTCCTAACTGTCACATCACTGTCATTTTCGCCTCCTAAGTTCCGTTCCTTGAGGCACAGTTGACCCACGTCTATTCTCCTGCATGTTCGTCGCCGACCCCTGGTGACACTTGGTTTATAACTCTCATCAGTCGGTCCCAACAGTCCGACGACGATGTGACCAGCAGTCGATCGCTTGACTCGTCCTTCAAATCCGTCCTCGCCCAGAATAGAGCCAACATGTCCACACCAACAGCCGACCCTTCCTTGGACGACCGATCCTCGGCCATCAAGTTCAGCTACCCTTTCATTGCTTTTTTCAGTACGGCGTTTGTTGTACTTCGTCTCTGGAACAATATCAGAAGCAAAAAGTTTTGGTATCTCAATGTCAGCGACTGGCTTCTCGCACTTGCCCAGGTATATAGAGCCCCACTTTCGTATCGCATTGATTACATGCTGATCGCAAGTAGGTCTGCGGCCTCACTGGAACATGCTTTGGTTACATGACAGGATGGGTCGGTGCCGGTAGACACGTTTACGACCCTTTCAGCACGAAACAGATGCTTGGAAAGTATCAGATGTACCTCTGGTTCGGCCAATACTTCAACCTGACGGCAATGGCGGTACTCAAATTCAGTATCTGCGCATTCATGCTGCAGATCGGATTTTCGAGATGGTACCGCGTGGGTATCTGGCTCACCGTCGTGATTCACGTCGCGTTGAACGTCATCTTCCCTTACATTATCTTGTTCGGCGAGTGCGAGCCAATTGCAAAGCACTGGGACCCAAAATTGAAAGGTTACTGCTGGAGCTCTAAGCCTCGTGTGATCTCAGGTCAGTAGCTCAGCCCATGATTGCGCATATGCACTAATCCACCATCACAGGTTACCTTGGTGCTGGTTCAAACATCATAACCGATCTCTTCTACACGTTCGCCCCTCTCATCTATATTCGATCCGTGCAATTGCCCAGCCGTGCAATGTGGGGTGTTCGTGTCGTCTTCTTGCTTGGTCTCATGTAAGCAATGAACCTGTCATTGACAGAACTCAAATCTAACCTCTTGACAGAACAACAGCCATCTCTGTCTTCAAGCTCTACGAAGTGAAAGCTTTGAACGAATCGCGCGACGTCTCTTACGAAAGCGTCAACCTGTCCATCCTGTCAGTGACAGAAGTGCTGGTTGGCAGTCTGACTGCGAGTCTACCACCTCTCCGTCGGCTCTTCGAGAACATGCTCAACCGGCTCATGCCCAACAGTATCATGGTTACAAGAGGACGGTCGAACATGAACAGCTATGTGCTGCCAGGCTACAACGGAAGTGCGCTCAACACAAGGAAGTCGAGACACCATGAATCGGACGACAGCAGCGAGAGGACCATACTAGCAGATAGCGGGGCTGCTCACACTCAGCTCGTGCAGGGCAAGTCCGGCGATATCATGAGGACGATTCATGTCAGTCTGACAGTTGATGAGACAAAACCCAAATCTAAGTCGAGGAATGACTGGGCGTAAATTTCCCTTTGTTCATCTAGGGTCGGCAAAGTTTCGGTACGGTCTTTATTCTTTTCTACATCGTATTTTGCGATATTACAAGAGGACTTTTTGAAGGGAAAGTAAGTCATGTGTGCGTTATACGGCTGCTGCTCAGTATGATACGAACATGGCAATGGTCTAAACACCAAGTTATACGAAACATAGAATAAAAAGACTTCGTTCTCAGAACTTTACACTTCTCCAAAGCACGAGGCCGAGCAGACTTGGACGTGCGACCCCATCTCGAGCATCCATCCACCCAGCATTACCATCGGTCAACCCCGATCGTCAAGGTTGTCAGGCAAAGTCAATTCTCCCGGTGGCGACCAAAAGTCAGACATCATTGGAAGTCGCTCCCATACTGAATCGCTCCTTCACGTGTGCGGCACGTTGCTATTGCATGATCTCGAGCTTTAGATCCTTGCCCTTAGCCTCACCTTAAATTCCACCGCGCTTAGTATCCTTGCTCGGAGAGTTGCCTTCTCTGGGCTTTCGACCGGTGGCATGTTGGGAGCTGGCTAGTCCACCTGTAGGAGATGCAGCGGGACGTTCGGCAAGCTTCCGTAGACGTGGATTGCGCCTCTGCTGTGGCTTGGAGGATTGACTGTTGCGTTTTGCCCCCAGCTCCATTGCTGCGGGCGACTTTGCAATCGATGGTTCACAGTTGGTGGCTTCGAAGGAATTGCCATCCATTCTGCTCGCCTCTTGACCACTGATAAGGCTAGAGCTCACGAACTGGGATGGTGTCGTGGCAGATGAATCGACGATGTCCTTCTTCGGCATTGCATCTGCGCCCAACACTGTGTCACCTGACTTCTGTCGCACTAATGCTTGAGTCGCAGCGGTGGTGTCAGCACTATTGGGAGCCTTAGTAAGCTTCTCGGCATCTGAACGCTCTTTCCTGAGAGAGGACCCCGAGGTCGTGGTGACTTGTTCCGTGGGTTACTCGATGACTTGTTCGACGACACGAGATGGCGTGTCCGGAGGCGGACTGATCGACAATGAAGGAGGCAGCGACACTGTCTCCATAGAACAGTCGTCTAGATCAATGAGGTTTGGCAGCTCTATAGGAGGCTGGTCAGCTTTCGGAGGCGATGAACCTGGTAGTTCGGCAGGGCGCGACTGGTCCCGGCGGATTCCAAGGATGGATGGTCGGAATGCTTGCGAGGCTGCAGGTTCAACCGACAGCTGCCGGTCATTGTTGTCTGTGATCGCGCGCGGTCGTAGCCAACTCGACGCACCAGCAGAAATGGCCATCTTGTCGCGGTACCATTCTGGGGCTTCGGCAAATTTTTTCAGCTTCGCGAGGCCAGGCATCTCGTGCTTGTACTTGCAGCCCTGTTGCATGAAGTCACACGAGTTCGTCCTAATCCAGTGTGTACAGTACTCTTTCTTCGACTGGTCGATATCAATACTAGAGGGGTTCGGGAGACGCCGAGGTGAGTACAGACTTCCTTCCAAGCGAGCAGTGGCAAGCGCCTCTGTCCCTGTGAATGCTGGACGTCCCCCGGGAGGCGTGCTGGCCAATCGGTTGACGAGTCTACCCGTGAGATCAACTGACGATGGGTGTGGCTCGGCCGAGGGCTTCAGCTCTTGCAACACCGCAACGGATGCTCTCCTTACATCATGGTCGGGCGGCAAGAACTGGCGATTCGTATCCAGTGAGGACGATGGAGACCCAGCATGCATGCTGGGTGGAGCTTGGATGGAAAGAGGCACTGCAGATTCATGGGTCTCTCCGATCGACTTCCAGCCCTCTTGGTGCTTTCGAAAAGGTGTGAGTTCGCGTGGTAAGCCTTGGATGTAGAAGGCAAACTGGTCGATTGGGATAAGCGGGACGTCGACGTTGTTGCGAAGAACGGAGTACCTGACCTCGGGTGGAAGTGCCATGGTTACTTGGATTATAATGCTGCGTAGCTCAATCTTGTGTATACAGGCTGTGAGTTCAGATATGCTGGAAACGACGCACAAGGAAAGACTGATGGAACAACGTATCAGCACAAGTGAATCGTCACCTTTATCTGCACATGTCAGTAACCGTGTACGAGACAGCAATACTTGTCAGTTGCTTCTTGTCAAGCATTTTCTTTCGTTTGCTTCTGCATGGCCCGACAAGACATGGATCAATGAATGACTTTCTTCGCCGACATTCAGACCAAGTCTGATGAATCTCAAAGGTGAAAGTGTTGAGACGATCACAGCGTTCGAGACAGTCTGTGTATGTCCTGTATTGCTTTGGTAAATGGAGCTTTTTTAATAAGCAAAGCTGTGTTCCATCGCTTTGTGGATTGTCTCCGAGCAAAAGATGAGAAGTCATCTGCAGCCACATTGCCGCTTGGCGGCTTGCGCTGTGTTACAGCTGTCAATGCGTGAAGCTGCAGTCTCCATATCCAATAGGGGTCGTGGACAGCGGCCATTCCAACACCTGGGTCATTGCTATGAGCGTATTGACCTGTTTGTGCATGGTAGGTCACTCCAGTGACATCTTGGATTGTCACCAGTGGCTGTTGGACCAGCTGCATCATGACAAGCGGCTGCCGCCGCGCTCAGCAGCCACAGCTCAGAGATTCTCAAAGCAGCCCACACGTGTTATGTCCAGGACGCTCATAGCCGCTACTGTAGTGCAATGCGACGCCTGCGCTGGGTGGCCTTGGCAGTCACAGCGTGGTTGTGCAAGTTGGCTGGAAGGACCTTGGATGGGCGCGCGGTGCCTAGGTGGGTATGTGATGCGCAGGAACGGGCACATACATGATCTGCAGCGAGGATGAAGACAACAAGATGCAACGATCTGCAAATGCCCAGAGGACCTAGCTTATTGTTATTTGGTGTGAAAAGACGTGAACACGATCTCCCTTACGAAACATAGAGTACCCGTTGCACATATAGCCAGCCTTGTCGAAAAGCAGTCTAGTCCTGCATCCATGAAGGCGATCACCGAGGCTCTTCCCACTGCCGAACCCCATCCAACTTCAAGCGCAAACCACTGACGGTGCAACCAAGATCGTCTCCTCGGTTTACTAACGGCAACTGGCTAATTGTACCGATCGAGTATCCACGGTATTGTTGCGGAGGCGACAGATCCCGGCCTTCGATATTCGCTGGGTCTTAGAGTTTGCCCAGGCGTTCCAGCGCACGGCACTGAGAGCATCGCTCACCGAAAGCATGGCCACGGACATAAGTTCAGCTGGGCGACCAGTCACAAATTCCCATGGCACGCCGTGGAGTAACCTCCGATGTCGTTAAGCCTGCGTTTCAAAGATCGACAAACTTCGAGGCTAGGAAGGACCGAGTTAGCACAGCTCTCAAATTGGAATACCACGTCGCGCCACGTCCGTGTAGCGAATGAATCCACGCGACATTGCATGCATGAATCAAGAACCAAATCTTGAAAGTCGACGGTTGAACGTAAGCGTTCTGAGGCTGGGGCCGGACCGTGTTCGTGAATTCGTGGAACGCGCTATGTAGCGCGACCTGACGCCTTGCAGTTGGCGACTTCATCATGATAACCGCTCTTTACCCAGTTCTTCTGCGAACTCACCTGTTCGCCTCCTCTGAGTAAACCCCCGTAAATGGCCTCCAACGGCAGATCTGAAACAGAAGGCGCTGTCGCATTCGGCTGATACTACGATCATGGAGCAGACGACCACAACGGACAGTCGCCGCAATGAGGTGCTGGCCGTGGCAATCCTGTTCTTCTTCCTCTCATGGCTGACGGTCAATCTGCGGTTCTATGTGCGAGGCAAGTTGATGCACACATGGGGCCTGGACGACACGTGAGTATGCCCCATCCATACATATTGTTGGGCAAGTTGCTGACGAACATGTAGATTTATGGGTGCCACAATGGTATGCCAAATTGATAACATGAACATCCTATGTCTCACACTAACATTCGCAGGCAATCTTTACCGTATACCTGGTCTTCCAGACAACCGCCGCAGTATATGGAACAGGACGCCACCGACAGGATCTAGAAGATAGCGACGCGAGGATTGCCTTATTGGTGGGTTTCATCGGCTTGGTCCTGGGTGCAGATCATCCTAACGACAGATAGTTCTGGTACCTCTGCGAGTTGCTTTACATCCTTGCCAACTGTACCCTCAAGTTCTCGATCGGCTATTTCTACCTCCGAGTCGCTATCCAGCGCTGGCACGTCTGGACCATCAAAATACTGATGGGTGGAACCATCCTGTTCTCCATTGTCTACTTCTTCCTGGTGGTATTTCAGTGTAACCCTCGTATGTCGAGCTATTCGAACATTACAATCAATCACTGACATTGCGGAAGCATCCGAGTTCTGGAATAATCACCCCGCATCCGACAAGTGTCTATCAGCTGGGCCCACGAAAGGCATCACATATGCCCTTGCAGCTGTTAACGCTGCTGCCGATTGGATGCTCGGTACACTTCCGTTCTTCATCGTTTGGGACTTGCAGATGAAGCTCAAGACCAAAATGCTTGTCGCCGGTATCCTGGCGTTTGCAGCAATCGGCAGCACAGCGACCATCGTACGCATGTTCTACATACACACTCTCATGGACGGGCCCGACTTCCTGTATGCGACGACCGACGTTGCGATCTGGAGTACTGTCGAGCCAGGAATCGGAATCACTGCTAGTAGCATTGCGACGCTGCGACCGCTGGTTCGACATTGTCTGTGGCGGATGGGCTTTGCATCTGCTCCTGGGAACAGCAACACGTATCCATATTCGATCAGTGAGCAGAAGCGGAAGGACCGTCGTGGCTACAGACGGAGCCTCAGTCCTTCTGATCTTGTGCCCACTCAGCGCGGTGGAATTACTTCGACTGAGATACATGGACCAAGGGAATCAAAGCGACCGTCCGCACAGTCCACGAATCACACAGGAGGCATGATCACGCTTCCATCGATCGTCGTTGAAGAGGAGGACATCGATCACGTACAAACACCTGACGGCCACATCCTACAAACCACAACAGTGCAGCAACAGTATGAACCTGCGCCACGACTACATTTACGAGATAGCCTTAGAACAAGCTTCGCCAGAGGAAGCATCTTGAGTCTGGGAAGGAACCAAGAAACATAATGAATAAAGACACTTTTAGATTTGCACCCTTCAGAAGCGCCTTTACCCACAGCCACAAATTGTAGACCCTGCCGGGCATCGAGCACTTCACTTTGCTGGCTGGCTATCGTTCCAGCCTCATTTCGACAACACTCAGAATCTCGAGCACTTGACGCGCTCCGCCGACCATCGTGATAAGGCGATCACGCCACCCTCAAGTGTCTCACCACAAGCGCAGCCACACTGTGGTGGTGACACCAGAACAAAGCAGTACAAAACTACAACTGCGCCTGTAGACGTTCCGATGCGACATCAACGGCCAGCATTGTCATCACCCTGGCCACTGGGATGTCACCTTCAACGCCATCGCCCGCAGAAGCCACGGCGCACACTGACATCCTCGCCGAAGCCTCGCAGCTGTCCACAATACCCAGGTTCCATTATATTCTCCATCGAAGTAAAGCTTTGGTTCATTCCCATGGTCCGTACACCACACACCCAAACACCACAGTCTTCACCCGCGCCGCACAGCCAACCTCGAAACCCTACGGTCCTTCCTCCAGATGTATGGCCACCTCGCTCGCCGCAGCGCAAGACAGCATCTGCAGCGCGCAAGTCCCCGGTCCAGCGAAAGATGACCTGCACATCTTCAAACATCTATGGGATACTACCGTCGACGTACTGGAAGAAGTGCTTGCTACCGGCGATCTCGATCACGAATCCTTTGGCTAGGGGATCTGGGGTATGTGCGCGGGATATATGTATCCGCCTTCTGAGGCGTCTTACGAAGTGTTTGAGGAACACAAGCATCGACTCCACGAGACGCTGCTTGCACTACCAACCATAGATCCATTGAGGAGAAGGCAAACGGATGTGGTGAAGGGCGAAGGGAGAGTGGAGTTCCTGGCTAAGGCGAATAGGCAGGTGCATATCTGTGCTAGCCTAGTGTTGCAGAGGTTTCGGCAGGAAGGCTGGCACAGAATTAGATGGTGGCATGGAGTCAAGGTCGCGGAGAGGTGGGTTGCGAGGCTTGGTTTGGCGGACGACGAGAGACCTGCAGATGGCAAAGATCAGAAGGAGCAACCAACAGAGCTGGAAAGTAAGGATTAAGGTCACATCGAAGAGGAAGATACCATCGACGACCGGAACTTGCCCTCTTAGCTGGTAGTCAACTGGAGGCCGCATCATAATGCAACACGACGACAACAACAAAATGAAGGGACAGGCGAAACATACACATAACTCTATTTGATTAACATTCGCTATCATGAATACGCTCTAGCCTCTATGCATCATCTATTGTGATTACGACTTTGCCTTTAGGATCCACCAGCGGCGGGTGTAAAGTCGGTTGTCGTCAAGTCTGGGTTACCCTGAACGATGATCGGCTTGTCCTTCTTCAGCGTAGCCAAGAAGCCATCGCTGACCTTCAAATGGTCCTTGATAATCTGCTTTGGTGTCAGGCCGAGCCACTGGTTGACACTGATGTCAGAGTACTCCTTGGCCTGCAGCACCTCGAGGAAGACCAAAGTCTCGTTACCAGTATTCTCGAGGTAGTGAGCGTTGGGGACGGGCACGTAGCCAACATCGCCTGCGGTAAAGTCGAAAGTGCGCGAGGAGCCAGGGGCCTGGGAGACTGTGAGGCGAGCAGAGCCCTGCAGGAAATATGTCCACTCGTCAGATGTGGTGTGCCAGTGCATCTCACGCATCGCCCCGGGCTCGACGGTAATTAAGGCAGTCGAGAAGGTGTCAGCCACGGGGAATGTTGTAGGGTCCAGGATTTTGATCGAGCCACCAGGTACCTTGAAAGGCTCCTGCTGCGAGAAGTGGTACGTGTACTGTGTCTGCTTGGGGATGACGCCAGCAGGTCCGGTGACGTTCTGCTCACTAATGTTCTTCGGTGCAGGAGTACCTGGGAAGATCCACAACTGACCGTCAGGCAGGTTGTCCCAAGTCTTCGTGGTGGTGCGGAAATTCTTTGCGAGGACCTACAGGCATGTTGTTAGTAAATGTCTATGACGGGACGCCTTCGTGGAGGGGTTGTGGGCATACATACCTCCTTGGGATTGCGCTCCATGAGCTCGGAGATGAGGAAGGTGTTGTCCTCGGAGAATGCTCCGTTGTCGAAGACGAGCAAGAACTCACATCCCGTGTCGAAGGCTTGGATCGAGTGAGGGATACCAGGCGGGAAGAACCAAACATCACCCTCAGTAACATCGTCAACGAAAGTCTGACCAGCCTCGTTCATGGACTGAATGCGAACGCTGCCGTTGAGCCTGTGTCAAGGTCAGTATGCCATCTTGAATAATGTCAGATTGAATACGTACATCAATGCCCACTCTCCTTGCTTGTGCCAATGCAATTCACGGTAAGCGTTAGGACTTAGGCGCATGTTCACACCTGCCATTGCTGTCGCAATAGGCAACTGATCCTGGTTCTGGTTACGAGCCCAGCCAGCGCCAGCCAGTCCGTGACGGTTGTGAGACAGGCCAAATGGCCACTTTGCGTTACCAACATCTCCGGAATCAGTGGTAGGAGGGGCAAAGATGTCGCTGTTCAAAGCGTCATAGGCACTGGTCCTGTCTTGTGTCAGCCAGCTCGACCACATAGGATGGAGCAGGTTGCGCAACGTACCTTGGCCCAGGATCTGTTGGGCCAGTGGTGCCACCACGAATGGGCTGGGGGTTCTTCACACCGTTGAGGTTGATGTAAAGACCCTCATCAGGGTCTGCCGACTGGCCAGTACCAAGCTCGAAGTCATCAGGCGAGATGACAGTGGACTCAGTAGAGATGGGATTCGAAGGTGCGAATCCGATCAAAGCCTCTGAGCCACGGAGCGAGCCTGATGCGCCAGAAGGCAAAACTTGGCCGCTCACAACCGCCGAAGGATCAACAGGTCCAGAAACTGCAGACACTTGAGGTGCAGGAGCAGCGAGGGCCGAGCCGGCCAGAGAGGCGAGCGCGTGTACGAATGAGTATTTCATATTCGCAGTGTGCTGTAATGGAGCTACTGGTGGACTGTTTGGACAGACTGCCCATCAACAACGGCCCAGTCGCCGCCATTTATACCTGCCCATCTTGCACATCAATCACCTCGGATTAGCTGCTTAGCCTTGCCGGTTTACCCTTGTCAGTTGCTTGTGCTCAGATTGGTACAGTGATGAACGTAGACCGGACATCATGACTTGACGTCAACAGGGCCGGTCAGCCACCCCCATGGTTTGTCACTCATGTAGTGTGGGGATAATTTTCATGATTAAGCCTTCCGTTGCAACCGGTACGATTTGAAAGGGACCCAGGCCCTTGCATGAAAGGGTATATCCGTCAACTGCCGGAGCGTTAGCGTGGTGGCTGAGAAAAGATCATTGGACGCAGCCCTGAACAATGATGCATCGCACCGCATTCATAAATTAACACCGCGTCGAACACGACGCGCGTTTTGCTCAACACTGCGTAGCTCGCTGGGGGTGTAAGGGTGTTCGGCAATACGTTGGACGCGGTTGGCACGCTTATTGCCGTACTCCCCATAAAGACCCACCGCGAAGCTTGTCTTCCCTTCTGAACTGCTTATTTCGCCTTGGTGAGCTTGTCTGCGATCCACCCTGAGAGCTTTATCGAGTTCAGATCCACCGTCCAGTAGAACGCGTGCGCCACAGGAAGGACGACTGGCGTAAGCACCGCCGCAAAGACCACCCACCATGCGCTGTCATCGCCCATAATCGCTCTTTGAACTCAGTAACTCCGTCACGCGCGATTCATATCGTCATGTTGTGCGTGAGACGAAGGCCGACCGAGGGCTTATCAAGACGACGCGCGATGGCTGAGTCAAAGACTGCCTGAAGAGTTGGCGAACTCGACATGGCGAAGATGCACGATTGTGCACCGAGGCTACGCCACAATTGTAATATCTTGGAAAATTAGCTCCAATTGTGCGACGTCGATGGTGCCTAGAACCGAGTGTTCTCCAGTCCAGGGCATTTCCGCCGGCTATTCGGGTGTGCAGAGGAGATAAATCGCTGTTGTGGAGATGGTCCCATTGGCGGTCTTGAGTAAGGTATGGTTCGCAGCCCGTCTGCACCGTGCAATCTACAGGGTACCTGTGGCTCTGGCGTTCAGCACGTGCAACATGCGTGTGAGGAGGCTATTTAAGCGGTGAGTAATCTCTAATTGAGATATTAGATGGGACAGGAGGTTGCGTGGCTGGCGCAAGCAATAACACAATTCTGACCACGCGCAACGTGGGAGAGATCAAGAGGGCACTGAAGAGAAAGCTTCATGCCTGAATTGATGCTCTTCAGAGTAACCCTTGTTTGGTCGAGAACAATGGTTCGCGAAGGCGGCACGCAAGAAAGAGCAACTGTCTTCCGCAGACTCTGAGAAAGAGCCTGGACCTTCGCCCTCGAGTCCGCCGCTGATCGAACACTCGAAGCTCAAGCCCTAGAGTGACGAGGCCGGCGCATGAGCTTTGAATCTTCAGTAGCTGTTTCCCAAAAGCAGTCCTAGGAGACGTTGTGAGCGATCTTGTTCATTATTAACTAACCCAAAGACAGGGAACCTCATTGTGCATACACTGTAGATTTCTCAAAGGTTTGAGCGCGCCCTCTTCGATCTCTGTTGAAGATCCCCCGTCTCAGTCGCGTCAGCCTCATTTTCTTCATCAGACCTCGCCTTGCGCTTGCGGGCCGTTCGTGCTATAGCACGAGCAGGCGTACTCGAGGCATCGCCAAAAGGAAAGTTCGAGAGAACGATGGCATGCAAAGGCTTGACCTCAACAACCAATTCGCCTTTCTCTCTTTTGGCGCGCATGGCTGCGGCTTCGGTAGCGAGTCGAAGAGCGGCTTATGCCTCCTTCCGCTGGCGTTGCATATCACGGAACGAACCGTGTCCATCCGCCTCTTCTTCTTGCTTACGACATTGACATCTTCTAAGCAGACTCGCAGTGTAGACTGCGTGAGTCCGTCGTCGTACGCACTGAATTTGCTGACCTCGTTGATGCGGCAGAAGTCATTGATGGATGTATAGAGCGCACAGTCTCAGCGTTCGTCCATCGCTCCCAGTTCAAGAGCTTAACGTACTCGGCATCTCGTCGCAGCCTCTACTGATTGATGGTTCCGTTGTACTTGTCCTTCCAGGTTTTGCCATTTATGTCCGTGCCTTCCAATAGTTGGAAGCAGTGCAAAGCTCCAAGGTCTTCGTTGGTGGCTGGGTTGAGCAGTCAGAAGAAGAAATCAACCTTTAGGGTCTCTCTTCGCTGGCCGTCACCGTGTTGGAACTCGTATGGCTTGCCCGCGACTGGCTGGCACAGCAGACCAAACTGCTTCTTCGGTATTAAGGCTTGTCCTAGCGGAGGCCAGAAGTGACGGGAGCCCTGCAAGTCGCTGTTTCCAGTAGTCACGCCAGCGTCCGAGTTGGGAACTCATCGAACTGCTCATACCAGCCTTTGCCAGACGGGTGCGGGATCCTGAGTTCTGCCTGTACAAGGCTAAGGGTCATCAGGATGATGACAGAATGCTCTCTGGACTACCTTGCCCTTGTAATCTGTAGCCATTGGACATTGTCGATAAGTGTTGTCTGTAGTATGCTGGGTCTTTCCTGCTGTGTCGTTTTCTGGCGTATCTCGATGTGCTTCATCGTCGCTGCTGCCCTCTTCCAAAACCGCTGCAGGGTAGTCAGCAATCAGTAACAGCGAACAGAGACCTGTAATCCTTACAAAGCGCAGCTGCGTATAGATAGTCGCCCGTGGCCTTTGCTTCTGTGGTGGACTGTCCTGTGTCCTGATCAATCGACATTGTGCGATCCACACCCGCTGTACCATTCATACTCGAAAGGTCTGATGTGCTCTATGGATGCAAATCCCTTTGAATTTTGCGAATGATTACAGGTCCCGGTTCGTATACATCCTCGCTCTCTTAGTCGGGTCAGACCACCACACTGGAGACGCACTGAGTGCGCATTGAGGACGTACCTGATGAATTTGGGACCTCCCATTCTTCGTCCGACGCCCGTCTTCTCTGTCTAGAGTGCATGGTAGAAACCTAGCGAGGTAGTTGGGCAATGTGGTAAGCACGACGATTGTTGTTACGGAGTTGTAATTGGAGGGTGATGCACTGACTTTTGACGCGTCGCAACAGGAAGTGCGCAGCGGATCAGGCGAACGCGACAAGCGCGTCACAAAATTGGAGAGATCACGAATGAAGTGAAGGAAAGGCGCGGCATTTGAAGTCATGGCGAAAGGCAGGCGCACCTCTCTGCACCAAACGTCTCTTGACATCACATAGCCCACCAGCTTTAGTCGAGATGGATCCCTTAACCTCAGGGAATCATGCATCCTTATGTGCAGAGACAGACATAGATAGGGTCTCCCGAGGCGCGGGACTCCCGATATTTGTTCAAGAGCGTGACCATGAAGGCGTTGCGGGTTCACCGCAATGCGCAGTACGACCCCTACAATCTCAGGATCAGCCAGTGCACAAATCATCGCAGATGACGCACCTTACTGACCAAAAGTGGCCTTGTAGCAAATGCTTTTGCGAGATCTTCTTGTTCCCTTTCACCTTGACCACTGCCCAGGTGCAGCTGACACCTTCCACCCCAGCCCTTGCCGGCCCCGCCTGCTCTTAAACATCAATCGCGCTTTCCTTTACTTCCTCAAAACCTGCGTCTGGTGCCCCCGTTGCACTCTTTGCCAATCATCATCACCTAAGCACACACATCACCAACTCCAGCAGCCCACTAGTATCGCTCGCCGCTTCGCATTCTCAGCAGCTTTTGCGCCATCCCTTGTTTCTCTGCGTTCTTTGATATAGCCGCCCTTCATCTCAAACTTCGTCAACACCTTATGCGTCAAGGCATTAAGTTCGTGGTAATGACAATGCCCAAGACTAGCTGGCAGGAGCCTGAGCGCGATAGTAAGTGCCCTTCCGACACTTGATGTTGCGGCGTTCTTGCTGATGGACTTGATCAGATGATCATCTGCTCAAACTGCCAAAAGGTCGTTTTCTGACGCCGACCGATGAAGTCCATGAGCTTGCACCCGTCGAAAACACAACCCGCGCACGACCAGTGCTGAGAGCAACCTCGTTTGGCAAGACGCCGCCGCCCTTGGCGGTCGATATGTATCGTTCCCGATATATCACACCCTCGAAAGGTTAGTCTCAGAAGCGAGTCCACTTGAAGTCATGCTTAACGCGTTCAAAGAGAAAGATGGCGGTGACGCAACGTCCGAGCTGGGCACCGAGGCGGCAGTGAGTAGTCTCGAGGGTAATAGGGGAGAGCTTAAAAGCTACAATGACGACGCCGAATGTGGTGAGTAGTCGTACCGTAGCTTGTATTAAATGATATCGCTGATCGAGCAAAGGGCCAGTGACCGCAGCGGAGCGTGCCGAGACTTCGAGCATCGCCTCTGATGAAGGAGCGGTGTCCGTGCCTGGTACCGAAGACCTCTTTGGAGAAGATGAGCTTCTTGCTGGCAAGAAACCCGACACTGGGGATGGTAGGTGCGACCTGGACTTGTTGTAGTGGCTCGTCTGACAGAGCTCTTTTAGAACCTCCATCCCGCTCACCCACTAGCACTTCGGCAAGCCTGCGTCCTGTCCAAACGAGTAAACATCGTTCGAAGGCTTTACGCCAGGGTACCGAGACTATTCGCCTCCACCCCACAGACCCAACCCAGGTGATCATCACGTATCAGGTCACCACCTGCACTGGCAAGCTCTTCGATCAGGAGACTGAAGTACCCAGACAGATGTCTGCGTCTGCTAGTCCCCACACTGGCAGTGGCAGTATCGTTGTCCCGAGTATACAGGCTTCGAAGATCCCAAGATCGAAAAATAGCTCGCCCTGGACGCCGGTCCCTGGCAGCTCAGACTATGAATGGACTCGTGGTGAGGGTCAGAACAAGCAGACATGGCGCGTCAACGTCTTCTTCCGCCGTCTTGACTGACGTACCTTCGCACTCCAAGATATTTACGTCAACACCAAGCTCTTGCGGAACATCGACCCGAACGACAAAGACTACCATGCTGCGTACAACAAATGGGTCCTCCAGATCGCACGCCGCCAGGACGCAACATATGCCTCTGACGTCGCTAGGGTCCATTGGATTGCCGCCGAGCGCCGTGCCCTCTATACTGCCATCAACATATTTTGCACCAAATTTGGTATCCATAGATTTGGCTTTGCTGCGGAGTGCAAGCTAAGCACCGAGCAATTGCAGATCATGGCGGATGCTGTGAATGCCGTGCCGAATCCCTCGAGACTGGAGCCGCGAGGCATAGACGCTGTCCGAAGTCAGATCACCTCAGCTCACAACAAGAGCCATCCGAAGAATAAGGAGATCTTCAACCTCTTGGCCAAGGGCATCGACTTCTGCGCACGCATGTCTGGCGGTGAAGTAGTCCCGGGAATCGAACAGAAGTCCAAGGCCGCCATCCCCCTCTCAGAATTCCCAGTGGATACTGCAGTGACGGCTAGCCCTACCTTGACCCGGGCTCGGTGAGGACCGGAGTCTCGAGCCAGGAGGGATAGAAATGAAGGAATCTCCACCGTCGAAGAAAGCCCGCAGGGCTTACCGTCCGGACCACTGAGGGACGAGACGAGCTTGTAGTCGTCTTGGAAAGATCGGGACAAGTATTGGGTTTGAGTTGAACGGACGACGTCCGCCCAGGTCCTGCGAGACGACCGATTGGGATAACAAGGGCCTGCAGAAGGACCCCAGAAGAAGTTCAGAGTAGGAGCATAGGAACAAAGGATGCTTTGTAGACACCATAGCCTAGGATGGCGGTGCAAAGAACGAAGCGCTGTCGCTTGTTAGCAGTCACGGAAATCATATAGCCCGGACTTTCGGAAGGAAGAAGTCATTAGGCCCCCTAGGTGGTCCAGAGTATGTACTGTACTAGAACCCGAAAGCATCCAGCAAACTGTTCGCATCCGGCTCCTGGAACTGTGTCGGTGGCGGCTTCTTCGGTGCAGGCTTAGCCGGTTCTTCTTCCTCGCTCTCTTCCTCCTCGTCATCTTCCTCGTCAGTGCCTTCTTCCTCCTCATCTTCGTCCTGCTCATCCCCCTCTTCGTCATCTTCAGCAACCGCCCCATCATGCTGCACAACCTCGTTCCTAACACTCTCCCTTGCCGGCAAATCCGCAACCACCAAACTACTCCTCCTGCGTAGCAACTTCCTCGGATCAAACTCAAAGTCCGACGCTCCCTGATTCAGCCCATTTGCCTGGAAACTGCTCCGCGGCATCAGCGGGCTCAGCGGCGGGCGTCCCGGCACGATCTTCGGTGGCGGCGTAAGCAGAAACTCCCAGCTCTTCACAAGGTCGAGCGCAAGCACATCGCAGCCCATCCTCTCGTAGAGCGACGCGGTGTGCAGCACGAATGCCCATTCTTCGTGGGGCAGGATCTGCGTTGCGCCGCGCAGTGTCTGGAGGGATTTCTCGCGGAGTTGTTTGTACAGCACGACCAGCGCGGGGTCGTCGGTGAGGTAGGATTTGGACTGGAAGTTTGGCGTTTCCGGGGGAGAAAGGAGGCGGCTGAGCGGTGTGACGAGAGAGCGCACTGCCGTATCGCGCCGACCTAGCATCCAGTAGCACCATGTTGCTAGCCACCTGTTGCCGTCGCGCGCGGCTTGGGGGAGGATTTTGTCTTTGAGGAAAGTGAGGAGTACGGGTGATTCGTCGCCGCCGTACACGCGTGCGACGGCGATGGCGAGTTGGGTGTCGCCGAGCTGGTTGTGCAGGACTTGCACGGCGTCGTGGAGGTGGTCTGCGAGTAGGAAGAAGGCGGCTGCGTATTCAAATCGCCGGCGGCCCATTAGGGCGTAGGCGTTCTTGAGGGCGGCGGTCTTCCAGCGCTCTTCTTGGAAGTTGTTGGTGAGCAGGCGGTGGGTTGCGCCTTGTTCGCGCGACCAGGTTGCGATGCGCCACAGGCTTACGAGCACGGCTTTCTTGTGCAGCGCGAGGTAGTAGAGTGAGCAGTCGACGGGATTCTTCTCTTCAGTCTTGGTGTACTCGTTGCGGGCGATGACTTCGAACTGTGCGCGCTGTGGTTACATTAGCTATCTGGACTGTCGATTGGAGCAGGACAGCTTACCAGTGCGTTGATGTCAGACATCCACATGAATACACCGCACTGCTTTGCATGCTGCCACATCATCTTGCCATTGAAGTGCCTGCTGACAAGATCAAGCAAGATGTCCTGACTTCCCGAGTGGAAGGCCCACACGATCTCGCGCCACGAGAGAGGCGCCTTTTGCCCTTCGCTCTGGACGTGTTGACGAAAGAACAACATGAATCGACCTGCGTTGTCGTCAATGGATCGGCGGTGCTTCTCGACCATGCCGATGCACTCTATGATGTCTGCTAGACGGAATTGCTCCCGACTTGATAGCAGGGGCATTTGCTTCGTGGTCAGAAGGTCTTTGAGGTTAGCGGCTACTTCCTCTGTAACAGTTTCTGGTTCGTCGTTATCCGAGAAGTCGTTGTACGAGGAGTGTACCTCTTTCTTCGAGGCTGTCATGGTCGTCTGTATTCGTTAGCTTTGACATCTGTGGTATCCTGGAGACCTTCTTACCTCGTCCTCAGAGAAGTCCTTGGCCGCAAAGCCAAGCGAACTTTCAAGCTCTTCACCTTCAGTCCAAAACTTCAGCTTCTGATACAAACGCAATAAAATGCGCTGCACCAGTATGACCTTCCCTGACAGCACGCATTGCGACAGAAGCTGCGGGTGATACACCGGCAACGGGCCGTTGAGTCTGCTGACAGCTGCAAAGATGTCGATCGACGCGGTCTTACGAGAGATCATGCGCAGGCTCGGGAACAGATCTTCGTCGACTTGGACATGCTCGTCTTGGATGAACAGCTGGTTGCCAGCGCCGATGACGAGATTGCCGCTACCCAGCCATACTGAGTCACCGATGGGGTGTGGTGTGATATCGCGGATGCGCACGTCTCGGATTTGGACCCACGACGGTCCAGCATTGAGGTAGTCGTATCGTAGCTGTGCATAGATAACCACTCTGTGCGGGAAACCAACGGCAAGAATGGACTGATTATCAGGTGTTGAGGACCAGTCGAGATCCTGAATGACACCTTGTCCATCAAAAGTCTCTTCAAACTCGAGCTGCGCACTTCGTGTGTTCCAGATCGTCAATGTCGTCTTCTCGACGTCGACTAGCGCAGCCTTCCGTATCGACGTACCGCTTGCGAGTGACGGGTTGTGTATATTAGTGTCGACAGTCGAGGTGAGTAGCCAGTCGATCCTGTGCTTCTCAGGATCGACGCGAGCCGTCCAAGACTTAATGACGCCAGACTTGCTGTACGAGATCGCAATATCGCGCGCGAACGTGTCGAGAAAGCCAGAGATCACGGGCGCCGAGCCCGCAGGATCAACGGGCAAAACGAAAGCGAGGTCTTTCTCCGAGCCCAGATCAAAGGTGCTGTATTGTTGGAGCGTAATTTCGGTGTGTCCGTTGGTGAACCCGTTGGTATGGGGCGCAGCGTTCGAGCGTTTGCGACCAGTCGCGGGATCCCGTGTCAGTAACGGCATGGTGACTTCCCAACATATGCCCTTCATCTCCGAGCTGATCGTTGCAATATGCACGCATCTGCCGCCAACTTCTGTTTCCGGAATAGCAAGCAGACATAGAGGCTTTCCTTGAAGCTTGTACTCCAGCCTAGTGACCTCCACTGCCAGTGGCCCTCTCGTGTCCCAGAGCGCGATATGGTTGTGATGCAGGAACACCACGAAATTGCCGTCTTGCAACAGCGCCGTCCTGTGGATATGCTCACTGACTTTGACAGTACTGTGACGATGCAGTGTCGTTCCACACTCGGTCGGTCGTTGAGTCCACACTATGCACTCATCTGTTACTGTCCGCGAAACCAATGCCCGACCACTTGCTGTACGGTTGACCTTCTTGATGGCGTGTGAGTGCCCAGTCCAGATCGCCTTCCTCTGTATACGCTGGGTCTGTGGAGATGGGTCGAAGAGGTAGTCGATTCGCGATTCGAGCCATTCTATCCGGCCGTCGAAGTGGTGTGATAGGAGCGTGAATTCGGAGTCGGGTTTATCGCCGATGAATGCGTAGAATTGGACGTTGTCCTCGAGAGCCTTAGGTTCGTTGGCGAAGTGCAGGTGCAGGCCGTCCACATGCGCAATATTGAACACATCCGTCACTTTCTTGACCTTTGCGCCAATGTTTTCAAAGCCCCACGCAGACATATTGCCATGGTCGTCCAGCACTACGCAGATCTCCGGGCTTCGATTGGCGACCTCGATAAGATGGTGCAACGCAACGCCGTGGCTCTTCTCCTCCGCGGAAGCTTGCGCCATGGCTCTTTCAGTCGCATGTGTGAAGTGCTTCCCGTCGATGAAGAAAGCGAAGCGTTTCTTGGATTGCTTGTCCTGTGATACCAGCCGCTCTTCAATCGAGCCCAGAAGATCCACCTCTGTCCACAAGTGCATGCCGTCGACGCCATGGTGCTCTCCAGGAACCCACACCCGCACTTTGTAGTCCGCGCATATTGTATACAGGACATTGTCGGTGGTCTGATCCTTATGCGGGTGCCGCCAATGTATGCCTGTGATGGCCTGGGGGTGTGGAAGGTAGTAGTAATCGAAGCGCTGGTCCGCCGAGCCGAACGCAAGTCGTCGCCATATCTTCAGGAGTCGGTCGTACCTGCCGGTCGAGGCAATAAGCTCGGCATCGGGCGAGAAGTGTGCGAACTTGACGGGGTTGGCCAGCTGCTTCGTCCAGATGCGCTCGATTGTGCTGTGGGTGTTGAAGAGCGTGAGGGCTGCGCTGCCGGCGAGCAGCTCGTCTGGCATGCCCCATGAGAGCGTGGTGATCGAGTCGTCTGGGTCTGGGAGGGTCATGCTGCCCTGCAGCGACCACTGCGTCTGTTAGTACCCCCTAATTTCGTCTTGTTTCTGTCACGTACCTTGTAGACGCCATACGCGACGCTGTACGGCTGGTATACATAGACGTTGCGCGTCGAGCATGCCGCAAGCTTGCCGGTCCCCTCATCGACTGCGACAGCTTCGAGCTCGTCCTCCTCGTCGACGTAGATGGTCTGTATGACATGATTGGGGCGGTCGAGTATTATGAGGGCATTGCCTGATATGTATGCCTAGGCAGCTATCCGTCAGTCACTATAGTGTTCGTCGAGGCGGTGCGCAGACGCCGTACAATTATCTGGACTGCTTCCCACAGGCCATGAGCGACAGCTTGCAGCTTCGCCTGCGGCCGTCCTGGGAGAATGCCGCGCATCGAGGTTTCGTGGATGCTGCTACCGGTGCCGCATCGTCTTGTGTAGCTTCAGGCAGCAGGAGAAAGGCCGTAGAGGGTCAGGTGATGTTGTGCGTCGCCGTGGGGGTTTTGGACGTTGAGATGCGCGACGGCTGGTGTTCAAGCTCATGCGCATTGGCCCCACTCGTGTCGTCACTTTCGAGCTGCATCCGCCTTGCATATGCATGAACGTGGATATCACAAATCTGCACTTAAGACGATGAAATTGTTGGACAGATGCCACGTTGTAGATTCAATCATCGTAGTATGCACCATCGCCGCTCTGACACCATAAACAAGCAGTAGCCGTAGCCTCACGCTGTCCCAACGCGGATGTACCATATACAATACCCTCGAACCAAATATACACACAACTGCAAGCCTCTCTTTGTCATCATTCGCTCACATACTACCTTCTGAATGCACTCTGCACCTCGTTCGTCCCCCAGTCGACCTCAACCTCACCCTGGTACACGTCTTGGTTGATCCTCTGCACCCTCTCGCTGACGCCAATGTACTTCCTCTCGCACTCCTTGAGCACCTTGAACACCAAATCGCGGCTGATGCTTGGGTCGTCGGCGTCGCCAAAGTGCTTGTCCACGCGCTTCTTGAGCGCTTCGATGCCCTTGCGGACTTCCTTGGCGTCGTGTGAATGCACAAGCTTCTTGAAGACTGAGCGTGAGTGTGAAGAGCGTTGCGCAATAGACTGTGGCGATCCACCACGGGCGGCAAGAAGAGTCTCGGTGGACTCGATGAATTCCTGGGAGTATGTCAGTAGTGCTCAGTGCAAGCGCGAGACAGAAGGCTAGACTTACCAGGAGCTTGCCGAGCGGGCGGCGGATGACCGCATCAACGTAAAGGTTCATGTGCTCGTTGTACTCTTCGTTCGCCTTTCCTTTCCAGTAGTCAAGAACGGTGTCAGGACGTGCGTCAACTTCCTCCATATAGTGGTTCATGTTCTCAATGAGCAGAATGTGGTAGTTGAGGGCTTCCTTATCTTCTGGATCACCCTGACCCTGAGTACCCATAACTGTGGGTGATTCTTTGGCAATAACCTTCAAGCTTTCAAACATTGCCTTATTGATCCTCTGGTAGGCGTCGTTGACCATTCGGCGGATCTCGAGCGCGTCACCGCCGTCAGAGGATGACGGCAGCATGTTCTCGATAGCTACCGAGAAATGAGGGAAGGTCTTCATGAAGGCAATGACACCCTTGCGCTTCTTAATCTTGACCTTGGTATCCTCGATTGCGCGGATCTGTTCGTCGAGGAAGCGACTGAAAAGGCTCTTCAGACGTTCGTGGATCTTCTGCAATGTGCGTGTGAGGAAGTCTTGGTTCGAGTCTTCAATGTCGAGCAATTTACGGTCGACGGCAGACAGGATACCGACGCCTTGCAGGGGGTCAGACGTCACAGCCCAGTCAACAAGGCTCTGGATCTCGGTAGGCCAGAACGAAAAGATGTCCTCCATGACATCGGCAACGCGCTTCGCCATCAATCTGTCCGCCTCAAACTGCTTCCTGATCCACAGGTTCGGTCCGCGCCGCGACTGCGGTGGAGCAGCGGCTACCGCATCTGGGAAGTCGATGGTATCTGTAGATGTTGCATGGAAGAACTCTGTGATGAAGTTTTGCTCGGTAAGCAGAACAGGACCGATGTCGTCCAGAACTCGACCAAAGACGTCAAAAGCGTACAGCTTGCCATCTTGTGGTGCTTTGGCGACCTTAGGTTCTTTGTCGCCGGATGCTGACCGAAGACCGCGAGCCAATGTCTGCGAACGCTTGACAGTGAGTTTACGCGCAGTGCCTGCCATGCTCTCAGGCTCCTTCTCTTGGGTTGTGAAGAGAAGATCCTGCTCGTCACCTGCAGGCTTCCTGGCGAACCGCCTCCAAGCCAAGATGTTGTCACGGACTTCCTGCTGGTAAAGCTGCGCTGCTTGGGTCTGATACATCCGAATCAAAGTATCCCAGGATGTCCGATCGATCTCCTTTGCAAAGAGGAGCACAGGACTTAGCATCCACAGCTCGCTTCGACCAGCGTCATGCGCTTCGATGTTCTTCCTCAAAGATGGCATGGATCCTTGATCGATCTGTTTCAGGGCGTCTTGGGTCGTCAAGAAGGCGGCACCGTAAGTGATCTCCATGTGCTTCTTAAGGCGGTCAAGGAACGATGCGCCCTCGCTCAGGTACCTATCGCGCTTCTCTTGCAAGGCTTGCATGGTCGCAAGCTCGCTGTTACCGAAGCCTGTACTGCCTGCGGTTTGGCCAAGACCAGCGCGGCTGCCGGCAACAAAAGCAGGATCGATGGTGATGAGAGCCTTGTACAGCAGCACAAGAGCGTTTTCGATCTCGACCAACCCGTTGATCTTGCCAATCGGCGCGCGGCGAAGTACTTCGAGCTGATCGACAGTGATAGAAATGGTCTCGACCAGCTGCTGGAGCTCATGTTGTAGCAGACGCTGGTTAGCTGTCTGTACCTGCAGACCCTGACTCTGCGCTTCGATGAAGGCAATGTCATCATTCAAGCTCTGTTTAAGTCGTTAGTCAAAATCATAAGTGGGACATTCAGCAATCACTTACGCTCAGTTCGACATTGTACAGAGTGAGCAGGCCTTCTAGCTCGTCACACTCTGCTATAGCGCGGTCAAGCATACGCTCGACGGCCTCAACTCTGTCATCTTTCTGTTCTAGGTGATTGAGCCAACTGCCCGCCTCAACACGTGCAATCTCGCGCTTGATGTCAATCTCGAGGTTCTCAATGTGCTTTGACGCAAAGGCATTGCCGCCCCAACCAAGCTCTGTCAGCAGGCTCTCGAAGCCAAGACCTCGCTCGTCCATGATGGAAGGATCAATGCCGAGCTTGGAGATGTTCATCACCTGCTGGTTGGAACGCCTCTTCTTCTTTCGCGGCTCGGGGTCGGCTGCTGCTTCTGGGACCTTGGCCTCCAGCTTCTCTGGAGTGGGCGCACGAGCTGTCTCTTCTACTATGGGCTCTGGCTGCGGTTCGTTGATGACCGGAGCAGGTGACTTCGGGCCTGATATGGTCACTGCAGGCACAGCGTCGGTAGTGATCTTTGGAAGATCTCGCGACAGTCGGCTCGATGTGGGCCGTGAACCAGGCTCCTCCACCTTCTTCTCGACAACCTCTTCCTTCGGTGCCTCGACTGGTGCTGGCCGCTTGGGTTTGAACACTCCGCTGATACCATCAGGCTCATCAGATTTCTTCTCTTCTTTCGCGAACATCTTTGCTGCCGCGCCTCCAGCACGAGGCTTGAAAGCACCAGCTGCAGCTGCTGCTTTACGGAACTTGTTTGCAGCGTCACCTGGTCCAGATCCAGAGGTAGTCTTCTTGAGCATTGGGAACCGCGTCGACATAGCTGGTTTCTCTTCAGCAGGTGCAGGTGAAGTTTCCACAGGTGAAGTTTCCACAGGCGGAGTCGCAGTTGGTTCCGGCACTGGCTCCTGTTGGGCTGGGGGCTCCGGTACTGGTTCGGGCACTGGCGCAGGAGAGTCGGGCACGGCGGCGACCGGAGGTGGCGGGAGAGGTGTTGTAGGAGGAGGGGTGGGTTGCGAAATTGGCAGGTCATTTTGCGGGAGCGCTGACCCTTCTCGAGATACAGGCTTAAGCCTTTCGGGGATGTCCTGTGGTCTTCTTCGAGGTGGTGGTTCCAGAGTGGGTGGCGGTGTCCCCGATGGCGTGTGAAATGCTGTGCCTGCTGCGGCCTCGTTGTCTGTACTGGCGACACTGCGTTGGGATAGCGATGATGGTTGTGGCTCCATGAAGGGACGTCGCCGCTGTGGCGGTGCTTCTGGAGGCACTTCCTCCCCACCTCGGAGTGAACTTGCATTGCTCTGTGCAGTACCTGGCCTGAGACCTCTGGGAGACGGGTCCCTGCGCGGTGATGGGAAGCCGTTCAGTCTGCGCTGCTCAGGCGGAGGCATACTAGGTGCCGCGCTGTCGAACGATTGCTCATCCAGAGACCGCTGTGATCGTTGAGAACGAGCATCGTCAGCTTGCACTCGTCTCCCAGGACTCAACGCTGGCGGCAGATTCGAGACGAAGTCAGTGCTTGACTGCGGTGTCTCTGGCCTGCCACCAAATGCGGAAATAGAAGATTGTGGTGTCAGATTGCCTGATGGCATTGGCGGGGTAGGTGGCACAGGGTCTCGGGCTGGCGGTGGACGTGGTCTCATACTCTCGCCACTAGGCCCTGAGCGAATGCTTTGTTCCATAGACGGTCGTGGTCGTAAAGAAGGTATAGGCGGAGTGTTTTGGGCCGGGTTGAATGGCGAAGGTCGGCGACTGTCGTCTCCTGTGTTGGGCCGGCTTCCACCCTCTGACTGACCCGGTCTTCTTGGCCCATCCATTGCGCCTGGTGGTCGTCTGAAGTTGGGGTTCGAGGATTGTGGTGTCGGTCCTCTCCTCCCTTCGTCAGAGGGGCCGAAGGGAGGTTCGCCAGGTCTTCTCGGTGGCGGCCCTGGAGATTTTGGTGGGAATGGCCGTTGATCTGGCGGAGGTGCCTGTCGCTGTACTGCTGGGTCTGAGATATCTTCACGTCCTCCTGATTTCGCAGCGGCCTTGCCTTCAGCTGTCGCCAGTTGCGGTCTTCCGTTCGTCAAGCTGTTCAACTCACTCATGCTGAAGCCAGTCAGAACAGGAAAGTCTCCCTTGGTGTACTTGTTGTAAATCTTCACCATACTACCAATGAAGAACTCCTTCTCTTTCGAGGTCCCTGCCTCCCAGTAGTACGGCTTCGAGATGGTGACCATGAAGCCTTTGTCTCCAGCCCACTGCTTCCTCTGCTCCTCGTCCTGGGTCCTGGGCTCCGCATGCACGAAGTTCTCGACAGCTGAGAGGTCCTCCATCGGCCATGTCTTTCCAATGGAGAAGGTGCCGTTGGCATTCTCTCGTGCCTTGTGCAGCTTGACTCGACCCGTGTTCCTCACCGAGATCATGATTATGCGGCCCTTCTTGTTCGAGGCAGACGAAGTGGGCGGCGGCGGCGATTGCGGGTAAGCCGCATCTTCCTGGACGCGAATGTGAGTGATGTATGATTCCTGCAGCTGGCCCTGGTCGTCGGTCTTGGAGAAGCAGCTCTCCGTAATGCGTTTTCGTTCATCGTCGAAGCGCTCGGCGCGGGACATGCCAGATGAAGCAGCGCCCGGGCTGGCAGCGGAAGGCGGTCCTCTTGGTCCTCCAGCTGCCGCGCCTCTCCCCTGCCCTCGAGGGTCGCCCAGGCCATTGGGGTAGTTGTTGCGCGGCCGGCCGTCCATCTTGGCTGCTGTGCTGGAACGTTACACTACAGCGCTCCCCGTGATGCTCAGATGGTGAGGCCAAATTCCTATGCTAGTGCGGCTATGCGCAAGCGGGCGGTCCCGTAGATGTGGCCATCAAACGTGAGGGGTGAGCTCGAGGGACCGTGTGTCGGGCTGCGTATGCGGCGAAGGGCAGAGCGGGCGAGTCGCGGGTGCTTGCGACGAGATGGGCGGCGGTCTGAGAAGCTTCCGGAGCTCTATGCGCGCGGTTTGGCTTAGCGAGCAGCAAAGGAACGACGGAGATGCGCACTCTGCTGCGATGCGGAGGTTTGGTGTCTTGCTACTCTGTGATGTGGTATCTCCACAGCTTGGACCGGGGTCTCACTATAGCGCCTTCCACTAGCGTCTCGAGGTTCCTCCCTCTCGAACTTTTTCGAGGCCAAACTTTTCTTTGCGCGCAACACCACCACGCCAAACCTCTCCCGGTTCTCACCCCAACTTCACCATGGCCAAGACCGATAAGAAGAGCATCACGGCCCCGGCCAATGTTCAGACCGACCTCGACCTCGTCCAGTCATTTCTCAAGCAGAACGGTCACGAGAAGGCCGCCAGCAGCCTGAAGGACTTCGCAGCATGGGCGACAAAGCAGTCCGCGAAGTCTGATGCCATGGACGTAGACGAGAAGAGTGACAGCAGTAGCGATTCCAGCAGCGACTCTAGCAGCGACTCGTCAGACAGCGACTCTAGCAGCGACTCGTCAGACAGCAACTCTAGCAGCGACTCGAGCTCTGACGAGGACAGCTCTTCTGACGAGGAGGCTGCACCCGCATCCAAGAAGGAGAAGAAGACAAAGAAGGCCAAGTCGGTTTCTTCGTCTTCTGCTTCCTCCTCCAGCGACTCCAGCGACGATCCCAGCAGCGAATCTGAGGCCGAGCCTGCCAACGTTCCCCTCCCCAAGTCTGACGACTCCTCGAGCGCCTCCAGCTCCTCGGACAGCTCCTCGGACAGCGACAGCAGCAGCGACGACAGCAGCTCCGAGTCTGAGGACGAGAAGCCTGCAAAGGTCAAGAAGGCTAAGAAGGCGGCTTCGGTTGCTTCATCTTCGGCATCGAGCTCCTCCGACAGCGAGAGCGACTCGAGCTCAGACTCAGACTCGTCTGACAGCGACTCTGATGATGAGCCTGCGAAGAAGGACGACTCCTCTTCTTCCTCCAGCGACTCGAGCTCGGACAGCTCATCAGACTCCGATTCTGACTCCGACGACGAGAAGCCCGCTGCCGACCGCAAGGGCTCAGACTCTTCCGCTACACTGGCCGCTACATCACCACCAGCTCCTACCAACATTAAGCGCAAGCGCGATGACGAGGAGGAGCAGCCCAACAAGAAGCGCAGCCATGTCGAGAACCGTTTCCAGCGCATCAAGGCCGATGTTGAGATCCGCCCCGAGCTTGCTAGCAACGCCTACGTTTCCTACGACTACGCCGACCGCGCCCACGCAAAGTTGATTGTCACCAAGGGCAAGGGCTTCACAAAGGAGAAGAATAAGGGCAAGAGGGGCTCTTACCGCGGTGGCATGATTGACACGTCTGGCGGCAAGGGCTTCAAGTTCGAGGATTAGAGGAGGTGCCCTTGATCTTGAGCTGGACTAGTCATGATGCATAATAGACGGACGTACAGCATTTGGACGTGTACGATTGGCGAACAGGAGTTACAGGCAACGCAAAAGTTATCATACCCTTTTGGCGGCACGTGCCGCAGCGATTTGGAGGACGCGGTCGACATGTTTATATAGACGACCTTTGTAGTAAACAGCATATTTGAATGGTACTACCAGACTACCTCGATCACATAGAATCCATCGACCAAGCCAAATGAGCCAAAAAGTAGGGACATGAACGCACCGAAGTCATACGAATATCCAGTCTGCATGACACCAACGGAAGCCTCATCACATGCAAGTCGGACCTCACGGCCTCCGATCAGAGTAACCAATTCCTCCGACATCCGTCTCACGCCAACACTCTGCGCCCAAAAGTCGATCCCAAAGTCGATGTTGCGGCAGCGCAAGAAAGCTTGACCCCTGCAAGTGCTACTTTAGGCGAGCCATGACGACAACGATCGCGAGCTGGAATCCAGAACACAATACATCACTGGTTTCAGCGATGCATAGACAATGTTTGGGCCGAACGTTGCGCCGACCCAAGATGTAGGAACTCGCGATGCGGGACTGCCGTGGTGTATAAGACCCTGATCGCCCACGTCCGCGGACCTGTAGCTTCCAGTACTTTCGCACACTTCACCATGACTCTCCTACAAACAATACTCCGCGCGACTGCGTTCAAGAACCCGCTGCTGCGGACCTTGGTTCCCTCGCTGGCGCTCGCATATGGCATCCAAACAGCTGTCGCCGTACCCTCGATCGCCGCACAGACAGAGAAGTACTATGATCTCAGCGGTAGCTTGACGTACCTTTCCTGCGTGAGCGCCTCGCTCGTACTGCCGTACTTGCGCGCGCAGGCCGCTGGGCAGGCTGTTGGCGGTGTCGCTGAGTATTTGAGCTCGAAGGGCCTGGGGCAGGGGACGTGGTGGTGGAGACAAGCCTTCCTCAGCGCTGCAGTAGGCATCTGGGCCACGAGATGTGAAGCACACCATGCACGTGTTGGGAAGAAGTGAATGGGGCTGACGCAGACAGTGGGAACATACCTCTTCTCCCGTATATCCTCCGATGACGGCAAAGACTCGCGTTTCGACGATATCCGCACGAGTCCGTCGAAGTTCTATGTTGCCTTCTTTGCCCAGGCTACCTGGGTATCTCTCTGCACACTCCCTGTCGTCCTCGTCAACTCGCTGCCCCGGACCGCCTTTGCGACTGGCCTTGGAAGCGCGATAAGTGCCAAGCCGTACTTCACGGACATCCTTGGACTCGCGATCTTCGTATTTGGGTTGACGTTTGAGATCGTTGCGGATAGGCAGAAGAGCAAGTGGGTTGCGGATAAGAAGGCGAAGAAGCACTCTGAGGAGTTTTTGACGCATGGGCTGTGGAGTAAGAGTAGGCATCCGAATTACTTCGGTGAGAGTACGTTGTGGACGGGGATTGCTATTGCGGCTGCTGGGTTATTGGTTAGGCAGCCTGCGCAGGCGGCATTGGGGTTGAGTGGGCTAGGTGCGACAGGGCAGGTGCTGGTCACGGGATTGTGCGCAGCCAGCCCGGCATTCGTCACTTTCCTGCTGTTGAAGATCAGCGGTGTGCCGCTGAGCGAGAACAAGTATGATAAGAGGTTTGGTGACAGGAAGGACTACCAGAAGTGGAAGAGGGAGACGCCTATGTTTGTGCCGAAGTTGTAAAAGCCGTGTGGGAATGGGACATAGATCATCCGAGCGCCCTTTGATTTGATGCATTTGGCAGATGCTCAACTTCTTTCGATCGCTCAAATCGTTGCAGCAACTTAGATCATCACATAAATCATTCGAGCAGCTCTATCGCTGGAAAACACCTTGATTTTGCGTCGCACACTGGAATAACGGGGGTTGCCAGTCTACGTTTGCAATTTTCAGTTGATCCAAGAGTGGCTTCGGGAGGTCGTGTTTGCGTTGCAGCCGCCACTCTGTCTACCACAGATCCCCTCTCCTTTCTCTCAGCGCTTGGAATCAATGCAGTCTATCTCATAGCTACCGTACTCGAAGGTTTCTGTCATGCGTTCGGAGCATGCAAGGTAGTGTGGTAGATGCGCAGCTGATCGTTGGATGGCCATGTAGGAATCATTGTTGAGAGCAGTGAGAGAACGAGAAAGTTCAGAGGTAGACGATGGCCCAGGTAAACAATGGCCCAGGTAGGTGATAGTACAGGTAGGTGATGGTACAGGCAGGTAGTTACCAGAAGACAGCAGCTGGTCTTATTAGGCAATATGCATTCTATCTTGTACCCTGATAACCCAATCACAGAAAACCTTCCCGATACCCACTCTGGTATACTCATTGAGACGGCCCGTCGGTACCACGACCAATACGAGATACATCTGGAACTTGTTGCCTTCTATCGGCGCTTCGGTTTCCACGCAATTGTCTTTGGCCACCACAACACAGTAAATGCTGGCATTGACTTTGGTTCCACTGACGTCGAATCGGATGAGCCCTTTGCAAACTCTATCAGCTCCCCTGATATTCCATTGGTTCTCGTCGCAGGTCCGAAGCCAACAGCCCATCAACATCCCCAAATCTGTGTCTATTGCCGCTGTGCGGTTCGGATTGAAGGCGAGATTGACGTTGAGCTCGCACTTTTGATATAGAGCCCCCGCTTGCCAAAGGCTGACGGGTCCTGAATACGACAACCATGACCAAGACGGGACATGTTCCTTATACTGGATTCGGTGTCCATTGGAGGTTGTTTCCCAAAGGAGGTTGTGATGCAGAAATTTTCCGATGGTGCAAAACCTGCTACTACAACACATCGCAATCGTGATGCGGTTCTCCAATCCAGATATTGCTTTAGGCCGATCTTTGACGTAAATAACACTTCACTTTGAATAATCTTCATACAGCGTGACGAGGCAATGCACGATGGACGTGTAGTTGATTGCTGAGAGGACACGAGTAGGGAATTCTGGGTTCATGGTGAAGTATTTGCCCCTGGGTGGGCTATATTTTTCCAGTCAGCAAACCTCAAACATAACAGATAGACTTGACTATGCTCACCTCTTCAGTCTCAAGAGGTTCTCGTAGTATATCGCTTCCCCACGCTCCCAGTACATCTGGTTGGAAGTAAAGTGAATGATTCGCCGAGCTAGCACTGACTCTTGCATGACCCAGGCCCTCGTGTTGATAGTCGCGTTGCTAACATCCTGGTCATGATCTTCCACATCTGAGCTAACGCAGAATTGACCGTATAATACACCATGGATGCGGAACGACTCTACCTTCGTGTAGTTACCCAGAAAGCCGGAGTTCGGATCGGAAGCTGCGGTCGCAACGATTACACAGTACGCCTCTGAGAAGACGTCTTCCATTCTAGCGACCTTGTTGTCACAGTCCCTACCATTGTCTCCAGTCTGAATGATGCATAAGGAATCTATCCACAGCTATCTAAGTCCCGGCTCGGACCACCTTGACAGCATCCTGAAATGTTCTGGGCAATTCCGAAACGTGAAAACCATGTTGCCTTCCCGAGAGGTTACTCTGAGTTGTACAAAACAACATCTGCGCTTCGGACAAGCCTCTCCAACGGTGAGAGAGAGCGATGTAATCATCAGTGACTCTCTCCTCTGCATGGATCAGCCGAATCCAGCCTGGGGTAAAGTTCATATGTTCCAATCCACCCACATCCAGCACTCTTGTCGGGAATCTGAGGGTCTTGCGTCTCTGGACACAGATGTGAGACTGATCGCACTGACGAAGCCATGAGCGAAGGACATTGAATCGTGCTTCGCAGTTCTCAGGTGTAATCGGGTAGCTAATGGGGATTCGATGTTGGTCATGTGCGGCGGAACCTGGCAGCAATGAGCGATGAGCGATGAGCGACTATTATCGAAGCGCAACATTGTCAATCGTCCTCACCTGGGCATGCAATCAGTCGGAGGAGCCGTCTACCCCCCGAACCAGCTTCTCAGGAGGTCTGGTTGCCGGAAAATTCGCAGAGCGTCGCTCAGATTGCGAGTGACGGAGACAGACTTCCCGTCGCAGAGTACCGCAACCTTATCATCGGGATCGCCCCACATGTAGGATATTGATAGAAATGTTGACGAGGCAGGGCAATAAAGGTGGAAGGAGAAAAGTGACGGTGTTGAGCCAGAGCTCAAAAGTGATGAGCAGGAGTGTACGCGACACGCCTGCCCGACCCAGTAAGCTCAGCCTCGTCATGCTCCTGCTCGTTCCTTTCTAGGGCCAGATCGCGTGTCGAACAACAAGGCATGGCGGCTGCAACAATGGACTTCTGTAGTCGTCAGAAAGTCTGCCAGGTTGAGAACCACCGGCAGAGCCTCATTGAACGCTTCCGAATCTATGTCGCTACTACCGGGTCTGAGCTGGGAGAACTCGAAACCTTGGAGTGTACCCAGGTATCGATAGTGCCCTGCGCAATAGTATGAACTTTGCATGACGGAAATGGAGGCCTTGCTAGTACATGTAGTGTGAGTTGGAAAACACGATGAGGCTTCTTGGGGTTGCGCTGTAGTGTAGCCGCTCGAGGTGTTGTACGAAAAGTGGGCCCGATCACCGCTATCGTACCAAGAACATGTCTCCTACATATACTATATCTCCATTCAGCCAGCGATGGAACGTTCCGGAGACAGTTCAGCTCCCGACTGAGCGGGGAATTTGCTCCTCTGACCCTTAGATCGGCTATAATTGCATGGCGTTGAGCCTTCTTCTCTCCAAATCTGCATAGTGTAGACCAAATAACTTTATACAACCATCGGGCAGTGGAGCGCAACCGTCAGATAGGAGCGAAAAAATCCGGGCACTCCAGCTGTCGAGTGCCGAAACGAGTACCGCTAGCTTGGCCTCCACATGCCGCACCCAATGATCAGCGCCATGCGCTCGCGGAGCACCCGCACTCGAAGCCACAACCACTACCGTGGCTACCCCAGGATCGTGGAGAAGTCTGGGGTAGCGGGCCCCTCGACTGAGTCGGTCCTTCTGCAGCTTGGCCGATGCGTATAAGGAGCAGGCCCATCTTGATTATAGATGACGGACACGAGCATTTGCTGAACATACACAATGGCCACACCAACGCCAAAGAACGATGTCACAAGGACTGAGAATGTTAGAGAAGATGGTGCAGAGCAAGTCGAGGTCAAGGTATATATCCATGCAAAGACCATCATTGCAGTGCTTGTAAGTATCACATCTAACAAAGCGTCCGTGTGCTAATATTTCAGGCCGTATGCTCGATCTTCTTCGTCCAGCTGATGACAGTCGTCGGCGCCGGCTCACTAGGCCGATACATGGCATCGTCGCTCGGTAGTCCGACACTGTCCGCCTGGTTCTCCTCATCGATCACGATCCTCACGCTGGCAACCATCTTGCCCGTCAGCCAGGCGGCCGATTACTGGGGCCGCAAGAACTTCATCTTAGGCATGACAACTCTTGGACTGATTGGAGCTATCATGGTGTCGCGAGCGCAGAACATTGCTACCGCAATTGCCGGTATGGTCCTTGTTGGCTCAGCGTTTGGCTGCCAGTCGATTTGCTACGCAGTCCCGTCTGAGATTCTGCACCGCAAATATCGCGCGTACGGCCAAGCAGCAACAAATGTGTTTTCCGGGCTGGGTGGTGTGAGTGGCGTCCTGATAAGTGGTGCTTTGGTCAAAAGCGACGTGGAGAATTGGCGCATCTACTAGTACATCTGCGCAGCTCTGTTCACCATTGGCCTCGTTGGTATCTTCTTCGGCTACAACCCGCCCAAGCGTGAGCTTGAGGTCGCCATGGGTTCCAAAGAAAAGCTGCGGTCCATGGACTGGATTGGAGGCTTCCTCATCGCAGTGGGGCTCGTGTTGCTCGTTGTCGCGCTTCAATACTCGGGCAATCCCTATACCTGGAAAGATGGGCATGTGCTCGGCCCTTTCGTCTCCGGCATCCTCTGTCTGGCTGCCTTCGGAGCGTGGCAGTGGAAGGGGACGGAAAGCAGCATCTTGAATCACCGTCTGTTCTGTGGCCGAGACTTCCCACTGACCATCGTTGCCATGTTCGTCGAAGGCCTGGCATTCTTCACCGTTACGATGGGAGAGCGCTCCAGGAGGCGTTCAAGGTATCTTTCAGCAAGCTGTGGATCGCAGCCGCTGTCTTCAGCGCTGTCGGCGTAATTTGTGAGTTGTAGCTCGTCCATATTAGTCCATTCGCTAACAGGGATAGGTTCGTGCTTCATCAGCAACCCAAAGAGCCAATTCAACGAGCACATCGACGCACCGGTGGAAGTTGAAGTTGCTCACGCGCAGGAGGTAGCCGAGAAGGGACGGTACGACAGTGCATAGACGTTTTGAAGAGATGGAACATCGTGTTCGTGTGCTTGACAGGTGTCAGGGGATTAGTGATCGGAGCAAAGCCTTGATCCTTCAAATAAGCGCCCCTGCGTTCATCATCAATTCTTCCTTGCGCCTTCGAGCTTCAAGCTTGGCCTCCCTCTTTGCCTCGTGCGCTGATTTGGCTGCTTCGTACTCGTTCTTCTTCACTTCGTATTCGCGCAGGCGCTTGTCGTATTCTTTCGCCTTCTTTTTCTCGGCTTTGATCTTTGCTTTGATCACTGCATGCTCGGCTGAAGTGATGCGCCACTTGGTAGACAAAATTCTGGCCTTGAAAGCTGCGCTCTCCGCCCAGGCTTGTGCCTCTTCGTTGGTTGAGGAGACAATTTGCACTCTTCTCAGTTCCAATTGCTTTACTCCACGGAACTCTGAGATGGTGCCTTTCGCTTTCAAAACCGTGCCGATGTCGACATTGACATCATCGACTACGATCTCGAACACACCGAACTGGCTGATGACGTTGACGTTGTTGATTGTGGTGTTCGAGGGATACAATTCCGAGCTCTGCTGATCCGCAATGCGTCTCACAATTTTAAGCTCGATGGTAGCGCCACTCCCATCGTCCAGCGTGAGAGCGGAGTACTTGGAAGTGATGTCGTCGATAGCTACAACAACACCGACAACGCGTACATATCGTATCGGATGATTGAGATAAAAGTAGATGTGCTGACCTGAGGAGTATGTTAGCGAATGCTTGCACGTTAGATATGGAGAGCCCTACTCTGAAAACCCTCTTCTGACCACAGAGCATGCACATCTGCGGCAGCAAGTTTCACCCAGGCATCGTAGGTCGGTGCATAGGGAAAGCAGTATGCCGGGTAAAGTCGATAAGGGCGCTCTGTTGGCTGCTTTGACATATCATGTTGTGTTGATGATGGATCAAAGGAGAAGTGGATAGCAACGCGTCGAAGAAACACCAAGTTGGCGCCTTTTCACGTGCGCGACCCCACCTTCCGCTTCATGCGCCTCGCTGCAAGCGCATTGGCCGAAGCCTGCAAACCAACTTGTAATGCACGTCCGAATCAGCCGCTTCCAAGACCGAGACCTCGTTTTGCAAGGAGCAAACAAGGCTTTTGCGAGCTTCATCAATGATCGCACCTTGTCAGACCCGCCAACGAACTGCTCATGAAGCGACAGCGAGCCAGGTCTGCCCGGCTCTCACCCCTGTGTATTTTCCAACATCGGAACACTGTCACATTGGTATCAACTTCCGGAAGTCGAGCCCGAAGAGATGCAGCTAGCTCAGGCGACCGACCAACTGGATGTGGTAAATTTTGTTTGATCAAGGTGCTGCATGATCGATGATGCGCCATTCCACCAAACCGTTCCTTGAGCTGCACGTCTAAGATGACCTAGTAGGCTGACCTCCACCTGCAGCTTGGAGCTCTAGCTACACTCCTCTGCCGTTACAACCATGACCATAAGGTAGGCTGGTAGCCGGCTCACCGGTTGGCCGCCCTCTTTTCTTGCTTCTCTCACTCTCACTCTTGCGCGCAGCAAGCTGGCGTGACTATCTGTTCTTCACTTTCTCAAGCTGCAAGCTGCTTCCTTTTCGCCATAGTTGCGCACATCGATACTCCCTCTTTGAACCTCTCCAAATCCCGAACCCCTCCTCGTCTGACAAGATGGGCCACTTTGCGCCTTGGGCACTCATCGTTCTATTACTCGGTGCGCTTTGCGCCGCGACACCTGAAGCAAGCCCCGACGCCGAAGCAGATGCAGAACCGCAGATCACGAACAATGCGCCCTTTTCCGGAGCTATCTACCTGGTCAATCCCAACGGCGAGCAAATCACAGCTCAGGGCACGAACTACTGTCCCTCATCAGCATCGCAGAGCTGCAGCTCGGTGAATGCGCCCAGCTGGTAGGCTGCGAACCTCAGATGGTAGAGCTCAGACTGACGTCGCCGCCAGGTGTTGCCCAGCTAACTACGCATGCGTCGTTCCCGCGAACTCGAATGGACTGTTGGGTTGCTGTCCATCTGGCAGTACCTGCGGCGGCGCCGTTAACGCAGCAGCAATATCCACAGTGACGGTTCAGGCGCTAGCGCCGACAACATACGTACAACAACCGACCTCCTTTGTCGTCTACAATGCGCCGACTACGGTGCAAGGCGGCTTCTGCGCGACTATCACAATGGACGGACCCGGTCTCCCCAGAGCAGCAAATGGGCAATGCGGGACTATTTTGCTAGTGGCTGAAGGATCGGCCCTGGAGGCGTTCAGCTTGGTAGCCACATTGACAGCAGTGCTGTTGCACGTTGCAATTGGCCGTATGTTTCGGTGAGATGACCGTGGGAGGCCTTCATGACATTACGATTTACGAGCACGCGTACGCTACATGAGCATAGAGGAGCGATTCGGTTCGCCAATAATATCTAGTTTCCTCTCTCCGCGTCTTCCTTCTCGTTCTTGGGCACGTTGATCATCTTCGGTACTGTGACAGCGTTCAGGTGACGGAAGGCCTAGAGGCAGTCAGCATCCCAAACTTATAGCAATCCCGGGTGACATCAGGGTATGGAACTTACATTCGCAATAGCACCATCAGGCAGCTTCCCATCCCACTTATCTTGCACCTTCTGGATCTTACCCTCACCATCAAGATGAATAGCAACCACACTGCTGACAACCTGCTCCTTGTTGATTCCCTTGATGACATACCTCGTCTTGAGATCCATCAAGATAGGGTTACCCGCATCTTTAACACTGTGGTGCTGCCTCTCGATCTCGCTGAACGCGCTCTGCAGTCCGTACCATTGCGCCTGGTACTTCTCGCGGCCCTGGGCGACTGTGATAGGGTCTTCGAATGTGGCGTCGTCGCGCCAGAGTGCGAGCTTTTGGAGGGAGGGGCGGCCGGCGAAGAGGTCAAGGATCGAGCCGACGATGGTCTCTTGTTGTGAGGACAGAGATACGCCGGGGGCGGTGGAGATGTTGGTGTTCTCGATGTTGAGCGAGGAAGTGGACGACTGGTTGGGGATTCCTGCTACGGCTTCAGCTTTGAGGTCTCAGCTGGTGGTTGTCAGAAAGATGGAGTTGAGCTTACCCGTCGACATTTTGGCTGATGTGGTAAATCTGGAGATTTGTGAGGCTGTAGGCTTTGAGAGCTGTCTAATTGATGTGTTGCAAGTTCGTGCGAGTGTGAATGGACGCATTTGTAAGAATTCGAGTACTTAGTTCTGCATCTGAGCACCTGTCTGACCCTCCTTTATGCAGCGGCAATTGCGTGTGACGCGTTGTCGTTTCGAACGCGTCCAAAGCAGAGTCTACGACGTCATTGCTAACCGTTCCAGAATTCACATTCGTTGATCGAGCGGGGTTTAAGCTTCGAGAACGCGAATTATGGAGTTCGCCCATCGCGAAACCGAGCTTTCCTATGATGTAAGGTGTGGAAGAACCCCAAAATTCGATGCTTTTCAGATCGAGTTTCTGACATCGACGGTTCATCTGCTTTGGCGCGTCGTTGGTTGGCTTGGAGCCACCACGTGTGAGTATCCGCCATTTCCACGACAACCTCCTCCCTCACCTTCACGATAGCGCCTACTACAACCTCGCCCTTATTGAAATACCTACAAACAGGCCTATCTTCGAATGAGTTGAAGTCGACTGATGAGATGGACTTCGAACGATCTCGCTTGTGCTGAGCTGAGGCCAAGCCGTCTATTTTCGCAACCTGTAAGGGCTGCTGCGCCGCACATGCCAGCGCCAAACCTGGCCGCTCCCAATCTCAAGAGCTAGGACAGACTGTAAGCGAACGGAGCGGGCGCTATCATCAGTGGAGATGAGCCTGGCTGGAGCCACGATGCAGCACAGCTCGCCTTCAACCACGCCGTAGGGCTGAGCGTTGATGTCTGCTGGACAGCGCAGAGCAAGCTCGAAGCTTGAAGCGCTGCTTCGCCGCTCTCAACCAGCGTTACGCTCGAAGTGCATTTCAGCGCCGCTGGGAAGCGGACTGTCTCCGCTAATCTCTTGGCCGTGCCGCTCAGCAATGTGAGTTGGTGAGGCGTGGTTCAGATGTCAGCTCAGCAGCCAGTCAGACGGAGGTGTGGCTCCTGCAGGACGCTCTCAGCTGCGGGCGCCCCTTGATCGGTGGGTCTTTGTAAACAATGATATGCCTGTATATCTGCTAGGTGCGACTCTTGTGTCCCATAAGCTACCTGTCTATCATCATTCGATCCCTGACATGCTGCACATTCGTCAAAAGCGCGCCTCAAAAGGCGCCACCTTCGCAAAACCACAAGCAAAAGCGTCGAGTAGCGAAGCAGCATCCACACTAGCAACCGCACAACCATCGAAGTCAGCGCCAATGAGCGCGAGAGCCAGACGCGTTCGCAATGGTTCTGCAGCGACCTCGATACGCACATCACAACAACCCTCAAAAGCACCCGCCAAAGTTAGCAATCGTCAACGGCGACTGGCATCTCTGTTCATGGCACTGATGGCGTCGAGCCCCCTTCCAATCGAAACAGATGCAGAAACACTTGAAGCCGCTCAGAAGAACAGTATCGCGCCCAAGGCACAATCTAATACAACGCACAAACGAGTCAGCACCATACGGGTCCAGGAGGTCCGCGTTGGTCGGTGGAAAAGGTTTCGATACGAGCTCAGTCTCAAGACAAGGAGAAAAGGCAAGACTAGACGGTGTGAAGACGTAGAGCTGGATGACCTTGTGGAGCTTCGAGGCGCCGATCGAAGTAAGGGAGATGATATGGCTTGATTTGGCAATACGGATCGTGATGGCAGGCGGCGTTCTCTTTGTATTCCAGACTACCTTGGTCTGACTCTCGCTATCCAGCAGTCTTCATGTTTCGTGCCCAGCAGTGGCAACTTGCAGAATTCGTTCCTCCAGCCCAGGCACATGTATGCATTCGATACCATTTTCTCGTAGCTTTGCAATGCCCTCGTTGGCGCCGACAAATTTCTCTGGCTCTTTGACTCCGAGGTACACCTTCTTGATCCTAGGCTGTCCATCCGGCCCCTTCGTACGGATGAGACGGTCAACACACGGTACATTGCCAACTGATCTCTTGTTGCAAGGCTCCATTGTGGTGTATATGACCGTACTTGCAGGCAAGACCTCGCCAGCTCGCTCTTCAGGCAGCCCATGCTTTTTCGCAAATTTGATCAGGCAGCACTGCTCAGCATGCGTGTTGCCATCACACTCCAATGTGTAGCCTCTCTCCAGAATGGTGCCAGTTTCTCCATCGACTAGCAATGCTCCAACACAGAAGTTTGTAGGCTTTGGCGGTGACTCCTGTGCTTGATCCAGGGCGAGGCGCATGTACTGCAAATGGTCATTGGGGTCTGGCGCTTGCGCAGGAGGTACTGAGCCATCCCACATCCTCACAGGTCCTTCCCATTCTTCCGGCATCTTGATCGTGTGAGAGAGTAGTGAGAGTGATGCCTCTAGGGGGAAGCTTTCTGGTGATGCAAGAGTGGGTCACTCCTTATCGATAGTGTGGGCCCACTTCCACGCGACGCGTCTCTGAGCTCACCACGCGCTTGACGCTCACTCGAACAACAGATCACAAACAGTACACCATGGCGAGGAGACAGAAGAAAGACTACAACGAGCGCAGCTCTGACGAGGAGGAGATTGGCGAGGAGGAAGATGGCCCGCCTACAATCAACCCATACGAAGTCCTCGGCCTGGAGCGCGAAGCCACAGCCGATGATGTAAAGAAGGCGTACAGGAAGATGGCCCTGAAGCACCATCCAGGTACGTTAGCTTGGCTTGCGTTTTATTCAATGCTGACAGTCCTCAGACAAGGCCGCTGAAGGCGAAAAAGAAGCTGCAAACAAGAAGTTCCAGGAGATCGCATTCGCATACGCCATTCTCTCAGACGACCGCCGACGCAAGCGCTATGACCTCACGGGCAGCACTGCCGAGTCTCTCGAGGACGACGAGGACTTCGACTGGCTCAGCTTCTACCGTGGACAGTTCGAGAACGTCATCAACGAGGAGGCTATTAACAAGCTGTCGAACGAGTATAAGAACAGCGATGAGGAGCGGACAGATCTGCTGAAGGCGTACAAGAAGTACAAGGGCAACCTGGATCACATGTACGAAGCCATCATGCTGTCAGACATCCTGGTAGACGACGATCGGTTCCGGGAGATCCTGGACGATGCTATATCGAAGGGCGAAGTCGAATCATATCCCACGTACGCAAAGGAGACAGACGAGACACGCTTGAAAGCCAAGAAGGCCGCGAAGAAGAGCCGCGACGACTTCGATAAGCGCCAGGCAGCCGAGGAGGCCAAGGCGAAGAAGGTCGAGAAGTCGAACGGCAAGGCGAAGAGCAAGAAGAGCGGTGGAGATATGGCCGACCTTGCGGCTCTGATCCAGCAGCGTCAGGCATCGAGGGCGGGCGGCTTCTTCGACCATCTCGAGGCGAAGTACGCGCCGAAGTCGAAGGGCAGCAAGCGGGGTACGCCTATGGAAGAGCCACCCGAGGAGGCTTTCCAGGCCACAGCTGCCCGTGCCAAAAAGCGCAAGCAGAGCAAGAAGGTTGTCGAGGAAGATGACGACGAGGACATGGACTTGGGAGAAGAAGACATCGGTGACTCTGATGAGGAGGAGGAGGAAGAGGCCCCACGCAAATCGAAGGTTCGCACGAAAGCCAGGGGTCGAGGCCGTACAAGCAGTATTGCTTGAGGCCTTCCTCGATCCTATGACTACCTCCAAGCTGGGTCATGGGAGTCTTCAAGGACAATACTTCGGAGTTTTGCATAGCATGGCGTTTGGTCACTTGGGTAGACTAGTCGATGCGATAAATCATCGCTGCACGTGGAGAGATATGATGACACCATACTTTCGTTCGACGGCGTTCAAATCCCTACATCCTGGTTTGCTGCATTCGCGTTGTTGTATTGTGGTTCAAATTATCGGTGTGCTCCTCAAAGCCACAGCGTTCTGCCGGTACCGATGGTGACCATACGATATCAAAAGGGAGGGTGCCTGCTGCCTTCACTTCTCCTCCACCACGGGTCACTAGCGTGTTTCCCCACGACAAACACTTCGATCTACTTTTGGACCAATCAAGCTGGGTGCGCAAACGATGGACGCGCAGCAATTAACCCAGACTCGATCTCTGCCTAAGCTGTCTTCTCGAGGCAGAAACTACTCAACCCTTACCACTACGCGCCGCATAGCTTTGATACTCGAGGCAGGTACAATCCGACCATGGCAACAGCGCACACACCTCCGAGAACACCGATAGCTAGGAAGGTAAGAGCACTATCACCGGACATCACGCCCACTCATACTAATGCACCAACAAGTCTCTTCCAGGCTCGCCATCCGCACTCTCGCCAAATGTCACTGCCACCGGGTCCCCCACATACCCACGGAAGCGCAAGTGGCAGGGTGGGGTGAGTCACTCTATATGAAGTCCTCAAATATCTTTTGACAACAACCGTAGTCTTTGGCCCTGCCATTGCCAGGCCTAACACAGCCTGTAAACGGAGGTGGAAGCGCACCCGTCGCGCCAGTGGCGGGTCCAAAGCGACAGAAAGTCGAGGAACAGGTCAAGGTGGAGGTGGGTGAAAGCCTTGACGAGCGCCTATGTCTGCTCGAAGCTCTCTCGACAGCTGGCTGATTACTTCCAGGAGCAAGCACAGCACCAGCAACACAGTGTGACCGCAACTCCTCTACAGGCTCCTCCCGGCCTTCCTCACCCTGCGGCCAACCCGACGTTCAACTCACAGCCAGGCCAGCAGCCTCCTATGCAACACACTGTTCAGACTTCTACGCAGCCCTCCATGCCGTCTTCAATGCAGCCTTCCGTGCAGCCTACTCAACCGCCGCAACCCACCATCCCGCAACAGATTTTCATAGCCACCTTCAAAAGGGACAGCTCCCTGATGCCGGTAGCACCCACAACAAATCCGATTGGCTCGCGACTAATAGACGCCATCACTCAGTGAGTATCATGTCAGAAGCTCCGAGATCTCTACTGACAGCCGTCTAGCGGCATGTGGGACATAGTCTTCCTTCGAGACGCGATGATGACCGACATCACCATGAAGGCCGCGTTATTCACACCTCTCAAGCTCCGGGCGCTGGCGAGGCTGAACTGGCTCCCTAGCTGGTGGTTCTTGCGCGAGATGGCTATCACGCTCATGAAGCACCAAGGATGGATGGTTGATGATAGTGAGAGGATGGGAGAGTGGAATGAGGCGGTGGAGTGGTGCAAGAAGGCGGAGACAAAGTGCTTTGGCGCTGGTACTGGTTCGGGTACTGCGACGCAGGGCGAACGATTTAATGCGGTCCAGATTCAAGAGCTCAAGGAGGCAGCGGCGGTGACGGCGAACAGGAAGGTGGAGTCCTAGCTGGGAGCACTCTCTGCCGACTCGAGGCCGAGAGAAGCGACCTTCAACGTAGTCTACGCACGATTACTGAGCGCGTAAGTGGGGCAATTTGACCAGACTCTCTGCATGAGACACAGAAAGACAGCATCTGAACGAAAGACACGAGCCAGGAGACTCAGTACAATGAGACACCAAACAATCCCGTACCTACATAAACTCGCAGCAATATCGACATACCTATCAACCTTTTTTATAGCTCGTCAATCTACAGATCACGAGAGCCTCCTGCGTCAGCCATGGACATCACTCGCCAACCACCAGAGCGTTCTCTCCTCGAACTAACACCAAACGACCTTCTCCAACGCTACCCTCACCTCCCCATCTGGGCTGTAATCGCCTTCCAGTCTTTGAAACAACCTCAACAGCTCTGGACCCCGGAGGCTCGCGCACTTTTGAACATGGCACATGTACCACCGACAGGCATGCCTTTGGAGAAGCTTCCTCTACATGTTGGCACTACGAACGAGGAGGATTGGCAACTTGCTCAGGAAAATATTGACTTGTGGAGACTTAGTCGGGATCTGGTTGAGGCGAAAAATGCTGGGTGGAAGCAGAGCGAGGGGAAGAGGACGCTTGGTTCGTATGGCGTTTAGGAAGGGACAGAGACATAGTCAATACACGATGTAAGAAAATACCGAATCAGACAAAACGACATACAAGTGGGAATGTGAAAACACCATCAGGTCGGCAGCAATTGAATAGCATTTGCAAATGGATGAGCATGCAGGAGTAATGAAGTGAGGAAGAGAGTGACATCAAGGGTCTACGGGAGGCTCCACCAACCAACCCCGCATCCCTGCATTTCTTTCGCACAAACTTACACTAGCGGCATAAAGTTTCTAGGAACGCGGGCAACATTGAAGAACTATACTTTTGACAAACCGCTCGCCAGATCCGGAAACAAAGAAAAAATACAAAAAGAGCTAGGAAAATCACACCAAAAACTTGGGATCGTCATACAAGATGCCGCGCGATTACTCAGACTCCGAGTCGGATTCAGGAAGCTCGGTTGGCAGCATCGTCGAAGAGAGAAGTGAGGCCGATGAGACGACTTTCAAGTGCTTGTTCTGCGACAAGCAGTTCGCACGTGTCTCAGAGATGTCGTCGCATTGCACATCGGAGCACGGGTTTGATTTGAACGCAACGGTGAAAGGTCTCGGTTCAAGTGAGCCTACACACCATTCCTCTTCGGGCGACTACTGACAGTCAATGATAGAGGCGGACGAAATCGACATTATCAAGTTGGTGAACTGCCTACGGTCAGAGGCACAGAAAGGCACAGACCCAAAGAGCATCAAGATCACATTAGAAGACCTGAGTGACAAGTACCTGCAACCGGTATTGGAGGATGATGCGCTACTTTTCGAGCTTGGAGACCTCATGTCGGACATTGAGACCAAAGCCGTTGACTACGAGGAGTTCGAAGCAAAGCTCCAGAAAGACATGCCAGAAGACTTCTCAAGACTGCAAGTCACCAGCGACCGGGACGAGGACTACTTCGAGAGCTACAAGGGTAACAGCATTCACCGCGAGATGATCGAGGACCGTGTGCGAACAGAGGGCTACCGGGACTTTATCGAGAAGAACCCCTCCGTCTTCAAAGACAAAGTCGTCCTTGATGTGGGCTGCGGCACAGGCATCCTGTCTCTGTTCTGCGCTCGCGCCGGCGCAAAGAAAGTCTTCGCCGTCGACAACTCAGCCATCGCCGTTCGCGCAAAGGAAAACGTTGAGAAGAACGGCTATGCAGACCGCATCCAAGTCATCCAAGGCCGCATCGAGGACTTCAACACCTCGCGGCAAATCGGCAAGGATAAGGTCGACATCATAATCTCCGAGTGGATGGGCTACGGGCTGTTATTCGAAGGCATGCTCGACTCAGTTTTGCGGGCCCGCGACATGTACCTCAAGGACGACGGACTCCTAGTGCCCTCGCACTGCAACATCCGGCTCGCACCCATCTCCGACGCGGCCTGGATCGCAGACGCCACCGGCGCAGCGTTCTGGAAAGACGTCTACGGCTTCGACTTCTCCTCCATGATCCCCGGCGGCCTGCTGAACCACCGCGAAATCGGCGTCTTCGACGTGCCTCCCGCCGCGCTCTGCGGGACGGCTAATGCACACCTTCTCGAGATGAAAAGGGCGTCCATTGGCGATCTGAGCTTCAAGATCCCACTTCACATGAAACTCGACCGCGATGTTGATTCGCTGCAGGCCATCGCTATCTGGTTCGACACCGTCTTCGTACACCCCGGCAGCGAGCAGGATATCAAGACCATCGACTACGTGGACTGGCAGAAGAATGGCATCCCTGGGCTGGGGTTCTCGACTGGACCCGCGAATACACCGACGCACTGGCATCAGGCGGTGCTATTGCTGGATGATGAGGTTGCGGCGAAGCAGAAGTTCAAGAAGGGCGAGGTGTTGGAGGGTACACTGCAGTATGCAAAGGAAAAGGGCGATGATCGGGGTATCACGGTGACGGTGGAGTGGAAGGGAAAGAGCGAGGGTGGAGAGGTCGAGGGCAGGGTCAGGAGATCGATGGCATAGGCGTGAAGCAGGTTACATTTCGAGAATCTGAAGGTTCTAAAGCGTTGAAAGCAACAGTATTGATGGGTAGACGCATGTCTCGTCCAGGCACAGAGAAATTGCACGCAATGGGAGGTGTTCGAACGGGAGTTGGTGTTTCGCAACCTGATAGATCCATCTAAACATACAATGATCTGCAGGCAAGCCCTCATCGCTCATCAGGCAGACAGACATGACAAGTCTATCCTGAAATAGTGAACGAGGACTGATTTTAGGATCTTATATTGGGTATCTTGTGCGCACAACAGCTTTCCCTACGGCTGCATTTCCACGACCTTTTTCTTTTTCTTCTTACTCTCGGTGAACCCTTTCCTCTCCTCTCCTTCCAAACCCACAGCCTTCAGCACCGCGAAACGCACATCCTCTATCCCCAACCTCTTCCCATCAACCAGCGTCTCGCTACTACACGCGAGAATCTCTCCCAATGCCGCGCCCCCATGCGGCGGCGCAATCTCGGGCAGCAACGCCCTCATCTTCTCTCTGAAACCCGTCACCGAGCCCTTACTCTTCATCTTGGCCCCCTTGCCCACCTTCTTGATCTCAGCAGCCTTGGGGATGTACAGCTTATCCATCTTACTCAGCACAACCTGATGGCTCACACCGGCGAGTCTGAGGCTCGCGAGGATAGACCGGTCTTTATCCTTGACCCCATGCTCCGCATCCAACAGCACGAAGACGCGTCTTAAAGCCTTGCGGCTCTGGATGTACTTCATGATCTCCACTCCCCACGCTGTCAAGGACCCAGAGCCGTACCCGGGCATATCGACAATCACCAACCCCCCAGGGCCAACAATCTTCTCCTTCCCCGGCCCGCCCGTCCCAGACAGACTTTCTTGCTTGATGCGCACACCCGGCTCCGGCGCGATACCGTACAAATTCATCGTCTTGGTAAACCCAGGCGTGCTGCTTGTCCGCGCCAGCAGGGCTTTGGTGTTGCACCCCATGACTGCGTTCAGCAGGGACGACTTTCCGACGTTCGACCGCCCGATGAAGGCTACTTCCGGCACGTCGGTCTCGGGCAGCTTGCGGAACTGCGCGATGCTGCGCAGAAGGGTCGAGCGCGAGCCATGTTTCTCAAAGAAGGTGTTTGCATGGGTTTTGTTCGCCTGCGAAGGGGCGGCGGTTTCGTAGTACCAGTTGTAGTCGTGGGGGCCTGTTGGGGGGTGGTCGGGGGGCGATTTGGTTTTGGATTTGGGGTAGGACTGGATCGAGGGCGGGGAGGGGACGAGAGTGTCGTTGTCTCGAGGCTTTTGGGCGGTTGGCGGTGGTGGTTGTGCAGATTGACTTGGTGCTGGAGGCGTTTCTATAGGCGTTGGAGGCGCTGGAGCACCGTTCCGCGGTCGTTCGGCTTGGACGCGTATCGTGGTGCCGTCTGTGAGCGTGATCGTCTCGGTTGGTGGGAGCTTCTCAGCTTCAACCTGCGGCTGGCGCGCGCGAGGCCGCACGCGCAGCCCTCTTCTCTGCAGCCCCAATTCTCTTACACAGTCCCTCCATACCCATGTCCGTGTTGGCAAAAGACCCAACATTGTAGATCAGATCCCCTCAGACGGAGCACCTTCGAGGTGACTTCACGCGTGGCCCCTGCGCACCCCCGAACTTTTCGCCGCAGCACCTCCGCGCCCCATCAATCACTCCAAGCACCCACCAGACCCCATCACAGGTCCTAATACCAGACACACAGCCAAAATGTCATCGCCCCCGCAAATCCGCTCCCTCTACCGCCGTCTCCTGCGCGAGCTCCCCGTCAAAACACAAACGAGTCGCACAGCGCACCAGAAGCTCTCCGCCGCATCGCCGCTGCAAAAGCGTCTGCGGCAATCCTTCCAATCGCCCACGAGCGCAGCGCAAGCCAACACTTCAAGTCAGGAGGCTCAGGTGGAGCAATTTATTCAATACGTGCAAGCACAACGGATGTATGCCACCTTGATCGAAAGATACAACCCTGGCATGGGCATGAGCGAGGAGGAGCGGGTTAGATTGAGTGCGAGACGGATTGGTATGAACCTGCCGGTCGAGTTTGAGGGCGAGGAGCATAGTGAGGGAAGTAAGGGCAGCAAGGAGTGAGAACAATGACAAGAGCGGTTGGGGCAACTCTAGTGGAGGCAACCCTCGTTGGGGCGAACGAATGAAAAGATATGTTGTATGATATGAAGAGAGAGAGAGGCGTGGGCATGGTTAGGGTCGTGGGAGAGGAACGCCAACGGGACAAGCGAGAGAGCTAGTACGGGTGTCAGGGGGTGGTCGAGCACCTTCATGTATGGTGTGTATGACGAACACTCGAGATCACCGTCATGGTTTGGATACAGACAACCAACATCAGGCGTACTACGGGATGGGGAGGTCCTATTGAATTACGACTCAAGACTTCGATGTTGTCGTGTCCAGGAATTCCGTTCGTGATTGTCGCTTCTCTCAAGACGATCAAACACGCTCCATACCTTGACCATCTAGATGCCAGTGCCCCCTCCGCGCGGCCTCACAGGCAGCTTGTGCCCTGGGTTCTCGCGGTACCTATGTTATTATTAGTGACAGTCCATCATAGTTGTTGCAGTTGCCAGAACTCACTTCTTGACGATCCTCTCGATCGAATCCATACCCTTCTCCAGCACATCCATCCTCGGCCCGTAACTCAGACGGACAAAGTGATGGCACGGGCTATCAAACAGATCCCTGCGCTTGCTGGGGTTCAAATCGAAGAAGATACCCGGCACAACGATAACCTTCTCCTGCAGACAGGCCTGGAAGAAGTTCAACCCATCATTGATCCCCTCAGGTAGACCGCTCAAATCCAACCACAGATAAAACGTCGAGTTAGGCATGTACGGGAACTTGAATCCAATGTCCTGCAGCCTACCAATGACGTAGTCGCGCTTCGTGCGGAAGTGCATCTGCAACGCACGCATCTCGTTGCGCACGCGCGGCGGGCTTAACATCTCGACGGCCGCTTCCTGGAACGGCACGTTGCAGCCGCCGTCGAGGTAGGAGCCGCAGGAGCCAATGGCGCTGATGAACTCCTTGGGTCCAACGACCCATGCGACGCGCCAGCCGGGGAGGCGGAAGCGCTTTGTCAGGCCGTCGATGATCAGGACATCGTCCTCGTCAACGTCCTCGACGTTGTCGGCGGCGGAGATGACAGTACCGTCGCAGTTGGTGGTGTAGTTGTAGCCGCAGTAGAATTCGTCCATGATGAGGGTCGCGCGGTCGCGGCAGATGTTCTGGATCTGCGCGAGCTCGGGGTTCGTGACCATCTGTCCGGTGGGGTTTCTGGGGTTGGAAGTCAGGAGGACTGATGTGCCGCGAGCAATTTCCTCTGCGACCTTGTCGGGCGACATGTGGTACTGGTCCTGCTCGCCGAGCGGAATGGGAATCGCCGCGATGTTCTTGAAGAGCGACAACATCTCGTTGTACGCTGTGTAGTCGGGGATGAAGAAGCCCAGGCAGCAGTTGCCCAGGACAGCTGCGATACGGATGAGACCAGCACGACCGCCAGGAACGATGCACACGTTCTCGTACGTGTACTGGCTCTTCCTCCATTTGCGGTGGTGTTCGTTGTAGAGTTTCGCGACTGCCTCCCGGAGGGGCTTGATGCCGGCAGTGGGACCGTACTCTCGACCGTGTGCGCTGATGTCTACTTCCTTTGGTCTCTACAAGGGGAAGTTAAGCTAGGGTTTTTTTTTGAAGTTTCTCGTATCAGAAACGGGTCTACAAACCTCGAAGCATCCCTGAATGCTGTCGTCGACCTCTGGAGCTCCCTGACCAAGGTTTGCCCACTCGTCAGGGTGATCGGCGAAGCCATGCTTGTATGCCTGCTCAGACGTCCAGACTACACCGGTTGTAGAGCGAGAAGGATCGAGACCGGCGTGAGGCTTGTGGCCTTCGTGCGATTCGCGGAAGTTGCGGTGGATGCTGGAGCCCAGTTCTGGTGGTAAACGTCAGTGTGAAACTCTTACAGCTCTTCCAAAGCTTCCAACCCGCTCCCTCACATCGACAAGCTCGTACATACCATTGCCACTCGGCTCCTTGGAGCTCGAGAACCTGCGCTGCCCATGTCCAGCGCCCGTCTTGAGAATCGGCACCTTATCTGCGGAGAAACTCATCTCTGCGTCGTTGCTTTGGGTGCTCTCAAACAAGCTTTCGCCCAGATCGGAGAATAGAGGGTAAGCTGACAAAAGTGGGTCAGGGTCTGGAGATCGGATGAGGGAAGCTGTTGTGTCACGTCCGAGTTCTGGAGTACTCGAGGATAAAGGAACAGCAAAGAGAGCAGGAAGAAGGAGACTGCGCAATATGTGGGGTAGAGCAAAGAAGCTGCATCGGGCCTTTATACGTCGTATCAACACGCCCGAGGTGTGGTGCCCACCATACACACCGCAAGGTCGCCGCCATCTGCGCGTTCCAGTTGCGCCCCAGCTGCGCGCCGCCTCCTGCGCAAGCCCTCCCGCCCACTCCGATCCCCGATGTTCTTCCCGGCTTTCAGCCACGATGCCAGCTTTTGGACCAATGGGCTTATCCGCGCACGGAGACGTGCATGCCCGTGTGGCATCGAGTGTAGCACGTACATCACGGTAGTACATCACCTACAGCAGGGTTTACAAGGGCTGTTCTCACACCGCTGAGCTTGTAGAACATGCAGTGTGTGCGCGATGGTAAGGCTTGCAGAGAGCTGAAACCTGACAATATTGAACAGCTCACTGCAAGCAGTGGCATCAGAAGTGAGCTCCTCTGTCATCCGTTCAGCTCTCTCACGATACAGCATGAGCCTCTTTGCTTTTTTGAGCGGCTGAGACAGTGACATGTGCGCTCCGCGGATAATGCCTCACTTGTCTCGGCCTTATCTAGTAGCAGCGCGGACGTGCGAGCAATTCCTATTATTCCCGTTGCTGTCAATCAGGGGATTCGTCGATGTGTACACATTGTACAATTCTATATACGCTCACTACGCTATCCTACAAACAAAAAAAAAACACTACTCCACGGGCTCCTCCTCGAGCAGCGCCTTGAAACTGAACGGCTCGAAAGGCACACCATCGCCAATGAAATGCTTGCTCATGGCCTCGACCCAATGCAGACGCAGTGAGTGCAACATAGCACTTGTACCCTCCATGACACAGAGCACCATGACGGTCAGTGCGAACCAGAATCCGAAGATGAAGACCATCAGGACGGACCCAAGGATGCCGGTGTACGAGAAGGCGTTCTTCATGGTCATCTCCCACAGGACGATGGAGAGACGTTGATGCGCGAGGGACAGAGCCCAGAGACGGAGGTAGGAGGCGGTGTGAGAGACACAGTTGAGACAGAATTCTGGAATGAGTTAGTAGAGGCATGCATGGTTATGGAGATGCCAAGCTTACCGATAGTGTGAATGACCTGGTGGATCATGATCTCGCCAAAGTCGAATTCCTCGTGCTCCTCACCGTGACCAATGTCCTGGGTGATCATTGCGATGCCATCATCGTCGTCACCAAAGCTCTCGCGTCCACCGTTGGCGTTGCCGTTTCCGGGAGTCTCGTCATCGTCGTCCAGAGCACTAACGCGGGCAGTCTCGCCGATGCTGCGGTATCCCAGAGCCTGAGCCCTGCTGTGCTCCCAGCGGAGGTAGAAAGGCTTCAAGAAAAGGAGGATTGGTACGCAGACAAGAGCCATGAGGAGCAGGATGACCTGCACAGTAGCCTGACCAGGGTACAACGGCTGGTCGGGGTCCTCAAGGGTACCAGGCTGCAAGAACATGTAGATCAACATGTTGAGCAGAGACGGTGGGTCCTGGCCCTTGGCAGCCCAGTCGATGGACCACTTGTAGACAATGGAGAACGACAGGTATCCGAAGATCGACTGAAAGAAGATCATACCAGGGACGAAATTGCCCCAGATGTCGATGGGTGTCTTGAAGTAGCGGGCGTTGACAAGCGACCACATGAGCGAGAAAGTCATGTGGCACCAACCAAGCAAGATACTGAGCTTCATCTTGTAACTGTTGGAGAAAAGCAGGTCGTTCTCAGTGTCGTGCCAGCGGTAATCCAGACCGAATGGGTAAGTGTGACCCTCGACGCGGTGTGATGTAGGGCCCTTGCCGTCGTTGTCCCAGACCCACATAGACTTGAACCAGGGAAGGCCAAGGGAGAAGGCGTCGCAGTAGATCAAACCGGTGTAGATGGAGAAGAGACCCATCATGAAGACGATGTAACGACCGTAGAACATCATGGAGAAGAGCTCATCGAGCTTGCTGCGCTCGAGTCTGCGCTCGTAGTAGATCATAGCCAGGGCTGCGAGCAGGAGGATGACACCGTGACCGGCATCACCAAACATGACAGCGAACATGAAGGGGAAGGTGACGATAGCAGGCAACGCAGGGTTGACCTCGCGGTACTTGATGGTTCCGTAGGCATCGATGATGGTCTGGAATCCGTTCGTGAATCTGTTCACCTTGAAGTAGGTGGGCGGAGTCTTGGTCGTCTTGATCTGGTTGACGATGGTGGGCACAGACAAGCCAGCACGCTCGTTGACGTCGGAGAGAGTGGATTTGATGAGTCCAAGAGAGCTAGTAGGCGCCCAAGCCTCAGCAATGAGGGTCTTGCGCTGGTGGTCGTAGGAAAACCTGTTCAGCGTCTCGTAGGTGGCCTTCTCCTTCTTGATGACAACCATCCAAGCAGCCAGGTTGCGGCTGATGGCAGTCAGCTCAGCATCCAATGTGGACTTGGTGTTGCGCAAGACACTGGCGAGATCGCTCAGGCGAGTGTTGACCTCACGAATCTGGTCACGGCGCAGCTCGCTGTTTTCATCGACGCTGTACAAGTCGGCACCGAGCGACTCAGAGATCTTGCGAATTTTAGCGATGATCTCCTTGCCATGGGCGAAGATGATGAAGACGTTCTTGCTAGTCTCCTCGTTGTTCTCGGGGTTGATAATGGGCTCGGGGATCTCAGACTGGTTCATGTACAGGTTACCACGGAGGGTACGCCACAGGATCCTTTCGAATGCCGCAATGCGCTCGCGGGGAATGACACCAGCAACGAAGCCGATGTTCATGACGGTGAAAGATCGCTCGGCAGAAGCGTCGCCGGAGCCGTTCTGCTCAACATCGCGGAGGAGAGGCGCGTCGTCGTCATCGTCCAGAGACTGCCTGATCTCCTCGGTCTGACCGCGGGCGCGGTCGAAGAATCCGCCAGCCTCTCTCAGCACCCAGCGCCACTCTGTCAGCTCCACCTCGCGCTTCTTCAGCGTCTCGTAGCTCTCGTTGAGGGAGGCGATACGCTGCTCCAGGCTCTGGCTCTTGTCGGCCAGCTCGTCGATCTCGGAGGCAGAGGGTGAGGTGAAGGGATTGTTGAAGTCGTAAATGGAGCGCATCGAGATACCCGCCTTGTCCATCTGGGCGTGGAAGTAGCGCAGCTGACGTTCCACGTTGTCGAGGCGGCGAATCTCCTGCGTGAAGGTCCGCTGAAAGGCAGTCGTCTCGGCATTGAGCTGGCATCGTCAGTACTTGCAACACCATTGCAATATGTGCGTGCTAGCTCACGTCTCTGAAGTCCATGACGCCGAGCTCTCCAAGTGCAGAGACGACCTCGCGGCCAACCTCATTCGCGATGTAGAGCTGGGTCAAGGACATGTCCGCCGAGCGGAACATGGTGTCCTTTTGGGGGGCCATGGTGGCGGGAGAGAGACAAGTCGTCCTGCGGAGGCTTGCTTGTCTCGAGGTGTGGGCGGGGCGCGGGCGGCGAGATGGGGGTTGATGATAGCTGTGCCTGCGATGATGGTGTTCAAGCTGCTTTGCCAAGCCGTCGCGGTCACGTGACAGCTGCGTCATCTTCGAGGGTCACACATCACCAGACCAAGACATTTCAGAAGAACAACCTTCCAGTCCAACATTTATAGAAACGCCTTGAGAAATCAACACTCTAGAGGGTACACGAAACCTCTACGCCCTTATGCTGACCATCACTATGCCGTTGGTGTGAAGTTTCCGGACAGCACGAGCTTTCCGGCCTCATTCAATGTCGTCCAGCGACAAGTACCCACACTGCAGACCGAGCCCTCGCCCTCGCACCGTCCAACCCACTCGTATACCTCCGCATCAGTACATTCGAACACGCTCGACCAGACTCCTGGTCCATCCCAGCAATCAGGCAGCGGGAACGGCTGCCTCTTGCATGTGTTGCAGCTCTGCCAATCATCTGTGGACTTCTGATCACAGTATTGGTGGAGGATGTCTTGCTTGGACACTCCTGCAGCGGATCAGCTACTTCTGTTGAGCCGAGCATGGAAGGGACACACTGAGGTCACCGACGATCTGGCTGAAGCAGTAGTGCTCGCCTATGCGGCATTGGCCGCTCGTCATCAAGGCTCCGTCGACGCCAATCAGCTGCGGTTGGTATGAATCTTGCGTAGACGATGGGAGTGCGGTTGCGACAACGGCGAAGGTGAGGATGCTGTGGATGAGATACATTGTGATTGCGGATGCTCGTGATCGGTACTTCGTACAGATAGGCAGGCTTCGTAAAGTGTGGCCTAATAATATGAGGCTTCCAGCGGATGGTAGCAATGGTGTATGATAGTGACAAAGGCTCCAAACTATCTCATGGTTTTGTCATGGCCCTACTTGTATCGCTCCTTCATTCGAGAGACGGGAAGGGATTGTCAAGGCCACTGCTCTTCCCTGTCATGGGTGCCGCCTGCCGTCCGAGCAGCACAGCAAAGACGGAGCGGCTTGACGCATTCCAGGTAAGATCCGGTAAGCCTGCAAATATTGAACGCGAGCCAAGACAGCCAGAGGGTATTCGTGCGGCTTGAGAGTATTAAACGCTGCTTGGCAGTGATGATACCTTGCTGCCAGCACGTGGCGACGCGACTAAGCGCGTCAGTACCCAAGATTTGCGAAGCAAGGAGGGTTTGGCATGCTAATGATGAGATTGTGTGTAGACATCTAGCTAGAACAAGCAAGGGCAACCAGACTGAACACCAAACCTGAGAACACCTATCAAACCTCTCAGAAAACAGCCGATTACATGACACCCTCAAAATCTTCCAATGACTGCTGCTTCACCTCGCCAGCACCCTCGAAGATAGGCTCGTTGGCCTTCTTCTGCAGATCCTCCAACGCCTGCCCAACCTCCTCCAACACATCCTTCGCAACCGGAATCCACTCCTCAAACGTAACAATCTCAATACCCAGCTTCTTTCCACCTTCCTTAAGAAAAGCCTGACACTTCCACTCCCTCAACGGCTCAGCATGCGGATAAACCGTCTCGAACTTCGCCTCGACACCGTTGCCAAACGGCAACTCCTCAACCCAGGCTGGCGCCTGATGCACCACGGTATCAAACCACGTTACCTCATCCTTATCCCAGTCTGTGCAGTTCTCGACAATCTCCGCTAGACCCATGCCCTCGTACGCCGCAGACTCGATGTGCTGCGCCTGCACGAAGCGCAGCAGGTCGAGATGCGTCCAACCAGCTTTGAACGGCACGCGGAAGGGGATGTATTGCCATGTGGGCCCGAAGATGCGGTCTGCGCCGGGCGCGTCTAGGTTTCGGCCCGTAACGACTTCGCCGAAGACGACGTCGCGCTTGTTGAGGCGGTTCGCGAGGACCAGGGACCATGCGGCGGTGGGTAGTGAGCCGATGGTGATGTCCTTGGGGCGCGACGAGATGTCGAACTCGAGGTAGATGTCTGCCATTTTCTTGGCTTGTAGCGGGATGTCGGGCTTCAGGATGGACATTTGCGAGCCGGCGAGGAGGGATTGCCAGTATGGGATGCTCTTGGGGATGTTGTTCAGGACGGCGTGGTTTACGTGCTTTGTGAAAGGAAGGGTTTCGATGACTTTGGTACCAGCGTAGAGAGCGGAGAGCTGGTCGAAGAGGAGAGGGAGACAAATCTCGTCGTACTGGGCGTGCGAGATGCGGAATGCCAGGGTAGAAGCGCCCGTTGAGGGTGAGGTGAAGAATGTAAAGCCAACGAAGGATGAGCCATGTGGCTTCGGTGCCTGGATGTCCTCACGCACGTAGCTGTGTGCGAAAGTGTTGATGTCTTCGCCCTCAGGGACGGTGACCTCATTGTAAGGCACCTGCAGATCCCGGATCACAAGACCCAGCGTCTTGCCGCCGTCAACAACGAAGACGGTGCGCAGGACCTCATTCCGAGCGACCAGCTCCTGGCAAGCCTGCTCAAGTCTCTTCTGATCGATAACAGAAGCGAATTTGATCAGCTCGTAGCGCAGAGAGTAGCGCGGCAGATCCACGGTACCCTCAACTGCAAGCTGCTGCAGAGGTCGAGTAGGATAAATGTCTACGATATCCCATTCCGGGTTCTCCAAGTATGACACCATGCGATCAGCGCTGAACATACTTGCTTCCTTCCCAAGAGCGACGAAAGGGGCATCAATATCGGCATCAGAGTCGCGCGACGAGGTCTCTTGCGCCAAAGAAGCCAGTTCGGACAATGACTTGCTCTGGAAGACCTGCGCCACGCTGATGCTCAGTCCCTGGGTTCGTGCGTCTGACACAAGACGCATGGCGCCGATTGAGTCTCCACCTAGCTCGAAGAAACTGTCGCTGGAGCTGATCTCGCTCTTGGGCATGCCCAAAATGCGAGCCAGCACATCGAGCAGCTTGTCTTCTTTCTCGTTGCCAACGCTCGAGGCAAGTTCCGACAGCGACTTGCTCTGGAAGATCTGCGCAACTGAGATGTTCAAGCCCTGCAGCCTGGCCTCAGACACAAGTCTCATGGCGCCAATAGAGTCGCCGCCTAGCTCGAAGAAGCTATCGCTAGGGTCGATGTCCGCCTCGGGTATACCGAGGATGCGGCTCAGGAGTCCTCGAAGCTTCTCCTCATTGGGCGAGAGTGCCTTTGCCTGGCCGTCGTTCGCGACCTGGGCGGGCAACATGTCGACACCGCTGTCGACCATGACATCCTTCGGCCTCAGCTTCAGGGCATCCTGCAACTCCTCCGGATCCAAGACCGCAACATCACCAAGCTTGCTCTCAGGATTGCCCAGGAACGCAGTAACGATGCGATCGAGGACAACAAGCGCTCTCTCCATGGCAGGCGAAGCAATGCACTTCGAGTCGAAACTAGCCATGATCAAGAAGCCGTTCTCGTCCAAAGTACACACAAGCATGAGCGCGTAGGTGTTGAACTTGAGCGCCTCGCGCGCTGCCTCGGCGTCATCAGCAGGCAGAAACGCATCGCCCGGTGCGTTCTCGAGGGTGCGTCCCTCATTCCAGTTCTCGTCCTCCTTTGGGTGCAGAACAAGACCAGTGCGGAGCTCACACGCGTGACGTGCTTCTTTGCTTACGCGACGGATGTTCTGCAGCCCCAGATGCTCGTGCGGGATCTGCTGGACGGTCTGCGCGTGCACTTGCTGCAGGAACTCGGAGATGGGGCGGTCGAGATTCAAGCGTACACGCACTGGGATCGTGGTGATCATTGGGCCTTCGATCTCCTCGATGGCGTTGACGGGTGCCGAGCGGCCTGTGAGCGTCTCGCCGAAGATGATGTCTGTGTGGCCCATGTAGAGTGAGGATGTCAGCGACCAAGCACCGCGAATGATGGTTGCAAGAGTGAGCTTGTTGTGAGCTGTTGTCTGGACGGTGACGTAGTGCTCGAGGAGAGAGTCGGCACGCGTGATGTAACCCTTCTCAGGGAGGGGTGGGAACTGGTGTGGGCTTGCGCCGTTGAGGCGTTCCTTCCAGTAATCCCTGGAGACTGACGGGTCTTGGCTGGTAAGGTATTTGATGAAGTTCTTGAAGGTGATTGGTCGCGACGTATCAAGACCGACGAATGCTCGATTGATGCGGTCGAAGACAAGTGGCATGGACCAGCCATCGTACACCGCGTGGTGCATAGTGATGATGAAGTGTGCTTTGTCACTGCCTTGAGGCTGGACGACACCGTATCGGAAAAGAGCCTTTCCAAGGTCCATGGATTCAGCCTGATCAGTCTTTAAGTATTCCGCAAGGACTGAGCCGTACTCGCGTACAAGCTGGCCATCCTTCAGAACGACCTGGAACAGACCGCGGCCTGGCACGTTGACGATACGCGTGCGCAGAATTGGGCAACCCTCCACAGACTTGTCGAAAGCCTCCTTGAGGCGATGAGCAATCTCGACCGGAAGATCAGCAACACGTTGAGCAACGTAGGCGTCCTGAAACTTGGCTGAGAGGGCCATCAGACCTTCCTGCAACGGCGTGCAGGGGTAGACATCCTCAATGTTGGATGCATCAACACCGCAAAGCTCAGCACTCTCGGCTTTAGCCTTCTGCTCGTCCCAGTTCTGGCCAATCATGGAGAACGGAAGGACTTCAGTGGTGTCTTCTTCAGACATAGGCCTAGCTTTTGCGGCCATGGCAGACAAAGTAGGGTTCAACATGATGTCTGGAACAGTCAGGATGACACCCGCTTCGCGAGCAGCAGGCACCAGCCTCATAGCCCTGAGCGAGTCACCGCCCATGCTGAAGAAGTTATCGTTGGCACTGAAGTCTGCGTCGCCACCTAGGATCTTGGCCCAAACTGGGATCAGCTTGAGTTCCATCTCAGTGGTGGCCTCCTTCTTCTCGGAAAGGAGAGCGTTGAATCGACGAAGGTCTTGGCGAGTAACGCCATTGCCAATCTCGCGCAGTCTCTTCCTGTCTGTCTTACATGAGACGAGTAGTGGCATCTTCCAGAGGGGAATGTAGGCGCTGGGCACCATGTAGCTGGGAAGGTCGTTGAAGAGGTGCTTTGTCATCTCTTGCAGCGCTGTTTGGAACTTGTTGGAGAAGCTTCCGAACACTTGTCCGTCTAGATGACGCATGCCGCTCTTCCTTTGCTCAACTAAGAACGCAACCAGTGTCTGCTCTCCTGTGCCGCCTGGCTTGATGACTTCGACAGCCAGCTGAGTGTCAGCAGGAAGATGCTTCTGCATGTTGTACTCGATCTCGGCAAGCTCGATACGTTGTCCACGAAGCTTGACCTGCTGGTCCTGGCGACCCACAAAGATGACTTCACCATGGCCATCTGGATCGTATCGGCAAAGGTCGCCCGTCTTGTACAGCTTGCCTCGTCTACCGGGGAAGGCTTTGCTGCCCTTTGTTAGGAAATCTGGGTCCTCGATAAAAACCTCCTTAGTCTTCTGTGGGTTATTCAAGTAACCCATGCCGACGATAGGCCCCTCAATGAGCAGCTCGCCAGCTGCGCCAACCGGGACGAGCTTGTTGTGATCCTCGGGGTCGGCGAGCCAAATTGCTGCGCCGGTTCCGGTACCCATGGTGATGTATGGCTTAGCACCAACATCACCATTGATGGTGGCACCGACTGTGCATTCCGAGGGACCGTAGGCGTTCACGATTCTTGTTCGCTTGCCCCATGAAGCAGCGTCACTCATCGACGTGCCTTCGCCTCCCAACGCAATCGAGTCGAGCTGGTCCAGGATGTCCACATCCAAAGTGCGCGCCACCGATGGGGTCATACCAGCCAAGGTAACCCGCAAGTCTCGCATAGCACCGCTGAGATCGTTCATTCGGCGCTCATCAGAGGGGGTGCAAAGGGTACCACCGTGAGCGGTCGTGCAAAGCATAGAGTCGATGCACACGTCAAAGGCATAGCTTGCAAAGTCGAGAACTCGAGAATGCGGTCGGTAGCCCACAGCGTATGCGCGGGGGATCGCACCAGACGTGTACTGGCTGTGCGAAATCAAACATCCTTTTGGTAGACCTGTACTGCCGCTAGTGAATTGGATGTACAGCGCAGCTGATGGGGAGACCTTCGGCAAAGTGGTCTTTGGCTGCTGTTCGGCATAAGGGCCATACACCCTTTCAAACTTGGACGCGGAGACCGGAATAATTGTAGCCTGAGGAGCAATTCGCGCGGCAAGCGAAGCCTGCGACTTCGATGCAATGAACGTCGTGGCACTAACTTGCTGCACAACCGTTCGTAGGCGGCCTTCTGGTTGTGCTGGGTCAAGTAGTGAGAAGCAAGCACCTGCCTTCATGATTGCAAGCACAGCAACGATCGTCCAGCGACACTTCTCGAACAGGACCGGGATGATTTGTTTCGGCGATTCATCGATGGACCGCAGTATCTGCGCCAGGTGGGTTGAGTAATCGTCGATTTGCTTGTAAGTCAAGTTTCCATCCCATGCTTCGATGGCGTTCTTCTCAGGCTGCTTCTCGGCTTGCTCTGCCACCAGCTCGTGCATGCATGTTTGCAGGTCTGGAGGCAATGGGGAGTTCCAGTTCCAGACCTTATCGAGTTCAGACTCTGATATAGTAAGGAAGTCGGAAATTGGGGTATCAGGTGCGCTTGAAAGGGTATCAATGATAGAAGAGAAAAAATGCAGCTCGGACACAGCCTGGTGTCGAGACATGCCTGGAGCTTGCCATCGTGCAGTTGCTTGCAGTGGGCTCTTTCCGAGTTCAACGGAAACTTCGAATGTCCACTGATTCGAGTTAGTACTGAGCAGAGAGTGGGTGATAGGTTTCTTACCTCTTCTTTCGTGCCGTCATTTAGAAAAATTGTAGCTCCATCAAGTGAGACGTTTCTCAGTCTCACGTCGCGGATCTTTGATGCCAGACTTGTAGCATTGCTGTGGTTGAGCAAGTCGAGGTCCGCAGTTTGAACGCATTGGCGTCCATCCGAGCCAGCGCTCTTGATACCCCATGAAAATTGGTGGAAAACGTCTCTTTGGTATCGTTGGATCAGAATGGTCCACGCTGTGAGAATGGCGTCCAGCCCCGCATCTAGTGACTGCCCCTCAAGAGCTGTAATTTCCACCTCGTTAGACTTGGAGGATTCGCCGTTCGTTTGAGCATATCCATTGGTGTAAGCACCATTCTCATTGACGTCCATTGTGCCATTGCTTTCAACTTTGACTTCGGTCTTCTCTTGCGCTACCCCACCGTAGCGTAGAGTCTGTTCACCGTTCGCCAGATGCATGTCTTACGGGTAGAAGATCCTGCTCTTGAGATTGTAGGGTCGTGGATTGTGGCAAGAAGATGGAGGAGTGGAGTCTTCTTGAGTCTAGCAATCTGTCCCAAGAGACACCCGTATAGTAGGCCAAGCTTCGTAGAGAGTTGACAAGATCGAGCATTCCACCAGAGACACCCGTTGCTACGAGAGAAAAAGTTAACACCCCACATCTTTGACCAGGATGTAGGTCCGCACTCAGCACGGCCAAGGTGTCCTGTTAGGACAGCAGCCGCCCGCGTCATCTTCGTCGCTCGGAGTGAACCCACGGTTCGTCTGTCCACGCCGTCGCGCGCCAAAAATGTCGATTTGTCTAACGTAAATGCCGGAGTCAGTGAGTGTCCTTTGGTCGACTTAGTTTACTACCCCTCTTTAGCTGTAACAAACAACAACCTGTCGGGCGTGGCTAAACCCCACAATTAGCGGATCAGATAAAATTTGTGTGGGAGGCTTTGATGTTAGTTGCATCTGATAATCTGGCGGCCGCATCATTGTCGTTGCGCAGGGGACGGAGCTGCCTGTTGGGGTAGCAGCTAAATGCGCGTCATGCAGAGTGACATCGGCCGGCTGCAGATCCCTTTTCATCTGATAACGGCCGACACTCGGAGGAGCCAGATCAGCCCAGATATGCAGTGTTTCAGGCAAGGCGCGCTGCCTGGCTGATCAGCACAAATTTGCGCTGCTTGGGACCTGCTGCATCGACCAACGCTTTGTTCCCGGATGGCAGAAGGACCGACGATGTCGTGCTACAGAACATCTGCATGCCACATGCTCGCGCACCTCGTGGGAGGCTCCTACGTGCCGATTGCGGGCCGCGGACCTATTTTGCCTTGAGCAGGTCGTATGTTCTGTGCCTTGCAAGACTTAAGGCCTCCTTATGCTCTCATTCGCCGTAGACCCTGCGGTGCCTGGTGCGGGAGGCCCTTCGCTTATAGCGGATCAGATAAACACATGTTAGGAGGAGGCACAGCTGCGGGTGAGGCGTCAGCCTTGTGGTTTTCGGCGCACGCAAAAATCACCGACCTTTGATGTCGGTGGCGCGTGGTCAGCCGTGATTTCGCACCGAGATTCAAGATGCGTGGGGATGGGCGCGCTAAGCTCGACTGGCAATGACGACTCCATGTTCGCTCCACGGCAACCCTGAGGTCTAACTTGTTGGTGACGAGGCCCCCGAGAATTGCAACATCAAAGTGTGCCTGCTGCTGTTCATTGTGCTCCAGAAATGCTTGGAGACTCTTGGGTTTCTTGGTGTTGATCCACCGTTGATCGAAAGGATTTCTCATAACTTTTGATCTGCCTCGCTGTTGTTCGTGCAGCAACTTTGTGTCATTCCTGGTTCGCACTCGAGCCGAACTCGTCTGACATTCTACGCCACGCGGTCTTCTGCCATCTGTTTCAACAGGCCCAGACTCCGAGCTTCCTAGTACGGAGTAGAGTGGAATACATTTCGTAACGTCTTCCATTTGCAGCCCCCACACGCGAGCACGCAGCTGTGACCCTAAATCAAGACGCCCGTGAGTCTCATGCACTGACCCTGGTGAGGGTCTATACCTTTCTCAGCTCACACGCGTGACTAGTTTGAGACATTCACCATGGGCTTCGTCGTCCTGCCGGCCTTGCCCGTAGACATCAGTGAGGTTTACGATGTGTACTTCGCCGCTTTCAGGGATAATGCAATCACAAGGGCGTTGTTCCCTTCAGCCACAGCGGAGGACATGATGGACCCAACGTCCGAGTTCCGGTACGAAACAAGTATCTCAGGTAGTGGGTAATGAACCTTGAAGATGGAGCTAATACTTTGCCAGCAAAGCGCATACTGCCCATGTGCGAGATTACTGGCAGAACAATCTCACACAACACACGCTGAAGTGTGTAGATTCAGGAGGCAAGATTGTTGGAATGGCCTTGTGGGATGTTTACATCACTCCTAGTGATTGGAAGAAGGGCGAGATAGGTTGGCTGCATGGGAAGGAGAGAGAGCGTGCCGAGGCCTTGATAGGCCCCCTTTGGGGAGCGCGAGAGAAGTTGTGGAGCAATGAGCGGTATCTATACTGCCACGTAATTGCAGTGCACCCTGCCTCCCAACGAAAGGGTGTCGGCGAGCTGCTGGTCGAATACGGTAAGAAAATCGCGTTGCAGGCCAACCTTCCGATCTATGTTGAGAGCTCCAAGGCGGCAATCCGGCTGTACGAGAAGTCTGGCTTCCGGTGGTTGAAGGAGCGTCCTGTTCACAAGTCGAACGACCTGTATCCAGGACAAGCGAATGCTGATCAGGAAGACCACGAGGTCCCATTGTTGGTATGGATTCCCGGAGGTGAGAAGACACTCCTGCCGGACGCTGTTCAGCTGGCATAGACTGTAAAAATATAAATGCGCTGTGGCATGCTATTAAAGACTACTGGATATCATTGTACGAATGCAGATTGCTAACCCAACATCTGATGAAGAGCATTGACACGATAGCTCTCACTTCTTTGCACAAGGTCCTCATGTCGGCCTTGATCCACGACTTTACCCCCCTCTACCATGAAGATAACATCAGCTCTGGCAATTGTGCGTAGTCGATGGGCGATGGCGATGACAGTGACGCCCTGCCCCTTAACAGCGCGCTCGAGACCAAGCTCCAGCGCCTTCTCGCTCTCTGCGTCAAGAGCACTGGTGCTTTCATCAAGCAACAGTAGCTTGGGCTTGCGCACCAGCGCACGAGCAATGGACAGTCTCTGACGTTGTCCACCGGATAGTTGCGAGCCGTTAGCACCGCATTCAGTATCGTAGCCTTGTGGTAGCTCGACGATGGTTTGGTGGATGTTAGCCAGCTCGCAGGCCTCTTGAATCTCTGCGTCTGACGGCTCATGTCCAGGTCTGGCGCCAAGGGCAATGTTGAACTTAATGCTGCCCTGGAACAGGACGTTGTTCTGTGGTACATATGCAATGTCGTCGCGGAAGGACGCACCATGTGTGCGCGAGATGTCGACCCCATTGATGGAGATGCTTCCAGCAGAGGGCGAGTAGAAGCGCTCAAGCAGGGCGAGGACAGTACTCTTGCCGGCACCAGAAGGTCCAACAAGAGCACAGAACTGTCCAGGCTGAATAGAAAGTGACAATGAAGTCAGTACCGGTACGCCGGGACGCGCAGGGTAAGAAAATTGAACATCCTTGAACACCACGCGAGCTCCTCCCCCTTGAATGGCAGGGGTTGGCGAGTCAGCAAGCGCTTCCACATCGCGCTTCTCCTTATCGATCGAATCAAGATCGAGTGACGAGCTACTGGATGCGGTGCCTGAAGGATCGTCGCCCAGATCCACCACACCGCATATGCGCGAGATGGCACCCTTGGCTTTGGAAAGCTCCGGAGCCAGGGTGAAAAGCTGACCCCACAACTGAGCAGAGAGCAGCATACTAATCAGGATGATGAAGAAAGCAGTCTGATCATATCGTCCTTCCACGATATTCTTCGAACCCCACCAGTACGCGAAAGCATAGATGAAACTTCCGCATGAGTTGGCGATTGCCAGCCAGATGTTGGTCTTGAAGCTCTGCTTGACCATCTCCTTGCGTGGAGCAACCAGAGATCTGCGATAGGTCTGAATGATCTCTTCTTCGATAGACAGAGCATGAACAGTCTTGATGTTCGCAACCGCCTCGATCGTTACTCCGATGGAAGACGAGAAGGCACCTGCGTGCTTGACTGCAAACTTGCCGATGGCGCGAAGTTGCATGTACCCAGCGCCGAGCAGCAATGGGACGATAACCAGACAGACAATAGCGATTCGCCAGGCAACGATATGGGACAGGATGATAGCCGCGATGAAGTTGACGATGACAGAGAACAGTGTTCCAACGATGGAGCCACTGAAGCCGGCCAGAGAATTTCCGTCCTTCGTGATGTACTCCAATAGCTGGCTCGGGCTTCTACCCTCGGACTCATGCCACTGCAGGGGTTGCTGCAGAAGCGAGCGGATAGAGAGAACGCGCACTTTGTAGATCAAGCGCTCTGAGATGAGACCGAATGTTGCCCAGCTGGCGAAATTGGCCAGGAAAGCTACAGATGCGACCATGAACCACATGCCTGCGAGTAATGCACCTTGCGACCTAACATAGTCTGCAGGGTTGCAAGGTGACATCACGCCCATGACGTTTCCGAATAGGAGACCGGAGGCTGAGTACTGTCCACCGACAACCAAAGCACCGAAGAAAGCCAGCAGAAGGAGTAGCAGGTAAGGGCGCACCATGGGTCCCATCGTTTTGGAGATCGATCTTGCTACGATTTCGCCGTTGGCTCCTTTCTTTGACTCTTGCTTCTCTGCTGGCTTTGCAGGGAGCTCATCGGTGTCAGCAACAGCTGATGCTGAATGCTCGTTCTTGACCAAATCGATTTCATCATCGTCTAGGCTTGTCCTTGAGCTCGAGGCTCCATCGTCGGATACCTTGACAGTCTGCAAGCGTATCATGTCCGCATACGAGCCATCCAGTGCCAGAAGCTCGTCGTGCGTGCCCTGTTCAATGATGTCTCCCTTCTTCATTACGATGATCCTCGAGGCGTTTCGAATGGTCGAGAGACGATGAGCAATGGAGATGACGGTTCGACCTTGAGAAGCGCGATCGATGGCAGCTTGGATGCGCTGCTCACTAGCCGAGTCGAGTGCGGCGGTAGCTTCGTCAAGGATGAGGATCCTGGGGTCGCGAACCAAAGCACGGGCAAGAGCGACTCTCTGCTTCTGACCTCCACTGACAAGACTTCCACTCGACCCAACGAGTGTTGCAAAGCCAAATTCCAGGCGGTCGATGAAGACGGCAACATCTGCCAAGCCTGCTGCATGTTGTACAAGTCGAAGGATCTCAACGACCTCGGGACCGGCCTTCTCAGCAGCGGTCGCCAAATCCTCTCCGTTGCGAACATCCTTTGTGAGATTGGCCAATGTGTTGCTGAGGAGGACTCTCTCAAGGTGTGAATGAGCAGGGGAATTAACAAGACCCAGCGCAATGTTTTCCAAAATTGATCGGTCCAGAAGGGAGGGTTCTTGAGGGACAAGACTGATGAAACCCCTCAGAGATTTCACGTTGATGTCTTTGATGTTGCGACCATCGAGGAAGACCTCACCAGCATTGGGATCATAGAATCTGCTGATCAGACTGGCAATTGTCGACTTTCCACTTCCAGACAGTCCAACGATGGCGGTGAGCTTGCCGGCTTCGCAGTCGATGGAGATGCCGTTCAGAACGGGGTGGTCCGGGCGCGAAGGATACGTGAATTCGACATTGCGAAAGGTCAATTTGCCATCTACTTCAGCAGGCTTCTCAGCAGATGTGGCGGTGTTGTCAATAGTTGGCTGCGTCTCGATGTCCTTTCGCAAACGAGCGAAGGCGCTGATCGCACCACCGAATAGTGGGAGCATAGGGGCAATCTGACTGAGCACGATAGCACCTGGGTGATGTCAGCAAAGGCCTGTACGACCCAAGACAGGTACGTACCGTCAAGAAGAATGAAGGTTACGGTATAGATCTCGCCAATCGTGTCGTTGCCCTTGCCATCGATGGTATCGGCAATTCTCTTACTGCCCTGCCAGTATCCCAATGCACTGGCCGAAAAGGCGATGAAGTAGAGCAGGCCAGCCATTACAGCGGCAGCAAGAGCCTTGCGAATACCGGCATGACGAGCGTTTCCTAGGTGGTCGCGGAATTTCTTCTCGAGTCTCTCGTTCGCTCCAAGGGCGTGGACGAGGCCAACATTACTCAATGCCTCAGAAGCGAGGGCACTGGCTGAGCCAAAGTATTCTCCAAGGCTGGCTGTGTATTTGCCAACATAGTGACCGCCGATCACTGCCATGAGGAGGAACGCAGGGATCAAGGAGACAAGCATCCCCGCGAGCTCGGCGTTCTTGATGAATCCAACGATGTATGCTGTTACACAGAACGAGAGGCAGGTCAAGGCGACGCCAACCTTCTCGCCTGTTCCACCCTCAATGGCTGAGATATCGCCATTGAGACGGGATGACACCTCTCCTGACTGGAGGTTGTCGAAGAAGGCAAGATCCTGGCGCAGAAGATTCCTGAGGTAACGATCCCGGATGCGTTGCGCTAGCCGTTGCGAAGCTATGTTCCAACATACGAGGTGGATATAGATACAGGCGAAACTTGCAATAGCGATGTATACAAGTAAAAGGACCTTCGAATTAATCGAGGACATGTCCTGGTTGGCTCCTGTGCCATCTCGGTTGCTACAAGTTGCATCGTTGATGTCGTCCACGAGTTGACCAAAAACGATACCAATGAGCGGGAATGGAACACCAGCTGCAATGGCAAAGATGGCTCCGGTGAGGATGAGCAGCCTGTCGAGCCATGTAGGGTTCGCGTAGGAAAGAAGTTGAAAGAATGCCAAGTACGGCGCAAGAGACGGCTTCTTGAACGCCATTGTGTCAACGAAACTAGATCGAACTCTGGAGTTGGACGCTCACTCGACGTCGCAAAGTGATGAAGTTTTCCACGCGCGCTTGCAGACGGAGCACAGGGGAGCTGTGCCCCGTCCAAGACGCAATGGCCGAGATCGACATAGTAGGCGGATCCTGAGCATAACGTCAACGGGTATAGCCTCACGTGAATGCCTGCACAGTGGATGTTGGGCCCGCCGTGGGTGGCGCTCAGTGGTGGAGTGGGCGACACGTCCGCTCGGAGCGACGCCGGAGATTGCTTAGCGCATGGACAATCAGATTTTTAGCACCATCAGATAAAATTATGTAACAAACGCCCCGCTCTGCACCTTCCCAATGAAAACAGTCGTCTAAATCCTGGCCTGCACTACGAGCCCATCCCGCCTGTCTGCAACTGGTGACGAGAGGGCACTTACTACCTCTCCGGCCCGCAGCGAGATGTCCTTCGCCAAGGAACGGCCGCCTTCTGAGTTCGCTGACATCAGCCACATGCGCGCGTCCGCGACCGCACCGCGCTTGAACTGGACCTCCTCAAAGCTCTCGCCAAGCTGATGACAGCCGAGTACGAGTGTGTTCAGACTTTGCAGAAGCCCACTACTCGAGAATGGCGCTGCAGAAGTGTCTCTGATGATGACGTTGGCTCGGGAGCACGGCTCAGACGCATGCTTGCCAATAACGACGCGAAGAACGTGTTCGCCCTTGCTGCGCACCTGCTTTTCGTACGCACGCATGTAGATAGCCTGGATTAGCTCTGACGACTCTGTTACCGGCTTCGAATCGCAGATCGGCTTGGACCAGATCGAGCACAGTCGAGGCTGTGGTGGCTCTTGTTCTCCCAGAACCTTCAGCGGTGCGAGGTCTTCGTTCTCTGTCACGACCGTGATATTACCGAGGCGAGGACAAGACAGCAAGTCGTCCAAGATTTCGACTGCTTGTTGGCTCGAGCCGACAACGGCAACGTTCAATTGCGGCTCAAAAGGTTGACGAAGCTCGTCCCTGCGTGAAAGATAGTCGGCCATGGGCATGATTCGCTGTCCCGCAAGGAAGTCGACAGTAGTCAACGCTTCGGTCTTTGTGCTGATATGCTTTCCTGGTGTAGGAGCAGCGACGTTCCTCGCTCGGACGATGGATGTCTTGCCGCTTGCATCCTTAACAGCGATCTTCCAGCTCCTCGCAGCGTTGTCCTCGATCTCTGGAGCTACGCGTACAACTTCGCTGCCATATCGGACCTGATCCTTGAACTGTTCTGCGCACCACTTCAAGTAGTCTTCGAACTCGTCCCGCAGTGGGTTCAGTCGATCAGAGTTCGCGAATTCAACCAGACGGTTCTGGGCGAGCAGATAGCAGGTGTAGCTGAATGCTGATCTGGGGTTACGCAGGGATGCGAGGTCGTATAGGAAAGGAGTCTCCATGCGAGACCTGGACAGGTGCGTTCCCGAGTGCCATGAGAAAGATGGCTTGCGCTCAAGAAATAGTATCCTGGATTCGGAACGTGCTTCGCGGTTTGCAATGGCAGTTGCTAATTGGGCTGCACCGAAACCAACGCAGACGAGGTCATAAAGAGCGGAAGTAGATGAGTTGGAGGTGCTGTCCAGCTGTCTGGACGACTGCTGGGTGGTTGACATAATGACGTCCGAGTGTGATGCTGTGAGTTGGAGCTCTTGGAACCGCTATACAGACTGTAAATGATGCGGGTAAAAGGTACTTCAAGAGCTAGCGGCAGTTTCGAAAAAGTCGTGGTACGATCACAGCAGCTCGAGCTCGAATAATGCATAAGCTGCGCACCGGTCGAATACACGAGCCCTGCCGATGAGCTGCCTCATTGACAAGATGTCACCAAAATTTTAGCGCCGGTGTCAAGATGACCAGGGTCGCTGCAGATTCCTACCCTGGAAGTACGTGGGGCAATCGCAAAGGTGGCTCACTAATTTAGCACCCGCATGGTGCGTTTCTAACCACCCACTCGGAGCTTTCCATCCGGCTGGGGTCCTTGCCAGGTTCTCGGCAACTCGCAAGTTGGTAAGATATACGACTAACACTGCGTAATAGCTGTGAGCAAGGTGCGGTTTAATTCTTTTCCAGACCTCGGCTTCCATCGATCGTTACCCTCACCGTCTTCAGACTTCACTCTGTGGCTGCCTCAGAAAACGTGCAGCATTCACCTCCTCATCTTTTCTTGCACTGAACAGAGCATAATGGCGCAACAAGGACAAGCTGCGAATGCGGCTGCAGAGCCTCTCATGCTGAAGCTTCCCCACCCGTACCTTACAGCATACACTATCAAAACCGTGGCACAGCAGGGCCAGGCTGTCAGCAACCAAATCTCACTCTCTAGGGCCGATAGCAGCAACGAGGGACTCCCTCCACCTAGTCAACTGGACAACTCGTCCATTTCGTTCAGCGATATTGCTTTCTTGTCTCAAGATGCAACACCAGCCAAGGGCGACAACAGCTCGTGGGCACGGGCGCGCAGATCGCCCTACCTGACTGTCTCCTGGACTGGGGAGCAACCTAGTGTGCCACAGCTGTGGCTCATCGCTTATGCCCTGGTCTCGTTGCACCCTCTAGTCGAGAACCTTCGAGTGCTCTTCGAAGGTAGAGACTCGCAAGCACTAGCCCATGAGCTATACTCTACTGGCTTGTTTCATCCTCACCCAAAGCCGTCAGATGCCTCTCTACCGCAAGATGGACATCTTCTGCTGAGAGGTGCTTTCTGGCAGGGTGCTGCATCTCCATTCGGCCCTCGTCCAGTCTGGGCACCACGACTAAATGCGTCTGGGAAGCCAAGAAGCCAGCAATATCCTGCCTTCCCTCATCAGACAGCGCCGTCTACACAGTTCCCGGCCCTACCGCGGCATACTATGCATCCTGTAAGGGAGCCGAAGCCTGAGCCAGGTTCGGTCATCTACAGTCGATGGATTCCCCACCTCAAGGAGCATTTTACTATGATTGCTCTCGACTACACAAACCCTGAGCATCTCGCTCTCTTCAACAAGTGGCAGAATGACCCACGTGTCGCTGCTGGTTGGAACGAGACCGGAACCTTGGATCAGCACCGCGAGTATCTACGGAAACTGCATGAAGATCCCCACGTGCTGACCATGTTTGCGGCATTCGACGACGTTCTCTTTGCCTACTTCGAGGTCTACTGGGCTATGGTATGTCGATCTTATCCGCCGGTGAATTACATACATAGACTAATGCATCCAACAGGAAGATCACATGGGTGCCCACTACCGGTCGGAACTTTATGACCGTGGCAGGCACTCTCTCGTGGGTGATATCCGCTTCAGAGGCCCTTACCGAGTTTCTGCGTGGTGGTCTGGACTCATGCACTACATGTTCCTGGATGAGCCGCGCACCTGGAACCTCGTCGGTGAGCCAGCGGCCACTAGCAGTACCGTCCTGGCGTACGACTTTGCTCACGGCTTCCACGTTGAGAAGCTTATGGACCTGCCACACAAGCGAAGTGCTCTCATGATGGTCAACAGGGAAAAGTTCTTCACATTGAGTCCATTCGTATGGGATGGCGAAAAGAAAGTCCGACCCAGCTTGGATGCACTGGCCAAGCTGTGAGTTGCACACTATCTCTTACATTCGTTCTTGTAGCATCTTAGCGTTCAGGATACAATACCTACATCCACAAGTCTATACATCATGCATATGATCGAGCTGGGTGCAAAGCGTCGAGTCGACAGTCTCTTGTCAATGGCTATCGACCATCTACTCGGAATACACAGTTTTCTCTTTCGCTCTCGCAAAATCAATCAATGCGTCAAAAGAATGACAAAAGCGCTGCGCTAGCAGGTGAGAGTGTACGTCATAGCGCGTTTCCGCATTGTATTGTAACAGCCAATCGCCGCCTGCGGCCCTGTGCACGAGCCGTGCCGGCTGTATGCAGAAGGTCGGATCAGATAACCTTATTCTAAGCCCTCTGGCCACATTCACAACACCGGACGGACGTACGAGGCGTTCGTATCGCGGTGAGAGACGCAGGTTCGCCTGCGTTTTGACCATGTGGATGCAACACGTCAACGTCCATGCAGCTCGTGCGCAAGCGGCGCGAAGATGAGTGTCGGTCCTGCCAGATTGCGGCATCGTTGAACCCGGTTAGATTAAAAGATGAAAAATTATCAGATGCAACCCGCTATGACCTGCACCTGATGAGGCCATCCCCACTCAAAGGTTATCAGATGAACTCTGATGCAACGGGTTGCGGCGCCGAGCACAAGGGTACGGCAGTAGTGCTGTTTTGGACCTCGGTTTCTTTACAGTAGACTGTCATGTCAAGCACTCGTCACCAATTGCTCGCTCTTTGAGAATGCTGGTTGACAAATTCTTGTTGCGGAAACGCTGCGTTTGTGCCTTCTCCAATGTATTCAATACGTTGTGAAATCAAATCTTTGCATCGTGGTACCTTTAGATCATAGACATGAATTCCAAAACTTCGTGGTGTCAAGGAGACACCCTCAGGTCAAGGCCGCGGGCGGCTCAGGAAGGAGCTAACGCTGCGCGACTTCCTCCATCCCGCATCCTTCCAAGCCACATTCGCTTTACCCTCCACAATCTGATAAAAATCTGATAAAATTTTGCTCCAGAAGACTCCACAAGACAGCTCACCGATGCCGCAAGGGCTCCATAATACCGACATCTTATCAGATGAAATTGATGTCCGCCCCATGTCTGGTGCAGCCGGGGTAAATCCGCGCAATGCGGTCATCGGCCGCTCCCCGTTGCTCAGCACTCGACTTGACGATCCCTTCTCGGCGAGGAAAATTCTTTGAAGATCACACCCACAGCTCGTTGGCTCACGCTACGGCATCTGATAATCGGCGCTGTCACCAAAAGAAGCAATGACACACATTCCGTGCTGAACCGGTCCCAAGATGTCACCTCTCGAGTCGGTGCAAAGGCACGAAAACAACGCAGCCTACGTACGCGCATTCGCTATGATGGCACGAAAGAAAGCTTCCCGACGCAGGATCTAGATCCGAGTCATCAGCGAAAGGCTCTCGTCCTCGTCTCCACTGATCACGGCGAAGATCGTATAGCTTTTGGACTTTGCTGTATACCACTGTCTCGTCACTCTGCCTTATTGCTTTCCGATACCTTGGTGGGCACTTCATACCCATCACCACTGGCTCTCCGAAAGCACTATTGGTTCTGATGCAGCTAATTGCTATTGCGAGCTATCGATCTGACAGAATATCCGGCGTCACAGAGATAGAGTCGAGACCATGGCGCAAATACACGATCAGTCGCGACATGATGCCCTCCAACGATTGAACCAAACCCTCCTCCAGATCGACCCGTACATTCTCCCACCGTACCCCAACCTCTCGATAGTATCAGGGCCGCTCGATCCACCTCTCTTGCAATTAACTCTTTCACAACTCCTTTCCCAACAGACCGAACGTTATGCGGATAACGAGGCTATAATAATACCATGGACCGGCGCGCGGTGGACATACAAGAAGCTATGGGACGAGTCGAGTATGCTTGCGCGAGCGTTGCTCAAGTACGGCGTTCGTCCAAGAGACAGGATAGGCATCATGAGTGGAAATTGTGAGAAGTACATTGCAGTGTTCTTTGCATGCGCACGACTCGGAGCCATATGCGTCACGCTGAATAACACGTACACGCCAACAGAGATGGAGTACGCATTGAAACATACAAGTCAGTCAATATCTTACTCGATGTTCTTCGCGCCTTGTTGACTTTCGCAGGATGTAGCGTACTCTTCACCACACCGACTATTGCACGCTTCGACAATAAACCGTTACTCGAACGACTGAAGGACGAAGAGCTGCACAAAGTCTTGCCAGATTTGAAGACTATTTGTCTCATCCGCGGTGATGACGATAGCTTCATGAAGTATGACGAATTACTTCGTGAGGGAGAGAGCATACCGGAGCACATCCTGGAGATCTACGATGGCATAGTCAGTCCGCATGACGTCGCCAATCTTCAGTTCACGAGTGGCAGTACAGGTAACCCCAAAGCTGCCATGTTGACACACCAGTAAGACTCATCGACTTTCTCCTCCTCAGATGCGGATACTGATGAATGTAGCAACCTCGTAAACAACTCTCGCTTCATCGGAGATCGGATGGACTTCACGGAGAAGGATGTTTTATGCTGTCCACCACCACTCTTCCACTGCTTCGGACTCACGCTTGGGTTGCTTGCGACTTTGACACATGGCGGCAAGATAGTCTTTCCTGAGGAGTCTTTTGATCCAGCTGCATGCTCAAGGGCTATCTCCGACGAGCAGTGCACTGCCCTCCATGGTGTACCAGCTATGATGGAATCCATCATTGATGTGCCCAAGCCCACAGGCTGGTCCTCACAGCTCAGGACTGGTATTGTGGCGGGGAGCCCCGTCCCTCGTTGGCTGATGGAGCGCATGGTCAACGAGCTAGGTATGACGGACTTCACATCAAGCTATGGCTTGACTGAAGCTTCACCAACGGTCTTTAACGCACATACGACCGACTCGCTGCACGCAAGACTGACCAGCGTTGGCACTGTGTTGCCTCATGCTCGCGTCAAGATCGTGGATCACCAGGATAGGGTGCTCCCCATTGGCTATCGCGGCGAGCTTTGCATATCGGGGTACCAGCTATGTAGAGGCTACTGGGAGAACCCAGAGAAGACAGCAGAGCTTTTGATCAGGGATGAGCATGGCGAGACGTGGCTACATACTGGTGACGAAGCGGTTCTCGACGTTGACGGTTACTGCACCATCACAGGCCGATTCAAGGACATCATCATACGAGGTACGTCGAGCGCATTGCCCTTCATTCAACATCGACTGATCCAAGTGTAGGTGGCGAGAACATATACCCTCTCGAGATCGAAGAGCGTCTGGTTCAGCATCCATCTATTGCTCGTGCCATTGTGGTCGGAGTATCTCACCCACGCTATGTGGAGGTACCGACTGCCTTCCTGCTACATGAAGAAGGCACAGACAAGCCTACGCTCAAGGACGTCCAAGAGTGGGTGAGGCAAGTGTTGGGCAGGCACAAGGCGCCTGTCCACATCTTCTGGCTTGGCGAAGACTGCGACGGCGAGGTGCCTTTGACTGGTAGTGGAAAGATCAAGAAGTTCGTGCTGCGTGATGTTGCTGAGGGTATTCTGGCCAAGAAATGAGTTATCTTGATCGCAACCTTTTTTTTTTTTTTTTTTTTTAAAAAAAAAAAAAAAATTCGGTATGTGGCTCATTCAAGATTACCTTTGGACCTAGCGCTGACGACAGCAGCATCTTGGCGCATCAAGCAGCAGTCACAAAGACGTCTTGTACTAATTTCATATTATTACGCAGCTTTCGATACCTCCAGGATCGAATACAAGGGAACTTGGATCTGAACTGTTGGCGTTGCCATCGCACAGCTTGTTTTGGCGCGTACGTTTCGCGACTGATCGACAGGGCCAGATCTGCCCTTCCATCCCCAACACCAGACTATGGAACCAGCCGACTTTCTTATCACGGTCTTGATGTGCCATATCAGCTTAGCACAATTTCTCACTTTAGCTTACTTGCTTTCATTTTGTCGTTTTGTTGTTGTCTTCGTCCGAGGAGCCTCGCAGCTTCCCTGCTCACTCTGTCGTCATTGTTTCGTCAAGCATCACAACACCACCTTACACCTTCCTTTGCGAACGCTCGCGACGCGTTTGCGACCAATGAGCACCACAGTATTACATGCACGCGTCATGATTGTGTACCCCAGCTGCTTCAAAAGTCGCGTATGCCTCCACGTGCCTATTTGACAGCTGTTACAAAGATGTCGCTCTTCGCTCCTCGGCTCCTGACGACTGTTTCCCTGCGCTACGCTGCTAGAACTGCCTCAAGCCAAGCTTCTCGTTTCTCTAGCCTTGCAGCTTCCCATCAATTCGTGACAAAGCCACGTTCCTTCATTCAATACCGCAAACTCGCGACTATGGCGAACACGACCAATCCCAAGCACTTCATGAAAACCAGCGGCGAGACAGATCCCGTCTGGATTCATCATGTGCCTTATGACAGCATTCCCAAGTTCTCGAAACTCGACAGGGACTTGGAAACAGATGTTTGCATTGTGGGATCCGGTATCTCAGGCGTCTCTGTTGCGTACGAGCTCGTGACTCGCGGCTTGAACGTGGTCCTGATTGAAGGTCGCGAGATTCTCTCTGGCGAGACTGGTCGCACAAGTGGTCACTTGGCCAATGATCTAGATGATGGGTACACCGAGATTGCGAAGAAGCACGGCGACAAGGGTGCAAAAGCTGCCGCAGAGTCTCATACATGGGCTTTGAACCGTGTGGGCGAGATCTCAAAGCAGCTCGGCATCGAGTGCGAGTACCGTCATCTCCCCGGTTACGACTTCTCGCAGTACCCAAAGAACGACAAGAACCACTCCGACGACATGAAGTCTGTCATCGAGGATGGACAGAAGGCGAAGGAGCTGGGCATCGCGACAGAATACAAGGAGGGCTTCAAGCTCAAGGGCTGGCAGGGACAACCAGATCAGAGTGACGTGGTCATCTACGCTGGCCAAGCCACATTTCACCCCACGAAGTACGTGGTGGGTGTTCTCAACTTCCTCAAACAGCAGCCGAACTTCGCTTGCTACACCAATACGCGATGCATGGATGTCAAGGAGAAGGGTGTCGAGATCCTTGGTATGGGGCACAAGGAAGTAATCGTTAGCACATTGGACGGTCACACGATCAAGTGCGCCGATGCCGTCGAAGCGACGTGCGTCCCGCTTCAGAAGCTGTCTGTCATTGCTGAAGAAGAGTACTACCGCACGTACTGTATCGCCATCCGCGTTCCCAAGGGCTCAGTAGAGGACTGCCTTTTCTACGACTCCGCAGAGATCTACAAATACGTCCGTTTGACAGAATGCGATGAGAAGGACGACTACATGGTTGTTGGTGGCGGTGATCACAAGGTTGGTCAGAGTGACACAATAGCACCGTTCAAGGAGCTCGAGGACTGGACACGGTCTCGCTTCCCTCAAGCCACGACAGTTGACTACAAGTGGAGCGGTCAGGTTTTCGAGCCCGTCGACTTCATGGCATTCATTGGTAAGAATCAGGGCATGAAACACACCTACATCATCACTGGCGACAGTGGAAACGGTCTCACTCACGGAGTCCTTGCCGGCAGACTCATCGCAGACGAGATCACCGGCGAGAAGAACCCATGGGCATCCCTCTACAACCCGAGCCGCCTTTCTTCAATCGCAAAGTCCCTTCCCAGCATGGTCAGCCACGACCTCCAGATCAACGCACAATACAAGCGCTTCCTGCAGTCCGACATCAAAGACATCGAGGACCTCGCGCCCGGCGACGGAGGTGTTCTCAACCCTACTGGCAAGAAGCCTCTTGCTGTGTACAAGGACGACGGTGGTCAGGTGCACAAGTTCAGCGCTCTCTGCCCGCATATGAAGGGAGTCGTGTGCTGGAACTCGGCTGAGAAGAGCTGGGATTGCCCGGTGCACGGCAGTAGGTTCAGCAAGGACGGTGTCCAGCTCATTGGCCCTGCGAAGGCGGGGCTTGAGCCTGCGGACGCGAGCGGCCAGGCGCTGCAGGATGAGGCTATTAAGGCTTAGACCGTGTCGACGGGGGAGACATGCTCGACCCAGTGAGGCTGTCAAAAGACACCAAGGGTGATATGTATATATTCAATGGAACAAGTTCATGACATCGAAACCCTTCATGCGACTGTGGAACATGAAAGAAGAATCGTTGAGCTACTCTATTCTATTGGAGTAGGTATAACATGATATTCAAAAACGCAGTTCACCCATGCATTCCCACAATGCCACTCGCGCTGGCGGCTGGCCTTCGAGCATCTTGAACGCCGTGCTAGCAAATCCCTTCCTCTTTCAAGGCTGCTGCTGAATTGCAGCCTGGATAGCTGCAGCCAGAACCGCCGCCACATCGGTATCAGTATGAGACTGTAGCGAGTCGTGTCGTTGTTCCGGTGCCGTCATGGCAGCCACCGCTTGATCCCTCTGCTTCAACATAGCCAGACCATCCGCCGCACTGATGTTCTCCTTGTAGATGTGATTCAACATCTCCAAGTCGCTCTTCAATACAACGCTCTTGACGGGCGTCAAGATAAGAGGCTCGTTCATAAATACTTCTTTACTTGCCGGCTTCGGGTATACCAATTCTTCCTCCATCTTGCCATACAACGAAGCCGCCTAAGCCCCACCATCAGCAATCGCCTTAAACAGGCCGCCCATGTAGTTCTTCAGCGTCAAGTTATGCGATGCGACGAAGGCGAGTTGCTCGCGCACGGGGGCGAATACGCGTGGCACCCAACCCACGTTCTTGGCCGCCGCGTCCTCGCGCTCGCCGTGTTCGAGCGCGCGATCCCGCGCGGCGTCGCTGAGACGCGGTTTCTTGGCCCCGGTTGTGCGGTGCGCGGACGGACTGTCGAGCTCTGTGGCGCTGAATGTGCGTTTGTGTGTTGGGCTGTCGGGGATCTCGAGGGCGGTGGAGGGAGGCGGGATTTTGTTGAGTTGGCGTGCGAGGTTGCGAAGGACGAGGACGGAGGAGAGGGGGAGGCCGGCGGCGTCGTTGGCTTCGTCGGTTGCGGTGTTGAAGTAGCGGAAGTTGGGGTGAATGGATGAGGAGGGCGTGTTTGGAGTGTAGCGGTTGGCGCTGCCAAGGGTGTTGCCATACCCTGCGTTGGAGGGCTGCGCGGAGGAGGTGGACGGTCGCGACTCGTCGCCACTACGGTTGTGGCGGGCGTGGATTGCTTGTTTGATTGAGGTGTCAGGGAGATGTGTCTTGACGTGCTGTCCAGCCAGGAACGCAGAGTCTGTGTCGACAGGGAAATGGTGGCAATTCGCCCAGTGGCAATTGTAGGTCTGTGGTGTTGAAGCTGCGACTGCGTCGCCATTCTCCATGTTGATATCTGGCTTGGGTTCCAGTAGCCATTGACCTGTTTCCTGGTCGCGAGGCACTTTAAGATGCACGCCAACAATGTGTTCCCACATTGCTCGTGCGCCTGAGGCGAACTCACCGCAATCGCTGCTGTTGAGCGATTGCATCCCGTTCATGGCGTTTGGCGCTCTCCAGCAGCAGCGCACGTACTGCTTCTTTGTGCTGGGATCCACTGGTACAGATCGTGGTCGTATCCCTCGGATCGTGTACTTTGGTTGGCCGCCAACTGTCAACACTTGCGCAGATGCGCCACCAAAGGTAGTAGAAACATTCGTGATGAAATCTTTGGCTGGCATGAGTGCTTTGAAAGCAGCCGGATTGGCAGCCATGGCCTCCTGGAATGCTGCGTTGTACGCAGACCAGAGCTGGATCTGTGTGATCTCGCCTGATGGGTCTTCTTCGAAACAAGTTTTAAGCCATTGTGAGCTTCGATCTGGCTCCTCGAGCGTAACCAGGTGATCGATGATTGCGGAGGAGAGCTTCGGTGCTGCATCGTTGGGTGTGGATGATTTTGTTGACTTCGGTGTACTGCGTCTCTCTTCGTAGGCAATGGCGCCGAATTGTAGCAGTCTGACAAGTTGGCCAACAACAGCTTCGATATTGACTTCTTGAGCAAGAAGCTCGACATTATCCGGGAAGCCTGTGAAGAGGTACAGGAAGTCCAAGCATGCTATCCTCAGGTCTTCGTCCTCGACAAGTAGCCAGTCGCAGATGGCCTGTAATGTCTTGACAGGTACATCTGACAGCTTGTTCGTGGCTTCCAGGTTCATCGATATCCGACCAAGAGCTCTCAGCGATGTGATGATTCGCCCTCGATCGTCGGTATCGACCTGGGTGAGCAGGGATCTGTAGACAGGATCTTGCGAGTCGAGAACCCAGTATTTGGTCAGTTGCTCGGCAATTTCGAGGGCGTAGTGCTGCAGTTCGACAACAGTGGGATGGTTTGGCAGATTGAGCACAATGACAATCAAGTCCCGGATGGCGGGGATCATGGACGCGAACAAGGCGTTTTCCTTTAGCATCACCATGTTTCGAATGATCAGCGCAGCTTCGTTGGTCATGTTGAGGGCTTTAGCGTTCTCTTCTGGGAGCAGGTCGTCCTCAATGTCCAGGGTCTGAAGCGCGCTGATCTTTTTCAGCAAGTCTTTGGTGCCCGTCAGGCCGTTCAGCATGTCCAGCTGATCAAACTCCTCTTCAACGTACGAGATGTCCCATTTGACATCGAAGAACAGCGACCCAACATCAATGACTTTCGCAATGAGAGCCTCAGCAAGTCCAGGAAATTGGTCGAAGCGATATTTGTCGCCTCGCTCGTGTGAGATCTTGACAAGGTGATGCAATGCGTATGCTTCCTCTTCTGGTTCCTTTGATCGCAGTGCGTGTAGGGCACGAATGTAGATGTTCGGTCCGGGAAAGCCAGTTCCGGGCAACATCATGCCTTTCAGTGGGACTGGTCTGTTCTTCCTGTTCACGATGTACTTCTTGCGCGAGGCAACGTATGCGTCCAGATTATTCGACGGGGTGATGACCTGCTTCAACGCAAGAGGGATGTTCGTTCGCGGTTCGTAGTTGGCAATGGCCACCGCTGCTGCACTCGTGCCGTAGCCATTGAGCCCAGGCGAGTTCATATGGCCGGTGGACTGGCGTGTCTGTCTCGTATTACTTTCCGGCTGGAAGAGAACGCGCTGAGGCGGCGCATGGCGTAACGATCTTGTGGCCCGCCCGGTGCTTCCAGGCTCGTCGAGGTCCATCCTGTCTGCGTTTGGTGTTCTCTTGACGTCGCCGTCCTCGTCTGAGTCGTCCGAATCGCCAGTTCTCAGTCTCTCGGTCTCGCGACTGCCCCGGTAGAAATTCTCCGTGGTCCTGTTCAGCAAGTCTCCTCCCTTCGCTGTGATGTCCTCGAGAATCTCCTTTGGCGGTGGTTCGCGCTTGTGTATCGTCGATATCTCGTACGCTCTGAAACACAAGTCAGCAATTGAGGCGCATAGCTGTGGTGGAATGCGCACGCTAAGTTCTTGTAGTATGCTGTCTTGATCAGGAATGCCTGGGTCGTGAGCTGGCTGGCAGAGCTGTCTTGCAGAAAGTCTGCAGCCAGTCTCCTCCACGCAAGCTTATTATTCTTCGTATCTGAAACCTTGTCGTAGCCTCCTTCATCGTTCACGCGCTTGAACAGACGCAGCAAGTCGACATGCTGATTGGCGACCTTGGGCTCGCGATCGAGAGTCGTTCTGCACATGACATCAGTATGCGCGCAATGCGACAACACAAATCCTGGAGACACACCCTCTTTTGTCGTGATATGCCTGCAGCTCCTCGATGAACTTGTCGTACTCTTCGGTGCGCTCAATCGAGGGCTCTCTTGGTTTGCTGGGCGCCATGGTGCAGTGCGCGCATCAACGATGGTCTCCGGCGATTCGACTCGTAGTGCATGCACAGGTCGAGCGGTGTGTCTGGCGCAGGCGCGGTGGTGACAGTGAATGTCGCGGCGCGTTCGGCTCGCGATGCTGATGAACATCACAACGCCAGAGCTCCAGTTCCACTCCAGGGCTGTCGCGCCGAACCGCGCTCCGCCAAGAAAAATCACGTGACTTGCGACCATCGCTCCTTCCTTTAGTCTCGACTCACTCCTTACCTCAACAAATCACCTCAATGCTCGGTACCAGAGCTGCAAGATATTCCCCTAGCTGCGGTGTAATCCGCTGATATTGATCCTTCACTGACGCTGCAGCTTGCTCGGTAGTCGCTATGATCTCCATGCACCTGGCGAAGCTGTCGACTGCACAAGATGCTTTCCCAGACGAGCAGAGTTTCCAATGGAAGCACGAAACCAACAACCTCACATTCGTGATTGATTCTTACCAGCAGGGTGACTCAACACTGCAGTTGCTGAAGGTGGTGCAAGGTACCCAGATTCGAGTAAGAGCTGCAACCAGCCCTCACTCTGTCACCTTGATGCCTCACCCATCAGCTAAGCCTTGATGACTACTGACACACCTTTGCAGGAGCAGATTGATCTCGAGCACCTGGTAAACGATGCACAGGATCTTACTAAGAGCATGCAGCGGCGCGGCATCGAGATGAAGGCTGATCAGCTGCCAATATCCGCCATCATTCGCTGTCCTCTGCTCGCGATTCGGTGGCAGTTGCCTAACCAGAAGGTGAGGAGGACCCAGCTTCTTACGTGCTCGACTCACAGCCGATGCAGATCCGTCGACTGCAAATCCGCTTCAGGTCAAATGAGGATTTCGATCGTGTCTACACTCACTTGCATCATCTTGGCTTGTTCATGGCAGCTCCTGTACCGAAAGACCGTGGCTCAACTGCGAGCTCAGGCCAATCGCGAGCCAGCAATCAGCCTCCAGTACCGACAACGCGCATAGAGTATGAGCGCCCAGGTCCTTCGTGCCCTCCCTCAAGACTGTCGGAGATCTCAAGCCGACCTTACACTGCGGTGTCAGCGCCGACGGTAGTAGAGTCTCAAGTTCAAGAAGCTGCCCACGCGCGTCCAAGCTCGGCTTTTCCAAGCTCCAGCTTCACGTTTCCAGACCCGCTTACGCCTCCAGTACATTTTCGTCGACCAGACTTTGCTTCGGTAACTTCACCAGATCAGCTCACCAGCTTTCAGGCGCGCGATCAACCAGTTGCGACCATCGAGCATCATGGCATTTCTTCTACACGCCCTGAGACCGCTCTGCTATATGGTCGTCCGGACACTGCGGAGCTTCCACCTTGTAGAGAACTTCCTTTCAGGCGCGATTCTCTGCCCACGTCATCCGGGAGCGACAACCGTTCTCACAGCCGACCATCGACAGGTGTGATGGGACCACCACCGCTGCCGACTCGGGTCAGTGACTTGAGGCCTGGCTCTGCTCGCACCGCTAGCTTGGACAGCGAGCTGCCGCCGTTGCGCCAACCAACCGTCGTCACTGACACTGGAAAAAAGTCATCTGCTCAGCAACGACCCCTGACGCCTATGCCATCCTCCAGAAGGCGTTCCAAGCCAGCGCACATTCCAACTATCTTTGAAGAGCAGGACGGCTTTGCACCAGCTTCGTCATCTCCCCAGACATATCCTGCGCCTGCTCCTACGAGTCCTCTCGCGACACGACCCCTGAGTGCACTGGGTAGCAGTGCCCAGAATCGACCTGGATCCGCATCGCCGGGCGTCTTCGCAAGTCCTCCTGCTTCAGCAGACCGTGATCGAAACGGCCGTCCCATCGCACTGCCGCACTCCCATGACGCTGAAACGGCGCTTAAGGCCTATGCAATGCAGAGCGACGACGGACGGAAGGCTGCTCTGAACAGCTTCATCTTCAAGAGTCTGGACGATAACAACTTCCTGACGCTAGTTGAAGATATGGAGACGAACTGGGCCCGCCTTGGGCTTGGAACTTGGTGATATCATAAGCCTAGTACATCTGCGTAGAAGGTGGTGGGAAAGGCGGTGCAAAATCTTGAAACATGTGGTGGACTAAAAGCTTCGTGATTTACAGCATTGTTACTCAAGCTAAGGCCATGTCGCAGCGATGTACGTTTCTGGCGCGCACAAACATACCTATCATTACAAAACTATCGCAACATATTAGACAATTTCGGCGGGCAGATTGCACATAATCAGAACGCGTATCAAAGTAAACCCTACTCGAACACACGTTGCACGTTGTGAATGCCCATGCACAGCACAGCACAGCACAGCACACCAGCGCACCAATTCCGCCTGCACATCCCCATCCACTCGTCCACCCTGGTCAACACTCGACCCACTCCAGCCCGCACCGTAGACATACCAAAAAAAAAGCTTGGAAAAGCTTATTCGCTGTCACTTAAAGCTTAACCCGATGATCCGGTGGAAGCGGCCGGTGAAAACATCGGTTTAGGGTCCAACACCAGCTAAAAACGAACCCAGCACGGCGAGTACCGCGGGCAGGAAAGTCGAGATCGCTGTGTCAAATTCCACACTGAACCATGGAACGCACTCGGCGACGTGCTTGATGCGGCGTGCGTGCCACTGCGTGACTGCGTGAGGTTTGGACAAAACGGCGACGTGGTATCCGTAGCAGGTTTGCCGTTTGATCCGGGACTGACGTGTGGCTAACCACCGACAAGCGTCGGAGGTGTGTGGCTAGTGTACTGTAATGCGAGCAAGCGCTCTTGGTCAGCAATGTCTGTGGCTAGTGCATCGGATATTTGAGCACACGAGGCACGGCGAGTGTGGTAAGTGGCTGACTGCCGTGGAGAGATTGTAAGGAGAGTTGAGATTCGTTCGGCGTCTTCAATGACGCGTATGCAATTATCGATCATTTCCTCGCCTAAGTACAGGAATCAAACAAGGGTATAAGCGCTCCTAGGAATAGGAGAAACAAGCAGTCGCCTCGTTCGCCGCTGAGAACAGAATATGAAGATACACAGAATTTCCGCGGCTGGCCCTTGGAAGAATGGTCTTCAGTCTTGCGATGCTGCGTGCCTCATATAGAGCCGCGCACGTCAAAGCCTCCAAGCGCAAATAGGGTCTCGAAATCCAAATCTGGGCCTACGAAATGTCAGAATAGCGAAACAAGAATGAAGCTGATCACGAGTTCGAGAGTGATGCCATGAAGTCATCTTGCTTCAACGCACTCGAGTCGAAGTTATTCCCGTTCTTAGCGTCTGGCGATGACGCAGTCAATTGCTGTTGTGCAGCGGCAGCCGTTGCTTGCGCCAATGCAGCGTCACTCGCCGCTGCCATTGCTGCCGAGAGGTCGTGCTCGGCAGTTGCAAGTGAAGAGTCGTGATTCTGGTTTTGGCTTTGAGTGCCATTGTTGCCTCCACTGCTGACTGGCCGGGCTTCAGTTCCTTCACGTTCACCAACAGCGGCTGCGGCGAGATGCTGGAGGCCAGCCATATTGGGCTCCTGCACTGAAGGTGTTTGATCCTGTACCGTGTTGATCGGTGGTGTAGGCGCCAGCTTCTGGTGCAACATCTCGCGAATAGCCGCGTCCCATCCAACGTGATCAATGCTGTGGTGCATGATGTGTCCGTTGTTGAGAGCATCGCTCATGTCCTTCATTGCGGCGTGTGCTTCGATCTGAGTCTCGATCCTATCGGACAGCTCGATCAAAGAGGTTGCAACCAGACTGGCGCACACGTGGTGTACAGGCGTGATAGCTCCGTTGGATAAGTTCCTCAGCAGCTCCTTGGTAAGGCCAAGCAATTCAGTCGAAGGTATAGTCTGAGCAGAGAGACGTCCAACGAAGACACGCATGTATTGGTATGCAAGATGAGGAGGTGAGTTGTCCGTCAGATCGGTAATGTCAATCGACTCTCGGTAACCTGTCAATTGACCATTGAGGTAAATCGACTCTGGCGAAGTAGCAGCTAGAGGCAGGGACGCAAATGGCGATGAAGGCTCTATGCTTGGTACGCTGCCTGCGCGATTGACTGCAGCCACTTGGCCTACTATCTTGGCACCTCGAGCAAGATGATAGCCAAGATCGCCCAGCGCTGCATAGTCATCCCGGGTCAGCGAGCCCGAGTGCAATGGCAGCATGATATCCTTCGATCGACTTGAAGCATGGAAACGATCCAAGATCAGCGCAGTCCAGAAGACACGGCGTGCACCTTGGAAGGTGTCCTGGTCTTGCTCTTTCAATGTGCTCAAGGTCCGAGTATCATTGAAGCCAGCGTCAGAGATGCACCCTGCGATCTGACCGAGCAGCTGTGAGAGACTCCCTACTACACCTGGTCCGGGCTTGTCTGAAGCTATTGCGAGCAACGACAAGGACTGACAGTATACTAAGTTGTTATAAAGTTGTCGCGATGGATCCAGGTCATTGAGTGTGAGCTTTGCTGCGTCGACTGAAGCAAAGGTTTGGTGTAAAAGTTGAGTCACACTTGCGTCAATCTGCGGCAGTGCCCTGGGCGCAAAGGATCGAACACAGACGTCAAGCGAAAGGAAGAAAGCCTCTCGTAATTTTGGAGGACAATTGGTGAGGCGATTCAGAGCGTTCGAATCGTGCGGCAGTACTGGTAGTGTAGGGTGGATCAAGTTGTAGTATCTGGTGTTACATCAGCTGGATGTCTAAGGCATGTGCCTCTATTCGACTCACGCTTTCAGTGTCCCCTCGTTAGAGCCTGTGATCAAATTGCCAGCGAGGGTCATGTCACCGAAAGAGGTACGGCGATCGCCATTCAGTGGTGTTTCTTGACTCGTTAGCAGAGAGAGCATGGTCTGCTCGAGCGGGTGGTTGTTACCGCGATCCTGACCGGACCAGCTGGACCGAACGAAAGTATCCTGGAATCCTTCTGACATGCTATGTGTGCGTTTTCGGTGGAACTGAGGCGGGCTCTGAATCTCTGCGAAGTTCTGCTCTGTAAGATTCTGGAGGTCGAATTGCTGGCCGTGCGGTTGCTGGATTTGGCTCTCAAGAGAGTTCAGACGATCTGCCAATTCTTTGATGTACCTACTACCTGTCAGTTTGCTGCAATGTAGAGCTTCAGTTCGAGCAAACCCACCCTTTGCTTGGACCACGCTTCATAGGCTGTCTGCTGAACTGGCACCTCGCTCCAGTCCTCTTGCAACTAGAGCATGCTTCCGGACCGTTCTCGCTGGTCGCATCGCAGCGTATCTGCGGTTTATAAGTATAGTGTCCAATGAGCATTCCACCTTATTTTGCGCACCTTCTTGCGCCGGCATTCGTCGCAGGCTCGCGACACCTTAGAACGTTTTCTATTAGGGTCGTTAGGGTCGAATTGTTCGGTGTGCTCCCCCAAGCTCATGGCGACATGTGCCATCTGCTGCGGCGAGTGCGTCGGTCGTTGCTGCGGCTGGAAATGCGGGTGCGCGCCTTGCAAGGGAGCCATTGGAGGTGGCTGCTGGTATTGGTGTTGCTGTGGACCGGAATGCATGACTTGGTTGCTAAACTGCTGAAGCTTCTCTTGCAGCTGCAGGTCAGGATCGGTCAGGTCCTGATGCTGGTGCTGCTGTTGCGCGGGTGGTGTGCCATTGTGATTGCCGTACGGGCCAGGCCCTCCACCCATCTGAGTATCTGGGTCGCCATAGTTCGAAGCCATTTTTCGCGCTCTGCAATTGCAGATGCTCAGACCGTTGTCGTGCGCGACGACTGAATGTTCGAGGTTGGTGGAGGACTTTTGCGACGCGTGAACGCGTTATCGGTGTTTTGCGCGCGCTGCTGTCGTCAAGCTGATGAAGTGTGAGGTGCTGAGGGTTTTGCGTTGCTTGGCGCTAGCGTCGTTTGGACAGCACGAAGGGTAGGACCCTCGACGGCTCGCGCTCATGGGAGCAAGTGAAGGCATAGTCGTTCTGGTCGTTGTCTTTTACCACTTTGTTGAAAGGTACCCAAGTAGCGATGCTACGGGTGTATGAGAGCTAGAGTGACGTTTGGTCGGACGGATTAACCCTCGTCCGAGGAAACGATCGAGGAAAGATGCAATGTGCCTAGAAACATTGCTGCATATGACTTTCGAAAGAAAGACAGCAAGGCAAGAAATCCGAGAAGTCTATCGGGCGCTGACTAGCTGGAAATGAGCGCAGTTGAAGCAGCATACGTGCCTCTGAGCTTCAGTCATGCCGAAGACAATTATGGCCATATGTTCAACGAGACACCCACATAGACAGCCACTGGCGCAAGGAAAGAGCGTAGATGCTTACTTTGTCAAGTATGCGGTAGCTTTTGCCTCTTGCTCGAAGGTTCGGTATGGTCGTTGCTCTTTCCTACAGCCAGATCTGCCCGAGCACACTTCCAGCACGTTCGATGAGCTACTTACGGAATGCAAGATGCGTTCTGGTATCTAGTTCATGTCTCGTCTTGAAAATTCGTGGTTGAATGGTACCTCTGCGACGTCGCATTTAAGCTCGTCTGTGCCTGAGTACTGTTCTAGGCTGAGACATCGAGTTCGGTATTCCATCATTCAGCCTCTTTACCACCTGCGCCGGCAAAGAGCCGCCTGAGAAGATTCTCCAGTTGCACATACATGAGCCAGATACACGCTGACATCTGCCATACTCTAGGCCTGTTCAACCTGCAAGAAAGTATGAAGTGCAACAGTGCATCCCAATGCTGCGGCACAGCCAATGAGCCAGCAGCGGCCACCTGCAGCATCGAAAGAAAGCAGGGTCTGTGATCAGCAAACCTGAGGTTCACTAAAACACTAAACATACGATCTGTATCAAGACGAGCATCAAGCACTCGACCCCGTGGAGAAGTGGATGGGGCGTTTCGAGCATGAGCCAGCGCCAACAGTTTGCCCAGCGTTCCAGCGAGCAGTAGCGTGAAGGTGGGGTGCTGCAACCCACTCCACGATGGTTGCCGTGGCCAGAAAGGATGCTTCTGCAGGCAGCTAGCGCTCCGTACGCTTCGCCGAGACGAAGAATAAGAGGATCGAATCATCGTACCTGGGAGCGCTGGCTCGCCATTCCACAGCTTGTCGATAGACTCGACATTATAGCTGCACAAAAGACTGGTCTTTACTCGGCAACGGTAGTTATGCTCTCTGCGCCACGACTGTTGCGACAGATGGCAGCGACATGAATCGGCAAAGCAGTTTTTGAGGCTTGTGAAACACGCCGTGGACGACATGACAACTGCAACCTTTGCGGTGGGAGTGGGCACGCCAGCGCAGATGGCGCAAGACGGAGTCCTTCCGCAGGCTGATGCTCGAGGACGAAGTCAGTGCAAGGTCAGTCATGGTCAGGCATGGTCAAGGGCAGACGCAGCGTGGCTCGTTAGCAAGGCGCGCACGGCGAGTGACAGACGTCGCGTTTCGGCAGCGGGCAGCCAGCCAGCAGCGGTCGAGGGGGCCATTTCGAAGGACGGTGAGCCCGCGCTTGCGTCGCTGCACAGGGTTCGCGCCGCCGCTGGCTGATCCATCGAAGGTGCATATTTGCGCACGGACGGGCTGCCGATGCAGCTAAACCTGGTCCACACACAGGCCGCCTGTAATTGGCCTGCCGCCAGTCCGCCTGCCCTCTTCTTGAGAGGCTGCCCTCGTCGCTCTCCTCCTCTCTCATCACTCCAACACGGCGACTCCACAGACTGGTGTTTTGGCGGTCTCTTCAGGAACCACGCTCCACGCTTTCGGCCAGCGCCTCTTGCGCTCGGTTCCCCCTTGAACATCAAATCCTCCCTCTCCACTCTCCACTCTCCACTCTGTCGTCCTCGGTCCTCTTCCGGCGTTCACGGTCCTCGTCATCTCAGCCCAGCCCGGCGTGTTTCTCTCCATTGATCACGATACCCCTCTGCTATTGATTTGACTGCTTTCGATACTCTTCTTCTCACCTGTATCTTTACCACCGACCAGCAGTGTCCCCTGCGACGCCGTTGGTCCTTGCTTTATTTTCGTTGGTGCTCGTAGCCAGCTCCCACGTCCGCAACCGGCCGTCTGCAACCCGGAATGCCTGTCATCGATGGCGAGAAATGGGCCTGCTCGTCCTGCATCAAAGGTCATCGAGTGAGCGGCTGCACCCACAATGGTATACCACTCCTCGGCACCTAGTATAGATTATTGCATGGAGGAACATGGGCTAAAACTATGTTTCGCAGATCGAGAACTCCACCACATCAACCCTAAGGGTCGCCCCGTCAAGCAATGCGAGCACTGTCGCGGCGCACGCAAGTCCAAGTCTCACCACGCCAAGTGCGACTGTGGCGATAAGAAAGACAAGGACAAGCATAAAGACAAGGGCGACGCGAAGGGTGAGACTATGCCTGGCGCACTCAGCCGTGTCAACTCTAACGATGGTCTAGCTCACGCCAGCGGCTGTCAGTGCCACTCTGGCGGCAAATGTATATGCGGTACCATCAAGGAAGAGCCTCTTGACTTGAATATCGACACTGGTCGTCAGACACTCCACGAGGCTCGCGCGAAGCCAAAGCTCACGACGGCGCAATCCGAGAGTCACTTGACCGTCTTCGCGAATGGGCATCACAAGCCTTGTCACCGTAGCAACAACACTGCCCACGTGTCTGGCATGCCGTACAAGATCCCACGCCCGCACACGCTGCACGGTCATTCGTCCTTCGCTGCATTGGCTAGAATCGACAACAACTACAACGTCAAGCCAGAGGCGCCGGCTCCAGCCTCGCGCTCTATGGACACGCTGTCGCTCTCCAACCCCGACTTCTATGCTTTCCTTGGGAACGGACAACGGCCCAACGGTCTGCCCATGACGACTATGGCGGGAAGTCTTGACACCCTCAACTTCCAAGATTCGTTCTTCAACAACCAGAACGGTGCATTCGGTGTCCCCGAGAGCAGCAACTCTCCCGAGAGCAACGCGAGCGACAACTTCTCGACCCAGCAGTGGCCATGGACAACCACCACTGGCACCCCTGTCAACTACAACTTCGACTTTGGAAGCCTCTCGACCTCTCCGTCGCAAGAGTGCTTGCCCCATCTCGACAGCCAATGGTCTATCCCTTCTGCTGGCTTCGATCCCATCTGGTCTGCTGGAGACCTTCCTCTGGATCCTAGCAAGCTCAATGACAGCTTGACGCAGCCAATCTCCCACAGTGGGGAATCGAAGCAGAGCGGTCCTGGTCTCACTGTTGCCTCTTCTGTTCACTCGGAAATTGGAGAGCCGAACCCATTTGCAGATATGGACTTCAACAAGGCCCCCCAGTCAGCTGCCAGCGAGTCCCTCTTCTGGGAAGATCAGCCTGTCTACCGCTTCAGCACTGCCATGCCAACTGAGAGCCTTGCTGCTCCTATGTCGATACCTGTCACGACCATGTCCACTAGCCAAGCTTTCGAGTCCGATTTCTCCAAAAGTCAGAGTATTGCTCCTGCCACTATGCCCACGACAAGCATGACCGACTTCGCCGACGCTGCCGCGATAGCTATTCCCGGCAACTTCGACGATGTTGTTCCCAACGACCCCTGGCCCATGGAGCAGAACCTTATGGCTTTTGACAGCATGAACGCTTTTGATACTACCTACGCACAGAATTGGCTGTAGTAGGTCCAGGCCACGTCTTAGACGCCTGCGAGGGCACTGGGGCTTGTCACAGCCTCAGTCCCTTTGATGACGCCACGATTGATGACGGTACTGGTGCGCAGTGATACCTCTCGAGCCGATCTTTATTATTACTTTCTTCTCAGCCTTTATGGCTTCTTTCAGACTCCCGGTCGCCTGTGTATATTTCTATAGACCTGGCCCGAACACTCTTTTCCATACTTGACTTCCTCAGGTATGTTTCGTTACGTCGCTCGTACATTGGCTCAAGCGCATCCGTATATACATGAGGGATCTGGGTGGTGTTTTCAAGAGTTGGTTGCATTGGTTGCGCAAAAACTATAGACCATGGTTTAGGCGTTGTAGCAATGTTGAGGCTACAGCCTATTACAGAAATGAAAAGAATACAACAAGTTAAAATCACAGCATCACTGCCATCACTTCACGCCTCCGTTACTTGTTCATCCTTACTCACCACGCCTGCAACGTCTGTCAGCGCGGCTAGCGTCGCAAACCCGCGAGCCCTGCGCTGCACGCTAAGTGACGTCTTGCTGCCGCAGGGCATCCCACCGTCGACCAATACAAATGTGGCCCACTCCCTGCTCTACTGCATGAAAGAGATTTCGCAGGCTTTGATTCGTAGAGTCCGTATCCCACCAGCAGAACTTGACATGCACGATCCTAGGTTGCAGAAGGGTGGACCCGTACTGAAGGGTAACATCTCCCCACGCTTTGTTTGTGTGCAACCACGCTGCGATGCTTGTGTGCTTTTTGCGGCAGATGCGAGGGCTGGAGACAGCTGACCAGCCACATTTGTGCAACCGCCGCAATGTGAAAGAGTGCGCAATACTGACGATGAAGCCTGTGGATACGCTAAGCAGCGCTCGCCGCGGTTGTCGCCGTCGATCATCGATAGTGACAGTTTCTTGTTCCTGATGACCGCCGGCAGCTAGCTCGATGAGAGCAGCGACTCCACGATGTCAATTGAAACGGCAGCAGGTTCATAATGGCGCCTTTTCGCTCACGGCGGCACACACGAGGGACAAAGCAAGGTGAGAACGTGAGCATCCCGCGCCCCAGAGCACAGCCTCCCCTTATTGGCTTTGAGTAACTCGCGGCCGGCAGACCGTGAGATGCAGCCAACCTCACTCGGAAGCTCAGAGCGCTGGCCAATAGCGCGCAAGACCGCTGCTTTCCCTCTTCTTTCACGAGCAACTCACAAATGCCTCACGCCTTGCTCGACTCGATATAAAGCAGCAGAATCCCCACTTCACAGCCTCCTTCGCTGCCATGCGACCAGCAAATTTCATGACTTCTGACAACCTCGAAATGGTGTCGTTGTAGGTACCGCTCCTGGAGATCCAATGGCAAATATCGCTCATGCGGCGGGATACATACAGCCGGTGCCTTAGCGACTTCCTGAACTGGATGTGCAGATGTACCGAGGAAGGGACGTCTTACAGCACCGCTGGTCAGAAGGTACGTCCTTCTGCAAGCCTGCGAGCATGCGACATTGCAGCGGTCAAGAAGAGCACTTCCAGACCATAATTGTGGTTTCAACCAGAATCCTCATCCTCATCTTCATCCCATACTGTCGCTCATGCCTCACGGTCATTCGCATCGTTGCTCGCGTCGATTTTCTTCCCGTCTTTGTGCTACAGAACGATCCAGGCTTGGCTGTGATGTGGAGTGCATCTTACCAATGGATTGTCCTAGCATGTATCAATCCTAACCAAGGAGTCGATCAATTATGTATGGTCCACATCATGCATGCGCGGTGCATGTTGCAGCGTTCGGAAAATTACATGCTTGTCGCGTTGATGAACCATGCACAAGATGATCAATGGATGTTGGAGCACGCTCTGTCATACGACAGTCGATTGTGTTGAGAAGACGCGTGCTTCCAGGTACAAGATGATCGATTGCACACAAGCAAAATGGCTTTGAGCTTGGTTCCTCTGCTGACAGACATAGCTCTTAGTTGCTGTAGTGTAGGCGAACGTTTGCAATCTCAGATGTATGTTCTCGTAACAAAACACGCTTCCCTCAAAGCCTTTGACTCGCGCTGCTTGTCTCTGAGTGCAAAGGGAATCATCTACGATACTCTGTGCGTCCCACAATCCAGTGAAAACCCCTACAATTTGCTGTTCAATAGATTCAAGACTGTCGGCTCGTGAGCTTGCGAGGACTGGTGGCTGCGAGATTGCTTCTCACGACATCGATTTCGTTGTGGGCTCACCACAGGCGGGTTACGCGACGGCCATGCGCCTGCAGTTTGATTGGTGGTGGGACCATCTCTTGAGACCTTCCACCACCGTGGATGCAGCAACCTCACGACATCGCTCGGCTTGCTTGTCACCCACACAAGGCTGACAATAGCGACGATGTGAGCTCGTCGGAGCGACCAATGAGTCCCTACACATGAAAAAGACTGAAGGTGTCGATAGTCTTTCAACCAGGATTCCGCTTTCACCCGCTCCCACGACCGTGAACTTGCGTTACCACAACTGCTCCATCGGCATCACAAGGCATCAAACTTTACGAGTGCGGTGGAGGTTCTTAAAGATGCCGTCAGTTCTACGACCCCGGGAATGATTGCTAGTATCGTCGCGGCTAAAGCCTCACCCCCCTGCCGGTACCGACTTCGGCAACGGTCCGCGGCGTCTGACCCTTCAAAAGCACGCAACGCCCCCATGGGGTAACCTGAGGCGAATCTTGACTCACCTCGGTTGGCGAGGTCTCTCCTTCGTTTTTCCGTGAAGATGGATGATGGATTCAAGAGGCCGGACGAGATTGTGACAAAAGACAAAGAAGTCGATGATGTTGAGAGGGGCGCAGATGTACAGGTCGAGAAAGATGGAAAGGAGGTTGTGAGGACGCAGACGAGTGTTTCGGAGCCCGAACCACCGTTATCGAAGGCGAGGACTGTGGCGCTGGTGGCTACTGTTGCTGCGGCGCCGTTCTTGAGTGTGAGTCTTTGGTAAAGATGACAGACAGCCAGAAATGGGGAGAGCTGATGGACTACAAACAGACAATGGCGGTTCAGGCTTCTGTTATCATTCTGCCGACCATCGGTGAAGCACTCGATATACCAACGAGTCGACAGCAATGGATTGTTTCAGCGTACAATCTTACCTTCGGTTGCTTCTTGGTATGTACGAGATATCCCCTTGAATAAGAATCTGCTAATAGAGAAATAGTTACTGTGGGGCAGATTGGCAGATGTGTATGGACGCCGACTCATTTTCATCTGGGGATCGGTCTTCTTCACGATCACATCCACCATACCTCCATTCATCACGAACGAGATTGGCTTCGACATCATGCGAGGTCTCCAAGGTCTGGCGGCCGCCGCCATGGCACCTACTGCTTTAGGTATTCTAGGTGTGACTTTCCCACCAGGTCGTATGAAGGATATCGCCTTTGGATGCTTCGGCGCCGGTGCTCCCTTAGGCGGGATTTTTGGCAATATCTTCGTAGGTTCAATCTGCCAATTGGAGGCAGTCGAGTCGAGTACTAACCGTGTTCAGGGCGGCGTTGTCGCAGAATACCTCAACTGGAAATGGGTTTTCTGGATCTTCGGTATGGTATCCGCCATCTCCACACTCGCCAGCTTCTTTGTCATCCCGCTGCCTCCCCCGCAACCCGAGCCCACCATGCGGAACACCGTAGACTGGATTGGAGGCACGCTCATCACTATCGGGCTGATAATCCTGCTCTTTGCGCTTTCGGAAGGCAACGTCGTCGGCTGGCGCACACCATGGGTGCCCACTCTAATCGTCGTCTCATTGCTCATCATCCTAGCGTTCGGATTCTGGCAGCACTACCTCGAGACAAGGACAGAGAAACGACCGCTCATGAAGATGTCGATCTTTGCAAACCGAAAGTTCACGTGGGCGAACGTGCTGATGGGCTTGTTCTTTTCCTCGTTTAACAACTATCTCATCTTCGCGACATACTGGTTCCAGGATTTTCAAGGCCTGAGCGTCATTCAAACAACGCTGCGCTTCATTCCTAACGGCGTAACGGGTATCATGGTCGCCACAGTCACTGGCTTCCTCCTCTCGCACGTCCGCGGCGATTACATCCTCATCTTCAGTACCTTCGCAGTCAGTATGTCGAGTCTTCTCTTCGCCATTCCGATCCCAGAGAACACAACATACTGGGCATACGGATTCCCGGCTATGGTGTTCTGTGTATGCGGCGCCGACACGATTTTTCCCGTCTTGACGCTGTTTGTGGCGAAGACGCTTCCACCTGAGGATGCCTCGCTGGGTGGCGCGCTGATCACGGCGGTCGGTCAGATTGGACGAGCGATCGGGCTTGCGCTTGCTACGGCGGTGCAGACTGCGCTTATCGCGAAGGAAATGGGTGTCAGTGTTGATCAGGTTGGTGAGGAAGGGCATGGATTGCGACCCTGGGATCCAGCGTTGAAGGTTGGGATTAGAGGGACGGCTTGGTTCAACTTTGGGATGAGTATTGTTTCATTGTTGATTGTCCTGGTGTTCATCAGGGGCATTGGGATAGTCGGCGGAAAGAGGTAGCAAGTGAAACAAAGAGCATCCCTACAAGCCTCATATGTAGCCTTCAATGGAATCCCACCATGTTGATACCTTCCTGCATTTACTCCAGACTAGATGCACCGTTTTGTTCGGTTTAATTGTTGGAGCCCTGCCAAAAACAGCTCTCAAACATCACCACCATGGCAGACCTTTCGGTTCATTCAGAATTTATCAAAACTTACCCAGCTTCCCCAACCTAGACCTTCCATTATGGACTTTAGACATATCAAAAAAACGAGACACAGATTCTGGCCGTCTTTGCATATGTTCAATCTCACTTCAGATAATAGAAGGTCGCCCTCTGTACTGGCAGCACTAAGGTAAACAAACTATGGTTGTTATCTTACTATGGGTTGAGAGTGTGGGAAAAAGCAAGAAGTCGTGGACACTCTGCGACTCGAACATAGGTCTCTCGCATACGTGGGGCCGGCACTCGGGTCGACGGTCGAACTCTGTTAGGAAGTCCGAAGCCAGGTCTCCATCGGGTGTTCCTCACCGCACCTTTTGCCCTGCGAGCGTCTTGCCACTGGACTAAGCATCCCTTTGCGTTCATATGAGATAACGACCGGCAGAACGTAATACTAAAGACCGAAGAGATCTTTGATTTGACCTCGAGAAGATTCAGTGTCGTCTGGAGACCATCTTTACACTACGAGCACTCTTTACTCAGTGTGCTTTCAACACACGGGCGTACGACGGCACCTACCATTCGTAGAAAGACACGGAGACCATTTCCATTCACAGCTTCCCCTTCGCAGGCAACACCCTCATAATACTCTGCTGGCTCATCGTCGCAACCGCCCTCCCCTGCTCATCCCAGATCCAGCACTCACTGAACGTCCTCCCCTCACTCCCCGCATGCGTGCTGATCTCCCTCAAATGCCACTTCTCCACATCCACATCCCCAAAGAATCTCAGCGCAAAGTCGAGACTTGAGCACGCCGCGCTGTCATCGAGGTATAGATGGCTAAAAGACAGGGGACAGAAGGACAGCGCGCCGTCGCTATAGAACGTCAAGGCGGCGAGGTTGTCGATGGGTGTTGAAAGGGGCGTGGCGCTGCGGAACCAGTCTGCTGTTGTGCGCGAGGTGAGCGGCAGTGAGTCCTGAGAGTGGGGAAGGGATTTTGCCATGCCGGAGAGGTTTTGCGCGAAGATGCCTTCAGGGCAAGGGTGGCAGTCGAAGAGCGAGGCGGTAAGGGTGAAGGCTTTGGCGTAAGCGGCATGTGTCTCTTGCTCGACCTTTCCATCCTTGAGGAGTTGTGCCGCGACGTCCTGCCATGATTGGAGACCTTCGCGGGCTGAGTATTCTTTCGTTGGTGGGCGCGAATACTCGAACATGCTCCCCTTTTCTTTGATTTGGAAGTCTGCAGTCGCGAAGAGACAGACTCTCACTTTGCCGTCGTCCTGTATTTGACTAATTTCGACGTGTCGTGTTGCGAAGGTACGCGTTTGCCGTACTGTTCGTGTTGTGGCTCGCAGTGGTCGGTCCGTAGACGCAGGGCCAAGATAGTTACCCAGAAACGAGTAGATGTGATAACCTTCAGGGACCGAAAGACATGCAGCTTTGCAGGCCACAGCAATTGCGTAGCCGCCATAGGCAATTGGCAGGGCATTGCCCATGCGCTGAGGTGGGTGCAGAGTTGTCCATAAGTTCTCGCCCAATTTTTGGAAAGCAAGTTGTTCTATGAAAGACTTTGGTGGACTGTCTGCCATTATTCGCGACTGGTAGTTGTGACTACACTTCAGTAGGTAAAGATCCGCGTGATAGTAGAAGTGATCCAGTTTGTAGTCGCGTCGAGCTTACCTCGTCGTTGAGTAATCTGAATGGCGCTAGCGATTTACCTCGGCTGTAACGGGCCTGTGAATGTAAGCAAGGACGCGGCATGTTCTCCTTTACCATCACCAATGCTGCCTTCCACATGTGGAAGCTACCTGGGAAGACGATAGATGTTTCGCTTGCGATCAAGCCGTTGTTGGTTGCTACTTACCCTTCAACTCTGGCGAGCAGTCACAGCGTCCAACACTTCGGGATGTGTTGTCTTACCTTCAGCCTAGACTTTGAGCCTTTGGCCGTTCCTTGCTCAAGCTCACCTTCGATTCTCACGTCAGAACGATCTCCAGCGATGGATTTAGACAGCACAACATAGCCGTCAGCCGCCCATGAGCTTGCCGCTTCTTTCTTCATCTCAAGCTGTTGGTCGTCCGAGAATCGGTATGCGGTCAGCGTTCTCTTCATTCGCGAATCATCAGTCTCGACTGTTGCTGCGTTGACAATGTTCGACTCAGTTCGAGAGTGAGTCGAGGATCGTGGAATCGATGCCGTTCGATGCTGAGGTTGTGAAACCCTTGCGCATGGCGAATGAGGGTGAGCTGCTGCGGAGGCATTTCAAATGCTTTGTTAAGAGAGCGCGATGTCAGGTATGGTAACTTGCATGATGGATGACATTTCGTCTTTCGCTGCATTGAAGGTGGCAACACTTCCACTTCACTCGCCATCTTCACGTACCGCATGAGAAATGCCGCGTGCTGGCATTGGTCATCTTCGGGTCATCTTGTAGACTGCTGCTGTGTTCCTATTCATGGCTTGGGCTCTTGGAAGGCTGAACTAAGTGTAGAAGAGTTCTGGATTGGGTCGCTGGTTTGCAATAAACATGTCGAGGGCGCGTGGCGCAAAGCCAAGGGGGCTTGCACAATGCACCTGTACCAGAGTTCTTGAAGATTGTGGAATGTCGTCGTTGCAGCCGAATGTCTGGTGGCCTGCGAAGAACGGATGCGGTGTGTTTGAATTTCGGTTTGCTGCATTATTTCGTGGCTGCACTTGTTTGGTCGATCGATCATCACTTCCTGTGCTCGGGAGCGGATCCTGCAGCCACCCGTTCGCTGCCCACGGACAACAGCTCCACAATCGATAGCTTTTTCATGCACCTCGCGGAGGGCCTCGGACGGTCGTTCGAAGCGCATCGATGGCGAAAACGTATTTCAGGTAACATACTTCGTGTGGTGTGATTGGATGGGCAGACAGCACGCCCTCCTGGTCGAGCATCACTCAGGCCCGCAGAAACAATGCCACAGACACCGCGCTGCGGCACTGCAAAGGGATGCCTCGTATAAGCGCATTCTCGCATGCTCGTTTAGCAAGGCTGACTGTATCAAGATGCTCCTCGTCCGCATTTTGTGCGAGGTCCAATGAACGGCCCGCACTACACAGCTGCCATCTGTAGCGTCAAACGTTTTTTCGACGCCGCAACTCTCAACGCTCCATAACAACGTCATAGTTTGCGTCTCGGAACCTCCGGTAGTCGACGTTAACGTGCAATAGCGAACAACGGCGTCTTAGCTGCCTCGGCAGCAGTGCTCTCGTGCATTGCGAGCTTCAGCAGCGAGGGTGAGGAGTGCTGGCGAGTGTCTGACGGTCATCAAATCTACCATATCCGAATGGCTATCCCCACCTCACGGCTGCAATTTCCCAGAGCAGATCCTGGCTGGGTTTAGAGCGAAGTCCGTGTTGTTCAGCTCCACGAACTGCAGTTTTCGTATTCTCTTGCGGTCCCACAGCCACAGGGCAAGCGCCCCAATGCGCCCAGCAAAAGTAAGCCCAGTCGCTACGATGCCGGGTGCCGAACCGTTTCGCAATGCAGTACAATTTGCTCCTTGCATTCGAAACGAACACCTCAACTGTGCCTGTCTCTCACCTCAAGGCAGCACGCGATCTTCTGCGACGTCAGCAAGTGGCTCAACATCAGCTATGGCAAGGCTTATGAGGCGAGTAAGGTAATAGTACGTATGCCGCGGCTTAGACACAGCCAAACAGGGCAATGTGTGATGAGAAAGCGGGCCAAAATTAGTGGCACCTGTGGTGGGAGGATGATGATGATCAGGGACCCCAACCACGCCAAGTTCGTCTTCCTAGTCTCGATGAGGTCAGATCTCTCCTAGCTCATCCGGTGTTGGCAACGAAACACTGCCGCATTGATCATTCCGTCGCTCCCGTTTTTGGTTGTGCTCACATCATATAACTGTTGCGCCTCCACTGTCATTAATTGGTATATCTTGGAGAGTCCCTTTCTTGTACAAATTTCCTTTTTTTGAGTGAAACGGTTTCCTCTCGTTCACAACCTGACATGAAATACACCTCCTTTCTGACGGCTTCGGCCTTCACAACACTAGCAAGCTGTATGTCGCTTGCTTTGACAGTTGTCGATCTCCTGCTAACCTGGCCCCAGCTTCTGCTATTGAGGCTCGTCACGCTATCGAGGCTCGCAGAGTTGCGCCAGTCGACAATGCTTTCGACAAGCGTGCCTCACCACAGGCGCCTAACGGTTACGCGCCTGCTGTAGTCGATTGTCCTTCGACACGCCCCAGCATTCGCTCTGCAGACAAACTCTCTGACTCAGAAACATCATGGCTGCAAAAGAGGAGGCCGAACACAGTGGATCCCATGAAGGACTTTCTGTCGCGTGCCAACATTCCCAACTTTGACGCAAGCGCATACATCGAGAACCACCGCGACAACACGACCGCGCTACCCAACATTGCGATTTCATTCTCTGGTGGAGGATACCGTGCTCTCCTGAACGGAGCTGGAGCTCTTTCCGCGTTCGACAACCGTACACGAAACTCGACAAGCAGTGGTCATTTGGGTGGATTGCTTCAGTCTGCGACATATGTCTCAGCGCTGTCTGGTGGTGGTTGGATGCTCGGCAGTATTTACGCCAACAACTTCACGAGCGTACAGAGTATCCAGGACAAGAACGACCAGACCGCGATCTGGCAATTCCAAAACTCTCTCTTCGAGGGCCCTCCCACTGACGGCATCCAGCTGCTTTCTACAGCCGACTACTTCCACAATTTAGTGAGCACAGTCAGCGATAAGGTCGATTCGCCTGCAGGTGTATTCAACTCATCCATCACCGACTACTACGGCCGCGGTCTCTCCTTCCAGTTGATCAATGCTAGCGACGGTGCTCCTGCGTATACATTCTCCTCCATCCAGGACGACCAGCTCTTCTCCAACGGCGAGTCGCCTATGCCCATCCTCGTCGCGGACGAGCGTTCTCCTGGTGATCTGATTGTATCACTCAACGCTACTGTTTTTGAGTTCAACCCTTTCGAGATGGGTTCCTTTGATCCCACCACCTATGGCTTCGCTCCTCTGAAATACATCGGATCGAACTTCTCCAACGGCGCTCTTGCTCAGAGCGAGGGTTGTGTCGCCGGTTTTGATAATCTGGGATTCGTTATGGGCACCAGTTCTTCGTTGTTCAACCAGATCTTTTTGAACTTGGGAAGCTTCAATCTTCCTGACTTTCTCACCAGTGTCATCACCAACGTTTTAACCGAAATCGGCAGGGACCAAAACGACATCGCCGACTACACGCCCAACCCATTCTACGGTTTTCACAACGACACCAACCCCAGTTTCGACCACCCTCGCCTTACTTTGGTAGACGGCGGCGAGGATCTTCAAAATATTCCCTTGAACCCCGTCATTCAACCTATGCGCGCGGTCGACGTCATTTTCGCGGTCGACTCGTCTGCAGACACAATCGCGCCGTCCGCACCTAATTATCCCAACGGCACTGCCCTGATTGCGACATTCGAGCGTTCTGAGACGGCCATCATGAACCGGACTTCCTTCCCGTACATCCCCGGCCACGACACATTCGTTGCCCTTGGCCTCAACAACAGGCCCGCGTTCTTCGGATGCAATGGCAGCAACGTCACCTCGGGTGACAACATCCCTCCTCTCATCGTCTACCTGCCCAATTCGCCTTACAGCTTCGAGTCTAACACGTCGACATTTGGCAAGCTGGACTACACCCTGGAGGAGCGCAATGCCATGATCCAAAACGGCTATGATGTCGTTACTCAGGCGAACTCGACTCGCGAGGGCGCCACCGACTGGCCTACGTGTGTTGCTTGCGCTGTCCTGTGGAGAAGTTTCGACCGCAACGGCGAGAATGTGCCTGACGCATGCCAGCAATGTATGTCGGCGTACTGTTGGAACGGGACAACGGTGGACTCTTCTGAGCCTTACTTTCCTCAGATGCGTGCCCAGGCGTATATCAAGGACAGCGGTGTTGGCAGGTTCTCTCCCAACGCGGTCGGCTTCGCTCTGGCAGCGGCAGTCGGCGCATACCTCATGATCTAAACAGCCTTTTACGGCTGAACGGTCTCTTCATGTTCCTGATCTAGGGTTTTGCATAACCGGCGTTTGACAGAGTGATACCATCTACACATCTTCTATGTATCTATTCAATCACACATATCCAAAGTTTACAAAATGCTCACACTTTCCACACATCCATTATTCGTTCTGCCGTTCATGCGTCTCGAGACCCGAGACAGAGTCAAGTCAGTGTCCAATCATGTGTCGCGTGTATAGCTGAGTCGTGATCCCTGCATGCGGCTCTTCGGCGTCGCGTGTTGATCAGCCGAGTGACGCCCCGCCTGCCAAAAAGTTTCGACCCCGCCGCCCCTCCAAACAAACATCACAGCGAGAATGGCGGTCCCAGCTCTTGCACAGGCGCCTGTGCTCTCGACGCCCGATACACACATCTTCGAAGACCCCACGCCTGCCGTCGACACTTCGAACCCGCGACTGTCCGACGAGCAGGTCGCGATCACGTACGAGATCGAGCGCACGGTGCAGGAGATCCGAGATGGACGATGGAACAGGATTGCGCTGCAGTTTCCCGACCACATGCTCGTCGACGCGCCGAGGGTGTATGAGCAGCTGAGTCGGGGTCTGGCAAAAGCGAAGAAGGCGCAGATAGGAAGTGCAGGCGCGACCGAGGGCCAGCAAAATGGGCAGGCGGCGGTGGTCGAGGATCTGAGCGAGAAGCTGGAGACGAACATGGGCTTGGAGGAGAAGAGCGACGAGGAAGACCGGCTGTTCATCCTCGGCGACACATCCTACGGCGCGTGCTGCGTCGACGAAGTGGCTGCTGAGCACGTCGACGCCGACTGTGTGGTTCACTATGGCCGTTCGTGCCTGTCCCCACCGTCGCGACTGCCCGTTGTATACGTCTTTACCGAGCGCCCGCTCGATCTCGACCAGACGCTATCGACCTTCCAATCGACGTACCCGGACAAGTCACAAAAGGTCATCCTGATGGCCGACATTCCCTACTCGCACCACGTTCCAGCGCTGCACACGCGCCTCGAAGAAGCAGGCTACACCTCTCTCTTCTCCACCGCCGTCGTCCACAACCCCTCCTCGCCGCTGCCAAACCGCACAACACCGCCGGGCACCTCGGCCGACAAGACAGCCCTGCTCGACTGGGCGCTGTTCCACGTCTCCTCGCCGCCCGACGCGCTGCTCCTCACGCTCGCCTCGCGCGTAGCATCCACGCACATCTACCCCACGACTCCTTCGCCCGTGCCTCCAACCGCCGAAGTCGCAAACACCCGCATGACCCTGCGCCGGCGCTACGCCCTCTGCACCTCACTGTCCACAGCCCCCGTCTTCGGGATCCTGATCAACACGCTCAGCGTGAAGAACTACATGAGCATGCTCGCACACGTGCAGAGGGTCATCGCTGCCGCGGGCAAGAAAAGCTACACCTTCGTTGTGGGCAAGGTGAATGCAGCCAAGGTGGCGAATTTCAGCGAGGTGGGCGGGTGGGTTGTGATCGGGTGCTGGGAGTCGTCGCTCATTGAGAGTAAGGACTTCTGGCGGCCGCTGATCACGCCGTTTGAGCTGGAGATTGCGCTGCAGGACGACACAAAGCGGGTTTGGACGGGCGAGTGGACGGCCGACTTTGCGCAGTTGCTTGATGGTGTGCACGAGGGAGAGAAGAAGGAGGCAGAGACAAACCACGAGGAAACCGGTGCGAGTGCAGCACCCACGGAGGACGCAAATCCCGACGCAGGGCATGATTCCGAGGAGGAATCTGCGGCCCCCGAATTCGACCTCAGAACAGGCCGCTACGTCTCGCACTCGCGACCCATGGCCGCCGCCCCGTCCTCTTCCAAGCCTGTCCAGCAGACCTCTGAGGCCGCAGGCGCAGACGAGACCGCAGAGCCAATGCGGACCTCTAACGCGCTGACCAAACGAGCGAACGGCGCGCTAGCATCTGTGAACGGCGTCGTGTCGCCGGGCGCAGAGTTCCTGCGGAACAAGAGGACGTGGGTTGGTCTGGGGAGCGATTATAACGATCCTGAGCAGCCGCAGCAGCATGCGGCGAAGATGGAGGAAGGGCGAAGTGGGATAGCTAGGGGTTATCATGTTGGTTCGGATCAGTCAAAATCGTAGAATAGAGCCTTGGGCTCATAAGCTTCGACCATGCTCCATTGCATTCAAAAGCGTAGCATATACATCTATGCTTACCATATCCGCTTAGCAACCATAGCGTACCTACTCACGTGTCCAAAACTCGTCCCCCTCTCTCTTTCCTGATCCTCTTTCTTCTTGGCTTTCTCGTCGCGCTCCCTTGAACTCCTTAGCCCCTCCGGATCGTCATTATGGATGTATCTCCTCTTCTCCTCGTCGACGTCAACCACGCCCCAGCCTCCGATTCGTTTGCCGCCCGTCTCGACGTTCATCATTTCCCTTTCTCGCATCCCGTGCATACGCTTCCTAGCGACGGTGAGCAGGAACATGCCAAGCAAGAGCTTGAACGCGAGGAAGATCAGGTACACGATAAGGAAGACGAGCAGCATTGTCGCGCCGGCGATGACGTCGTCGACGGACCAGGCGGAGAGGGTGAACCATGATGCAGAGGTTTGAGCGCCGAGCGAAGACCGGCCCAGAGCGCGGCGGAATACGTGGTCGATGTGCGCCAGCGCCGCGGTGGTGGTCGGGCTTTCGCTCGCGCTCTCGCTTGTCAACGAGGTCGAGAACGAGGGCATGGGCGGCGGCATGTATGTCGCGATGAACATGTGATATGTTTGGATCGCTGCGCGTATGAAGAGGCAGGACAGCGGGATGACCGGTAGCCCCAGCCGACGCGTCAGATTGGGATCCTGGAATGCGTTGCCGTAATAGTCCTTGGCCAGGACGTCGAAGAATTTGCCGTACACCTGCGGCTTGGTCTGGTTGAATTTTGTGATGTACGCGTGCTTGAGCCAGTCGACGGCCATCTCGGAACCGAGGACGAGGAGGAAGGGGTTCAGGACTTGCGCGATGTATTTGGGGAAGATGGTGAAGCTCATGGGGAGGATGCTGGAGGCGGCGAAGGGGGTCGTGGTGTTTGGGGCGCTGCTGCCGGTGAACATGGCGGTCCAGGAGGGTGCGCTGCTTTGGATGCTGAGGCCGCCCACTTCGACCATGTTGCGCATCGCGATGATGAGGAGCATGAGCCACAGCTGGAAGCGCTCAACGACGTCGGCGCAGGTGATCTGGAACAGCGATTCTTTCTCGAATTTCTTGAAAACGGTGCCCTTGATCTCGACGAACTGGTTGGACATGAGGAGGGTCAACAGGGCATTCGAGTAGGAGTTCACGGCGACGTTGAGCGTGATGACCTGGTAAAATAGTGCTGTAGCATGCACGACAGTGTATGCAAGGGCAAGCAAGAACATCCAGAACGGACGGATGACTTTGCTGCGGCCGTCTGGGTTGCGATCAAGTGTCTCGCGGGAGAAGAGACACTCCAGGATATCTTGCCCTAGGGCTGAGAGCAAGCGATCGCATACTTCAAGAAGGTTGTAGATGACGTAGAGCTTGATCGCAGACTGACCGCGAACGCCGTGGTACATGCGACTTGCATCGAAGCGCATTAGAACAAAGCAGCTAGCCACCACCAGCAGGCCTTTGAGAATGTCGGCCTTGTGGTTTGGAAGAAGAAGGGAGGGCGTAGACTTGGTCCGGCGATGGCGAAAGCGTGAGTTCCGACTCCTCTTAGGTTTCGGTTCCTTGAGGTCCGGGAATTTGAACGTGGTCACCATCTCGCCGTTCTGCCTGGCAAGAGCTGAGTTGACAGACTGCGAGACGTTGCCCGAGGGCCTTCGTGACAAGGTCGGCGGGAACTCGTCCGCTGGTGTTGCAGCCGGGGTCGGTGTGTCCAGAGGATTCCTACGCCTCTGCCACACTCTCGGCAGACCACTGTAGATGAATGCAGAGAGATCGCGAAACTCCTTGACGATGACCGAGCCCCACCACTTGACCAGCACGCCAGCTGCAAGCAAAAAGCGTAGCGGAAGGATGGTCATGACGTGCATCCAGGCGTCTAGACATGCAAGAGCACCAAAGGCCAACACTCCTTCAACTTGGAACGGAATCTGCAGGAAATTGAGCAGACGCTCGTACTTGATGGCGGAAGACTCGTACGGAAAGTCGTCGTTGGACGGGCGGTAGATGTACAGCGGAGACGGTCGATCGGCTGAGAGCTCCAGGGACAGGAAGGTCGGCATGGACATGGGAGGCAAGGGCAGCGCAGGCGCGGGTTCTACAAGCGGCGAGGGGGCCAGCTTCTCTAGCCGTCGTTCGTCTCGGCCGTCTCTTTCATGCGTCTGCGTTGTCTGGGCGCGCGCCCGAGTGCTCGAGTCCATCCTGCGGATGACAGGCGTAGTGGCAGATCGCGAGTTCAGGCCCGGCCGACCGTGTCGCAGCTCCGTGGCAGGCGTCTTGAGCACGACAATCTCCTTCTCCGGCCGCCTCTGAGGACTGCGGGAGCTCCTCTGCTGCTTCTCGCCGCTCGTCGACCGCATGTCCTTGAGCTGTATGGGCCGCTCCAGGACGACCCCAAGCACGCGGTGTCCGTCGCTCGACTCGTCCTCGCCGGGCGTCTCGCTCTCGAGGGCATCCTCGGGGATGGGCGTCGCGGCGCGGATCGGGATGCTGGCCGGCTCGCTCGTGAGCTCCTGGATCTGGCTGGGGCTGAGCTTGAGGACTTTGCCGTGCTCGGACACGCTGCTCTTCCTGCGGGCGTCGCCGGGGCGCTTGATGGGGCGGATCTTCTCGCTCGTGTCGGACAGGATGGTGTCCTCGTGCATGCTGGTCCGCCTGCTGGAGGAGGTCAGACTGGTAGCATCTTGCAGCGCGCGCTGGCCGTCCGCTGAGGCCACATCGTCGGGCTCGGGCGTCGCAGAAGGCGTGGGCAGCTGCTCCGCTGTGCGCACTTCACCGTTCGTGTGTGATTTCAGCCCATGCATAGCGCGCTGGACTGAGACGGGCAGCCGAGTGCATGTTGTGACGTGCGTGGAGAGAGCTTGAAGTCAATGCGGCTGTCCAGGCGAGCTTGGCCCGCGGGAACGAGAACAATTCTCCGACCGTGGTTCACTCCTTCTCCGCACCCCACGCTTCACCCAAGACCTGACTCGCAAGGCCCTCGTATCTCCGCCATGTCCTTGAGCTCATGGCCCATGCTAAAAACCATTACGTCGAACCATGTAGCTTCTGACATGTATGATTGGGCGATGAGTCGCGCTTGATGCTCAGCCTCACACTTGCACATGACTGGACACGATGAACAGGGTGTGCTCGCCTTGCATTGCGCACTCACAGGACTGCTACTAACGGATATGTGGACTATAAGACAGCAACCTTCCACACTCATGTTCACCCTCACTCATCCTTTGATTCAACTTACCCTGAACTCGACGTGCAGGATCCTCAAGACTCATCACACGAACAGGCATTGCCGCAGTGCCTCATAACCGTGCAGCGGTAAAAGAACCAAGAGATACAACGGTTACGAAGTCACGACGACCAAGTGCCTAGAGATTCGAGGCCTGACTTCACGGTACAACAGCAATTCGCAGGACTGTCACGGAGCAACAGGTACATCATGGCCTCCCAAGAACCAGCGTTGAAAGCTGTTCAAACAGTGACACCTCGACTCTTTGCCCTACCCCAAGAGCTTCGATTGGAGATCTGGAAGTTCACAGTCACCGATCCTTCTACAGGAGATCTGGTCGTACACATCGAAACCGACGTCGTCTCCGGCACCCGACACGGCGTTCAAGCCAGTGAGCAACCATGCCTGCCGCCACAGCAAAATCGCCGCTTCCTGCGCACCTTCAAGACGTCACTTTCTCAGCCTCGCAAACAACCCATCAGCATTGCCATCCTACAAGCCAACCGACGAATCTACGAAGAGGCTCTCCCATTGTTATACCATTCTGTCACATTCTGTCCCCTGGACGCTTCATTTACTTCTTTCCTACATACACTGTCCGACTACGCAAAGGCGCAGATCAGATACATCAAGCTTCGAATCTCAACGCCGAGGGTGCAGACCGTGGGGCCAGGCTGGAACATCAGATGCGCGCAGATTGCACGTCTACCTGGTCTACATTGTGTCGAAATTGAGAGCAGGAGCCTTCACCGAGCGCCACAATCCAATTCCAAATTTGCCGAGGAGCGACTACTATGGCCGCTACTGAAGATCAAGGCACCCAAGCGACTGATCTCGGCTCAGGATAACGAGTTCCAAGTGACGCTGGCAAAAGCTGAGGAGGCTCTGGCAGCGGTGAAGTTGGCAAGGAGGCAGCACGCCGAGTGGGAACACGTCGAGGCTCATATCAAAGAGGCAGAGAATGAGGAAGCGCTAAGTGAGACCGCTATGGAGTCCGAGCCTGCCCCCTCAGAAGCGCTCAAACGCGGCATCGCCGCCAATCTGCATGCTCAGAACGATCCCACGCCCGGCGAAGGAGGTCACGACGAAGGGGCCAAAGTAGAAGAGGGCGAAGACAACAAGGAAGAAGGGCAGGGGAAACAGGAAGAAGCCGACGATGACGAAGCATGCGACTGGGAAATAGTCAGCATGTCTCGCTCGTCCTCGCTATACACAGACTCTCACACAGCCAACAACGATACTCGACGCACCCGCACGATAACGGACGCTCCCCGCGAGAGCAGTGACTGGGACAGTGTTGTCGGTGACTGCTTTGACGATCAAATAAGTAATCACACGTAGATGAGCCGTCGTTCACGTTACTTCATAAATGAAAGCCAACGGTTGATTTCGTTGCGAAAACGTTTTGTATTCAATATGCTATCATACCAGCGATATTCAATGTCGTATCTGTACCTACTCAAGGTTCCAGTATATAAAAACACCGCCGGGTGATTTACTCAACCGATCAGGGGCTGGTTGACGGTGCCATAAGGCCATATGCTATACCTACCTTCGAGCTTAGCGGGCCTTTGAAATGTGCACATGGGACCTACTGCGTAAGCACAGCAGCTCCACTGCGACTGCAAGTGCAGTCCCTGCATACATCGCAAGCGTAGACTCGACGAAAATCCGCAGCTTGTGCGCGAAAAGAAGAAATCCTGAAGATGCGGATTTCAAGAAGACAGTAGATCAAAGGGAATCAGTCATCTGCCTAGTCGACAGCGCTATGTGTCCTCTCGTGACGCATGGTCATGAGGTTGGAGCTGCCTACGTGTGTAAAGCATTGTGTGGGGCAGAGAGTGGATAGATCTTGATGCATGAGTCAAAGGATCACGCATGTGTCAGGAGCGTCCATTTGAGCAATGCACTTTTGGAAGTAGTATTGTTTTCGAAATCAGGGAAGGGCGAAAAAATGACGCAAATGTTGTCGATCTTGACCGCGGTGTAGGAACTGGCGAGCAGCACAATGTCACGGAGGTAGGCAGAGAGCCTTTCCCGACCCCCGTCCCGTTGTCTCGACGACCTCGATATGCATCTAGCGGCAACTGTCGGCCATCCATACCCTGCGACCAGAGCATTCGACGTCTCAGGAAGGTGTCACAACTCTTCAGTACACAGCGTCCGTACACACTGTATCTCTTCTCGCCCAAGGCCTTGGACCCAGAGCCGCATATTGCGTGCATAACCTCTGCGGCACCACGTGGTGCGAGCAAGTCCGGCTGTCCAGGTTCTCATCGGTATGCCGTCTGCCCACGTTTTCGTGCGCCCGAGTGCGAACACCGAGCCGACGAAGGAGTATGGGTGTTTATGCACTATGCATACTGCGTTGCGAGAAGTGTCGTGTTACCTGAGCGGGGAGATTGATTCGAGGTCGCGGTGGTGCAGCATTGAATCCACCTATGCTATGTGGACACTCTGTGGACATCTCGTTGAGGCTGGAATCTTGGGGGCCAGGCTTTGAGGTTGCTCGATGCAGGGCGTGGTGGAGTGACACATGAATGACTCGGATCCGAGACACGTGGGCGTAGGACTGCGCTGTCTTTCAATATGTATGCGCAGCTGGGCAGTCTGATAGCTGCAGTTGAGTAGTTCATGCTGATGCTGACTTGTTTTCGCAATCAGTGTCGATCAGCGCCAGCGACGCCTTCACGAGGACATCGGCGCTGGGTATACTCGTCTGAAACGATATCGAGTGCGTCCCCTTTGCTTTTGTGCCGGTTGTCGTGTAGCAGGATGGGTGCACAGCATGTCGCTTCTGGAAGTGCCAACTTCGTAGTGCAGCGATCAACGTGCGACCTTCCTGCTTCAGCAAAGCGCAAGATCATGCTTCTCGAAGATATCCTCGTGGGTTCCGGGGTTCGCGCATCTGACGTGCGTTGGCGCTCGTTGTGCATCTAAGCGACGTCAACGTTGTAGGGTTGTTGACGCTGTGTAAGGCTGGGCGGAAGTTTATTGTTTTGGCCGAGGTCGTCAGTTCCTTCCTTCCATGAGCCGCGGCCGTCATTGTTCCACAAGCAGCAACGACGACACTCGTGGAGGAAGCTACGATGGCTGCAAATTTTCCTTCACATTTGATCTGCCGGGTAACAATTGGCGTTTGTTGAGGCCCGTAGCATCTGTCTCGGATACATGTGAGCGAGCGCCATGTTCACTTTTAGAAGTTGGACTCCGGATGGCTTCGCTTGCCCGAGGTCGACCCAGCCGGAGCTCACGATGTAGCTCTCGAGAAACGAATGATTCCTGGATTTGGTAAATGACTGCCTCGAGGCGCAGACGGGCGCCTGAAGGTTCAACTTCGCCACGGTGTCTGCGCCTCTGGAGCACTCAGTTCGGGTGACGTGGGGTTGAGACGGGAGCATTCTCGAGCATTGCGCATCGATGCGAGGCCTGCAGCGGTTACTGGTTTGCAGCACACAAATCTGGAAATCGGAGAGGTGGCAGCGAATGGTTGCAAAAATGGTGTTCCAATACGAAGCGCACATCGTAGCAACTGCAGAGCACAGGTCGTGTGTAGAGACGCACGTCCTTACGATGCAACGACTCATTGTGAGGCGTTGAGTCCAGACAGATGGACATAGCGGTCAGAGCCGCTACACTGCATGCTTGGAAGAGGCACAGTGGTCTTTCCGCAGCTACGAGCCCCAACAGCAAGGGCTCGGGTCAGTAGAGCTGTGCTTCGACGTTTTTGAAGGCCGTATTCGTGGTGTTTGCGTGGCAGACATGCTGTACCGCAACCGATGGTGCAGCCTCCCGAATCCTCTATGTAAGGCAAGCCCTAATCGAATTCGACTGATACCTTCATTCGCCTAGCCTGGACTGATGCCAGTTCCCGGGTGCCCGCAGGATTTGGCGATGCTCGATCATCTTAGGGTGACGTGAGGATGCAGTAAAGCTCAACGCAAGGACGTGGTAATGACAGAAGATGTGGATAATTGCTCTGGAGCTGCATGCATCACTTCCCGAGATGCAGTAGTGTGCTAGGCGTGCTGTTGCGCAAGAATGTGGAATTGGAAGTCTTCTAGAACATGTGTTCAGCCCACCGAGGCGTTTTCCGAAGATACCCCTTGCAGACCGTCCCGCGAGAAAATGCTCTCAGGGCTGCAAAATCGATTCGACCTTCATCTTCTGCGCTTAGCCCACAACAAAAAAAATTCGGAGCCCGCCTTGGCTTACTCTGCGCCTCCTGTGCAACCCTTTTACGTGATGTAGGTCAGGAACTATGACATACTAGGTTTGTCCAGCCGATTTGAGATCTCTGTGCCTGAGCTCCACGCGCGGCAATGAACTCCGTAGCACTCTACGGCATGCCGATTGCCTTCCGCGATGCACTGCGGGAGACAATGCTCTGACGAAGCGGATCTGAATCGTCAAAATATTACGAGAGATCTGTATTGTAAGAATGACTTGGAGGAGCGGTCGAGCAGCGTCAAATGTAGCGCCAATTGAGATCAAGGCGATGTCACTGATACTTACCCCTGAGTAGCCATGTAGATGTGATAATCCAGCGATCCGTTGATCTGGCGCCTGGGGAGGTAAACAGCCTAAACAGTTGTGGCTGATCCGTTTCATGTCCTCCGGAGCTGACGAAATTGTGCATGTGTCAAGTTCAGCGGTTCGCCATGTGAAAACTGACGTCGTATGCAAAAGAGTCTAGACAGTGTCTTTGATGAGCTCGCTCGGTTAGCCTGCGCTTTCTCCAACTTTTGCCTATCGATGCACGGAGCCGTATAACAAGCCTGAGGCTGTCCTTGGTCTTGGTGCTTGTCGTTCGGTGGTACAGCGCATCTGTAGCTCCTCGGACACAGCGAAGCCGCAAGCCTTCCACATCCTCGCGTGCTTCTACGTTCTCATCGGGCCGAAGATGCAGAGAAGAAAGTGGGTCGAAACGCAAAAGGAAAGAAGATCGAATCGGGGCCAGCGGAGAGGCATGCGGGTAAGTAACATTCTGCACCGACCCACGTGGAGGCGTTCGCGTTGTTACAGAAAGACAGAGACGTTTGCTGGTGAGATGGTGAACTGGGCGAAATGAACGGCTGCTCAGACGTCAGGTTTGGCGAGGTGGAGGAGATTGAACTCTGGCACGTCAAAGAGAGCCGTGTTTGCACGGTAGTCCCTCTGCATTCCTGTGTTTTGAAAGTGGCAGGCCTGGCGCAGATCAGACGGGAGCGAGACGACGTCTGATCTGTGGGATTTCGCCGATGTCTCGTGACAGCCGGGGTGTTGCTGGTGAATGGCGCTCGAGCAATCGGCGTGCTGCAGCATGGGCGCTGTTGGTGTGCCTCTGCGATTACTGGTCAGTGGTGTGCAGCGCCGCCGCTGACTGTGCTGGATCGCGCTTTTCGGTGTGCAAGATGCAGCCACGGAAGCTTGCTTCCAGAAGGAGGTGCTCCTAGTGCATGTCAGCCCCAGGTCCTGCGTCTGCGTGGAGATGATCCGTGTGGTTCCCACACTGCGTCTAGCAGACGTGCACTTTAATGAGGTGTCTGAGGCCCTGGAGATAACGCAGCTGCATGTCGTCGCCCTGATGATCCCCAGGCTGAACATGTATAGCCAGCCATCTTTAAGATACGACTGCCGGAGAGCAGGGCGGTCACTAGAGTGTGACTGCCGCGCTTGCCAGCGACATGGGGCAGCTCAGATCAGCATGCGCTTCGATCCATCCGCCTGAGATATCGCAGAAACACCAGCGACAGGGTTGCTGACTCCTGACGGGCCCTAGCGCCGTCTGCCATTCAGTCTTCGCGGCGCAGGCAGCGCAAAACGTGGCCGGCCTTCCCTGCGGCGCGCCACCTGCACTAAGGGTGTGGAACTGCATTGAGGTGCTGGCGTACTGGCCAAAGAACCAAAGCACGCCCGCCGAAGCTAGCCTGCCCTGGGACACGCCGACGAGACGTGCTGCTTCAAAACTGCGTGCCTCCTTTCAAGGCTCGCTGCCACTCCTGCCCGCTGCCCGCTGCTCAGCCCTACGTGTATCGTGCGCTCCCCAAAGACGGCCGTGGTGTTGAGAAATAAGAGGCCCTTAAAAGCGTGTGGCCCCGCGGAACCCTGCCTTGGCCCCCTCTGTCGCTCGACCTGCCCACCCCAAACTTCAAAGCGAATCGATCTTTGTCCCCGCCCGCAGCACCCTGCCCTCCACCGCCGGCCTGGATGCATAATTAAGACGCCCGCACCGCTCCCAATTGTAGCCCGCCATGGGTCAGAGTAACGGCAAGCCCGTGGTGTTCACCGACCAAGGTGCGTAGTCCTGTGGCCGTGTTGTGTGGTGCTGCAGCCCGGCGTCATGGCCCCTGCTGCATTCGATCTGCACCCGCCACGCTGCGGTGAAGAAGGGAAGGAGCGAGTCTGACCACAACACAGTGAACCTCAACCATTTCCGGCTGCTACGCGTCGTCGGCAAAGGAGCCTTTGGTAAAGTGCGCATTGTCGAGCGCAAGGACACCGGCCTCACATTTGCGCTCAAGTACATAAGAAAAGATGAAGGTTTGCTTGCACTCCCTCACGGCGACCAGGGCCCTGAGTGCTGACGCTGTGTCACAGTCGTACGGTCAGAGAGCGTGCGGAATATCATTCGAGAGCGCCGGATGCTTGAGCATCTCAACCACCCATTTCTCTGCAACCTGCGTTACAGCTTTCAGGACATCGAGTACTTGTACGTCAAAGATAAGATGGAAAGGCAGTTTTTGCAGGACTGACAGGGGCAGATACATTGTAGTCGATCTCATGAACGGCGGCGACTTGCGATTCCACATCTCGAGGAAGACGTTCACAGAGGAGGCAGTGCGCTTCTGGATGGCCGAGCTTGGATGCGCCGTGCGCTACATCCACCAGCAGGGCATCGTGCACAGGGACATCAAGCCTGACAACGTGCTGCTCGACTCCGACGGCCACGTCCATTTGGCAGATTTTGTACGTTTCTGAACCCATCAGAACATGGATGCATTGCTAATGACATACAGAACGTTGCGTCAGATTTCACCCCACACAAGCCGCTCACCAGCAAGTCTGGCACACTCGCGTATCTTGCGCCTGAAGTATACGAGGGCAAGGGATACTCATGTGAGGTCGATTGGTGGTCGCTCGGTGTGCTCTTCTACGAGTGCATCTACAACAAGGTAGGCGCTCTTTCCCCCGCGATATCCACAATGATGAGCTGACCAGAACAGCGACCTTTCGAAGCCAGCAGCCACGACTCCCTCGCCGCGAAAATTTCCAAGGGCGAACCCACCTACCCCGTGACCAGCCCTCCTGTGTCGATGCCATGTCTGCATGCCATCAGTTCGCTACTAGAGAAGGACCGCAAGAAGAGAATCGGTGCCATTGGGTTCGAAACGTTCATCGACAACCCTTTCTTCCGCCCCATCGATTTCATCGCGCTCGAGGCCAAGGAGATCACCCCCGTTTTTATTCCCTCCAGCGACAAGACGAACTTCGACGCCACATATGATCTCGAGGAGTTGCTCCTTGAAGAAGCACCGCTTGAGGCACGTGCACGCAGGCAGAAGCCAAGAGAAGCCCTGAAGGACGATGCAACAGAGGCTGAAATCCGAGCGGAGGAACTGCACAAGATGATCGAGACACTGTTCGAGCCTTTCAACTACACTGTGGTTGCAGACCAGCGGCCTGCAGCTGTGGTAGTCGCAGATCCTAATGATTCTACAGGTGGATCTAGGGCCAGCAATCAGAGCAACAGCGATCATGCACCGGTGCCCGTTGCCGCTCAACAAGACCCGTGGGGCCGCCCATTGGCCACGCAGAGATCTCAAGAAGGGGATCTCCACCCTACCCGGTCAACAACAATGACCAACCCTCGATCCACTACGCATTCGCCGAACGGTAGCCCTCCTTTGGCTACCGCCAACCTGAACCGTGGAAACAAGTCGATGACTGGCTCGCAAGCGTCGCAGCGTGGAGAGCGGTCAGACTACTTTCCCACCGAGCCTACTGAACCTACGCCACCATCGTTCTCGCGCCCTATGAATAGCCGTCCGCGTGGGTCACAGCGCAGCACAAGCATGGGTGGTGGCGTACAGGTAGTTCTTGACGGTACCGGCTCATGGTCCGAAATGGCTAACCAGAGCTCTGCGCTCGTCCAGAACCCGCAGACCGAAAAGCCATCAGGAATGTTAGGATTCCTCAGTCGAAAGAAAGGTCGGGACAGGAGCCCCAAGGCCAAAGAGAGGGGCGTGCTCGGTAAAGAGGGCGCTCGAGTCATTATCAGCAACACCTGATCGACTTAGGCCTCCACATCTGAACTTCACCTACGGCTCGACGAATTCCTTTGCGACGTTTTGTTTCGAGTCGATTTTCCTGCGAGGCGTTCGGCGACTTTGGCATACCATTTTGCGCTTCTGGCTTGACGTCCAGCTTTCTTATCTTGCATATACATGCATTACCACGCCCATATGTGGTATGCAAGTTGGCGTTGTTGGTTCTCTGCTCTGCGTTTAGATGCGCAACGTAGCATGTTCGACGTATTTCTTAGGTCAGACGCATAGTTGGAAGAAAGAGATGGACATAAGATCTAGAACGCATCTTTGACAAGGTGCATGTATATTTGGGGTGTACCAATACCACACGGTGGGCACATAATGGTCAGAGAGGTGACGCAATTTGCATGAGGTGGATGGAAGTCTTCTCCACTATTTGGTTACTATACCTTACAATACCCATATCCTTACGCTTCACACACCGCCGCGCTCTGCCTTCGAATATCAATATCATGCTGACAGCGGCAGTTGCGCTTCGACAGATCTAGACCAGACCTGATCGGTGCAGCATATCCGTGGTCATGTCTCAGATACATCGCAGGACCCGCAGGATCGGGTGAAACACATTTCCTTTACCCTAGCCAGTTTGATCGTCAACTCAGGGAAACACAGTGATACTACCTTGCGGCCTTGCTTGAACCTTGTTGTCTCCACTATTCGCACTCGCAAAACACGGCTCGAGCTGCCGGTCTCCCCACACGAACAGACCACCCGCCTTGAATTCCTTGAGCTCCAAGCTTTCCTGGGACGGCACATCATTGCTTAACTTCTCGTATCTTCAAACGGCATATAGAGCGTATGCTATTGCAATTACACGTCTCGTCTCACTTGGTTGCACCTTCTGCCAGTTGTCAGCTTGTGCGATCCAGACCATCCTCACTCGGCACGTCACTCAGCACAACCATGTTAACGACAAGCCACTGCTTGCCTGACAAGCCACGCATCGGATGTCGCACTCGGAGAATACACATCGTATGCGCACAACCCATGTTGAACCAGCCACATCATACCACCAGCATCCCAACATCACCTCGCCATCCGTACTCCAGGTATCAATCTCAGATCTTGAAAGCCTCAGATAGTCGACTCGCCAAAAGCACCCCAGTATGTGCAGCATGAGTCGCCCACCCACAGCAATTAGCAGGCCTTCAGATCCGCGCTCAGGGCCTCCAGACTACCGCCCAGTCCCCACGTGCGAATGCGTGCAAGCCAACCATTGCCTCCATGCAGTCTAATCCTCGCCCACGACAAGGCGCCTACAAGACGAACGATACGGAAGTAAACACCCGGTCACGGTAGTTTCCTTGTCTGCAGTCTTTCACACATCCCGCCAGTCGACTGCGCCTACCTTCTGCCGGAGGCGAAGCGTAGGCGCGCCCAAGACCCATAGTTGCCGAACCACATGCAGATCGCGCAGGTCTTTCGCAGCTAAAAAATCCCATAATCGTGGTTCGCAACGGCTTGAGCCGCACCCCCTATGCAAATGTGGTACGATGGCATACTGTTTGTGGATGGCGTGATGGTATTCTGCTCGCGTTTTGGAGGGGGAAGGTTTGGCGGAGCTGATCGCAAGCGGATACTAGGGCGGAATTCTACCGCCGGTACCAGGTTTGGTAGATTGACATGCCGATGAAGTGTGGAGATAGTATTGAGTCGTGGTTACGGAGTACGAGCGAGAAGGTTTGCGATGAGGGTGGGTGCAGATCGTGGTGCAGTGTCAGTACCCCAACTCAACAGCTCGTGTGTATGACCGCACACTTACGACTCCTCCTCTTGATCGCCCACATACAATGTCGGTGCTCTGAATCGAACCCACTTGACGACAGTAGGTTCGACCTTCTTGGAACCTCTCCAGAGTGCATTCTGAAGCATCTCCTTCCAAACACTTCTTGCTTTGGCATATGTGACCGTTGTGGCAATCGACTCGCCGACACTGCGACCCATGCATACATGCAGTTCGCCCGGCTGCATAGCGCAGGAAATTCAGGGCATTCTTGCTCAAGACCTAATGATTATACCCACACTCATCATGGCGGTGGAGCTTCCCTGCAAGATGGTGCAGACGGCACGGATGTCGGCCGCCTGAGTGAACTACTCTTTGGTACTCATTGAATTCTTCCACTGACGGATTCTGGGCGTACAAGTCAAGTCGTTGGTTTCTTCTTGCTGAGTGGAATGTATCCGGGTACGGCGATCCTCCAATCAGACAAGACACCGTCGATGCGACCTTGCTTATGGACGCTTTCGCTTCTGGATACGCGCTCGGGTTTTGCGGAAGTCTTGCTGGTGACTGAATCGAAGTGCTATCTGCATGTCAATACGGACACCATGTGGACCGGAGAGGAGCATACCTCCGAAACAGCGAACGGTCGTCGATCAACAAACTCTGCTTCAGTCTCCAGCACCCTTAAGTATGGGTTTCGCGAAGTGCTCGTATGCTCAGACGGGTCTCTGAAAACTTGCGGGAAGGAGGTGAAGGGCGCAGGCAAGTCGAACACCTCGCAGCCTTCTTTCACAGCAGCGCCTTCAAACATGGTCTTCTTATCGTTCGCTTCCTTGAGCACACATGAGTAGGCGGGTCGCTGCGATGCTGCAACAAAGACATGCTTGCAGCTGCGATCTTTGTCAGCAGCCTCGAACGCTCCTTCCACGAAAGTCAGCAGGGAAATTGACACCAGAACATGGTAGTGCTTACCAACAATCTTGCGTTCCACGGCATCGCCGTTCGGCACTACAACTGCGTCGAAAAATTGATCAACTGACGAGAGTACACATGCCCACGTGAACAGGGCAACGTTTTTGTCAGCTAAATCAGCTTCACTGTGGGCGAATGCGCGGACGACGATACGGTAGGAGTCGCCGAAGTGAAAATCAGACTCGACAAAATAGTTTTTGACTGCATCGTGCAGTTTGTCCTGAGTTTGGGCGTCCTTCATCAACTAGACAGGTCATTCAATGAACAGACTCAAAGAAGTAGCAGTTTACAGGGTTGGTATGCGTGTCAATCAACACGAGGACATACTGGTCCCTGCGTGATTTGGGGATGTATTCTTATTCTTCTTCTTCTTCTTCTTCTTCTTCTTCTTCTTCTTCTTCTTCTTCTTCTTCTTCTTCTTCTTCTTGAGTCGTCCCAACCTTCGTCACGGGCGGCTTGATAACATCGCGAGGACTGGCTGCCTCTTTGGGACTTCTTAGCTATAACTCGTTAGTAATCGTACACAAAGAGCTGAGCATATTCGAGCTAACATATTGTATTCACCAACAAGGAACAGATTCTCGACCTCAGCCCTCGTGGCTGTGTAGGGCATATTGCCGACATATGTCCTGGTCTCATCTGCGATCGCACGGCCCAAATCACCCTGCGCTTTCTCTTCTCTACGCAACTGCCTTTGAGCATCGCGAAATCGCCATTCTTCGTGCGGACGCCGAGATGACACAGCAGGTGATGGGCCAGCTGGCTCGGTTTCGTAGCCAGTTGCGGCCCCGCTTCGCCAATTCGGGACGTTCAGCACATCTTTGGTTGAAGCCATCCTATATGTAGATGCAAAAGGATGGTGAGAGCTGCGAAGTCGCTCGAGCTGGCTTATGGGAGTTTACCTGGCATGCTCTCTTTGTGTCGGGCAAGCGAATTGTCAGGGCTACCCCAGATCAGACGACCTGCCTGATTGCTAGGGCGCACACGCTGCATGTCGGCAAATTTCGAAAGATGCAACGTTTTGAGATGTTGTGCGGCATTGAATAAGCTGTCAACAACACTTGCCATTTGGTCTGTTCGAAGACAAGATCATTTTGAAGCGTGGGGCGTAATATTGCGGCCTCGCGAATTCCTCCCTAACCTTAACAAGACACCATGAATCAGTGCGACTGTATATTAGTTCCATCTATTATACATTTCTGGTTTTGTCTCAAGCTTTATGACCAATGCTGGAGGTACCCAACATATCCTGGTCTGTCAAGCCAAATTCCACAACAATTGCAAGCGCCTACACACCTACTGAGTGCCTGGAGTGAACGCCGAGGCGACACTGAAGAACCTACGAGAGCCTTGGATGATCTCACCCTCAGGCGTAGGTGGCCAACGAGCTGTAAACTCCAAGTTGCGATCGATAACCGTCATCTCCACCAAGATTACCGCCTTGTCGATAGTCTCGCCTTCCCTCCTGTTTGCCGTGCGGATCTTTTGCCTGAGGTCTGTGATGTCGAACTCAACCGCACCAATCTCCATCGTCTTTCCGGCATTATGCTGATGGTCGAGCTTGTAGAAATCGTGAGTGCAGGTCTCTGATGCCCATAGCTGCTCCTCAACGACCCACTCTCTGTCGTTTGCTTGGAAAACATGCTCAGATAGAAAATGAACCGTGTGGACGCTCTCAAGCATCTCCTCATTCTAGAAGAAGTTAGTAGGCTGAGAAACGATGTTGATAGACTGACACACCTTCTTAACAACCCAATGGATCGTATTCATGACATAGTACTTCTGCTCAGGAGCACTCCACTTCCTTGGCTGGCTAAGAACTTCTGCAGGGTAATCTTCAGGTTGGTCGCAAGGAATGTGACGCAGAACCCCAATGCTCTGGCAAGGGATGCGTGACGGTCCATTCGCCTTGTTGATGGCACGCAGGATAGCTCCAGTAGCGACGCCAGTAGCGCTCATGTTACGCGGAGAGAAACGCAGCTTGAGCGGTTGCCCGAGCTTCCTAACGATTCGATCTTTCTGTTGGAGCAAGTAGCTCTGGAGACAGGGCGAGTCACCGAAGCCACCGACAACCACGACCTTGCTGACGGCGTAGCCTGCATTCTTGGCGTTGACAACAGCATCCTCCATCATGGTACCGATTTTCTTGACTGAGGGCCGGAAGATATTCCAGATGTCTTGACTATAACTAGTGAGTTTCGATTCGACTGACAATTTGTTGGAACTTACTATGTCAGCACGAGATAGTTGTCTCGAATCCTGTCCTCACTACGACTCTCCCTGAGGCCACGAATACGGATAGGGTACGTCGCTTCCGTATCATCATATTGGAAGGATCGCTTGATGTCGTTCTCGAACTTGAACATCACTTCAGCTGCAACGATCGTGTCGATGGTATCCTCGCCTTTCTCGAGATACAGCTCTTTGCGGAGGATACCCTTCACAAGGCTGCGAAACTTGTCGTTGAGATCCGCCGCTCCCACCATAGCTCCTATGCCAATGTCAGCATAACGATCAGAACCCGTGTGCTCGTTGACAAACCCATGGCCTCATGGACTTCAGAACCTAGTCGCAAAGGCTCAGTCAAAGCAATACGGTAGATGCCGATGTCAGTTGTGCCACCACCGCAATCGACAAGAACGAAGGTTTCGCCACGCTGTGAGAGTGTTTTAGTTGAGATGATGCCAGAAAGAGAGGAACAACCCACCTCAAGCTCGTTGAGAGTCTCCGTGAGAGCTTGCATAGCTTGAGCCTCTGCCTCGTGTACGACGAAAATGTTGCATGGCGAATCACCGTCGGTGCCAAACTTAACTTCTTGCATTGCGCGTTCCACCTGAGCGCCCAACGTGGTAACGGCAGAAGGGTTGTAGCATACCGGAACACAGAAGGTCACCTCAACTAGATGCGATTGTTAGCGAAGTCTCACCAAGGTGAGTAAAGCCCTACCTGAGCTGCTGTCGTCGAAGTCAGGACCAAGCCGTGTCTTTGCCGCGCGAAAGACCTCGCGAAAGAAATGAAGGAAGACGTCCTCGCTCTCATCTATATGTCCCTTCGCCTTGATCGACTCAAGGGTCTCCTGAAGTCGCTCTTTTGATGCCTGGGCGTACTCGGTGTTGTCGAGAAGCAATTTTATCATAGCCACGCGATCGGCATCATCGTAGATCTTACGGATGTCCACGCCTTCATCATCTTCGGCCATGCGGTAGACCTCGTTCCCAAAACGCATGCGGATGTCGCGCGGCTTTATGTGACCGAAAGGAAGCGAGTTCGGTTGAGGATACCAAATCTCCGTGGGTATCTGCCTGTGGGTCTGATGGTGTTGCTTTTCGCCGGGAAAGTTGTCAATGGTAAAGATTTTCTTCGTGGATGATCCGCGCCTGTACCAAGCAACAGTGGTGAAGGTAGTTCCGAAGTCGATAGCAATGTACCATTCCGGCTCTTGGTCATTATAACGAGGCTGTGCGCGATAGGTGACAGAGACACGAGCTAATTTGCGCTTAGGCTCTTCAAGTTCTACCTCAGACTCAGACTCGTAGTCGGCTGCCTGCCTAGCTGATTCCGCGATTTGCGTGCGCGCTGTAGTTGCGGCTCTGCGCGCGCCGTATCGTTGCATTGTTTCTTGGCTAAGCCTGGAGGTAGTCACGTCAGATAGCAGGCCCTCGTTTGATCTAGTCGCCATATCCCTACCTGGCGGCGCTTGAGCCGAGAGGAGAAACAGAGACGGATGTTAGTACGAGATCGCTCTTGTGATGATGAGTCAGATGGAATAGCAGTCACCCTGGAGGTATTCGAGATGAGAAGTAGGAGGGGAAGCTTAGGTAGTCAGGTGAAGGCAGACGCGCAGCTTGAACAAAACAAACACAAAAGCGCCACTAGCCAGTGCCCAGTGCACAGGTGAAGGTGAGAGTGAACACGCAAGGAATTTCGAGTCCAAGAACTCACACGTCGCGGACCAGTCAAGTAAACAATAAGAGAGCAGAGACTGCAGACAAGCGCGTTGTAGAACGCACACGTGTCAGACTGAGGTGTTCTTCACTGCGCTGCCGGATCCACAAACACACTCACCTGCTCGCTCACTCGCTCACTCACTTACTCACACTCCCTCTTTTGTCAACTTCGCAGAAGATACGCACACTGCACCACACCATGTTAAGTTCCATGGGTCCCAGAAACTCCTGGACTGCACGCGAGACCGCGTTTATCATCGGTTTCGCAGACTACTGCATTCACCACGGCTGGGACTACCAAAAGGAAGTAGCAGTCGAGCTGCGCAAGTTTTCGTCGAGGACGCCCGCTTCTTCCACTGTCTTGAACAAGCTTTCTCGAGTCCTCAAGAAATATGGAATCACCAACGTGTCAGTGTTGGATTTGAGAACTGAAGGAACTGGCCGCATCGACTTCACCCTCATACCCTCTGACGTGCGCGCCGAGCTTGACGGTTGGCGGGAAGAATGGGGGTTTTCGCCACTGGCCAGGAATGGTGTATCGCCGGAGCCCTCCAGCTTGGAGGATTCCGAGACCAGTACAGTCACAGATGGAGATGTTGTGAGTGCGCGTGTGTGCAGCGTTTTCGAAAGCTGACAACTCCCAGGGCAGCGCCAGCGCTGCAGAACAACCTGAACTCCAGACTCGCCCTGAACAGCAGGCTAAGACGGTTCAAGTTGAAGGAATGCCGGAGCCTCAAGCGGATATATCAGTCAGTACCATCATAGCAAACCATCTCTTACGTTACTGACGATGACCAGGGTATCGACGGCACTGCCGATAGACCAACGATGAGCCCGTTCTCTCCAGTTGTCGATCGTGTCACAGATCGAATCCCAAGCCCTGATTACGAACCATCTCCACCTCCACCTGCTAAACGAGTTACCGGAAGAAAACGATCGGCTACACCTGAAGACACGGACGATGACGACTACCACCCGTCTCCAAAACGAAATAAGACTGCTCGCAACTCTTCAGCTCGCATGTCTCTCAATGTCTCGGAAGATACACAAGGCCCCGTGGTGGACATGGAAATGGTCCGCGAAGGTGTCGCGGTACCCAAAACGAGATCTTCAAGAACGCGAATGCCTGTCCAGACGCCAAGAGAATCAGCTACCGTGATCACGATCGATAACGAGGCTGAACAAGTCCAGCCTCCACGAGAAGCAAGACCAGTTGTCGAGAGCGGAGTTCGTTTTGAACAGCAAGGTGCTGCAACTCCAGATCAGGGTGCCATCAAAGGGAGGGCTGCTGCGATGGCTGAGACAGAGGACATGGTCGTTGCGCCTTCGCCGAAGAGTCAAAAGACGGGAGAACCGACATTTGAGAGCGTGAACGACAAGATTGACGCCTGTCTGTCAATTCTGAGCAGTGTGGTGACTCATCAGTCGAGTCTGCCAGAAGAGACCGCCCAGCACATCCACCAAGTGATCCGCACTTTCAAAGATCCCAGAGGTTCTGTACTTGAAAACTTGATGACAGATCTCACATCTCAGCGCGCTCTCAAAGCAAGATACGGTGACATGATCAAGAAGCTTATCGAGTTTATCGATCTTGGTAACGAGACTATTTTCCCAAAGACACCTCCGCAAAACGAAGTCGACCGGCTGTGGGCGGCTTTTCACGAGCACATCGTGTCGATTGTGGGTTCTAACAACGTCAAGCCGACTCTCAGCCTATCGAGCGTGGGATATATGGTTGCTTCGGCTGAAAACATTGCGCATGGTCGTATCCCGAATGACCAGCTCGAAGCATACGTCGAAAGCCTTGGCGGCTTCCTGAGAAGCCCGCAGGCACAGCAGCTTCTCTTCAGCGCACTGCTTTGCCGCTGGGTCTTCGCTGATCCAGAAATCATGCTCAAAGACATGCACTCCGCGGCCATGTTGCACTTGTACAACGGTGTCCTCAGCACGGCCGACACGAACTCGGCAGGCTTGGCGAGAGTGCAGCAGAATGACCAACTCGCCACAAAGCTACTCTTCGAAGATCCGGCCTTCCAAACCACTGAGGTGAAGAAACAGAAAGGGAAAATACAATCCATGTTCTTCAAGACGGAGCAGAAGGTGTGCGCTCCATCAAAAATCCCAGGGAGCATGAAGCCTGAGAAGTTTGCAAGCGAACTCGTTGACCTCAAGATAAAACTTCTGCTTAGCCCGAAGGACTACCGCATACGCTACGTCGGACCCGGCGTCAACTTCAACGCTTCCACCATGCGGGCATTTGATGTGGACAATTTTCCGGTCTCGGATGCAAAGGCCGCGGGGAGGAAGGTTGCGGTCTGCGTGTTCCCTGCACTGACGTGCCAGGATCCGCAGGCGATTACAGAGGGATCTAAGATTGACGATGTATTGGTCAAGAACAGGAGGTTCTTGCCGACGTTCCAGGAGATCTCGACTGCTCCTCCGAATGTGCAGCTATCGAAAGCTGTGGTAGTGCTTCAAGCGGAGAGTGACAAGAAGCAACAATAAGCTGCGGTACCGCAACCGCATCGAGTCAAGCGGCACATCAATCACATGTTGTTTGTACCGACCGCGATTTGATGAAGCGAAGCGATTTGTATCCAGTTGTAGATCGAAGAAGAAGATGTGCCGATCTTAGGATCATGTAGACGAGGAGGCGTACAAAGGTTGGTTGTTTATGTGTGGCATTTCGAGCGGTGAAGGAGTTCAGCTCTCTGAGGCTGCATGAAGAAAGTAGCAGAGTGAACTCCGTTGTCGAGAGCTAAACAGAGATGGCAGCTTTGCTGTCTGTGTCGCGATAGAAGCCAACCACCTTTTGAAACAGAAGCACATGAGTGTCGTCACGTGCAGTTCAGCCCCACCTCCCGCCGCGGAGAAGCAGCAATCCCAACACAGCTATTTTTGCACATCACCCGACGTTTGAATCATCATCGTCCAACTTTGCGATGAGGTCTGACTGCCCAATATTCCGATTTTCCATCTTGCTGACGGCTTGCACATTGATGTCGGAAGATGTCGGCTGCCTGTACGACTGATGGGGTGACATTTTGTCATGCTGAGTGCGAGAACGACACCGAGAAGCTGCAGTAGGAAGCGTGCGATTTCAGCAATCAGATAATGGCGGAATATCTAAAGGACAACAGATGACTGCAATCGCGATGCATGTTTTTGCTTATGTTTGCAGAGATGATATCGCACTTGATGGTCCGGACGATCAATGCAGGAACTGAATGCAGTCGCGCATCCACTGGAAAGCAGGCAAGGTCCACCGTCTTCTCGGCGCTCGACCCACCAACGCATTCGGAGACTTTCACCCTTTCGTCTCACCTCGTGCAGCTGCCGCGTTGAAATGTTCGAAGCGGCTCTGCTCGGCGGAAATGGCGGGCGTAGCGGCGTAAAGAGCTGCGCAACACGTGTTTTGTACGTAATTCGCACCCGCGTACCACCAGGCACGCTTGCACGTATGATCGGTCATCAAAGTTTTGACAGGGTCTCGAGGTTTGCCGTTGAGGAAACTGGACAACGACATGTGTATTGCCGCGGAGATGTATTGCTCTGCGGGCAGAGTAGGAATCTGGGTCGACGATGGCTGTAGTATATATCGTCCTTGAAGGGGCCACAGACATTCCTTCGTATCATCAACATCATCACATCACTGAGCACCATCATCAAAGGGTCCATTGACTACCAGACAAGGATACCTGCTAGGGTGTTCATCATTACATCTTATCGGCAATAAGCACTTCGTCTGTAGTCAAACTTCACATCGCCGCTGCCAGTAACAACACCAAAAGTTCCAGCCTGCCGAGGAGAACCAAGACGATCAAATAATACTTGCAATGGCGCCACTCACATCTGATCAAGTTCAGATCATCAAGGCCACCGTCCCTGTACTGGCCCAACATGGCGAGACTATCACAACAAAGTTCTACGCGGACATGCTCGAGGCCCATCCCGAACTCAAGAACGTCTTCAACAACACACATCAAGCAACCGGGCACCAGCCTCGGGCTCTCGCCGGTTCTCTGTATGCATATGCCTCCAACATCGACGACCTGGGCAAGCTCTCACCTGCCGTCGAATTGATCTGCCACAAGCATGCCTCGCTCTACATCCGGCCGGAGCACTACGACATCGTCGGCGAATACCTCCTGAAGACCATGAAGACCGTCCTTGGCGATGCTGCTACCCAAGACATCCTCGGCGCCTGGGAAGCCGCCTATTGGCAACTCGCGAACATCATGATCAGCAAAGAAGATGGCCTGTACAAGGAAGCAGACGACTGGACATCCTGGAAGGATTTCAAGATTGTGCGTAAAGAGAAGGAAGCAGAGGATATCACATCATTTTACCTGCAGCCCGTGGACTCGAATTTCAAGCTGCCCGTTTTTAAGCCCGGACAGTACATCTCGGTCAACGTCTTCGTCGATGAGCTCGATGGCGGCGTCTGGCAGGCGCGGCAGTACAGCCTGAGCGATGCACCGGGCAAGGACTACCTCCGCATCAGCGTCAAGCGTGAACCTGGTGTTGAGGTCGGCGAGCCACGACACTTCACCCACCCAGGCTACCTGTCCAACATCATGCACGAGAAGAAGAACGTCGGCGACATCGTGCAGGTCTCGCATCCCTGGGGCGATTTCTTTTTCGACGAGGATAAGGAAGACAAGGACGCGCCAATTGTGTTGATCTCAGCTGGCGTTGGTCTTACCTGCTTGAACAGCATCCTCAACACCACACTCGAGAATTCTTCTTCGAGACCAGTGACTTGGATCCAGGGCGCGCGGGACAGCAAGACGAGGGCGTTCAAGAAGGAGATTGATGAGCTGGCGGCGAAGAAGAGCAACCTGCACGCTGTGTATTTCTCATCGAGTCCAAAGGAGGGGGAAGCTCAGGGCCAAGACTATGACATCAAGGGCCGCGTTAATCTGGACGATATTGACAAGAAGGTGTTGTTTACGGATAACGACAAGACGCTGTACTACACCTGCGGGCCGGAGCGGTTCATGCTGGACATCGAGGCTAAGTTGAAGACATATGGTGTGCCGGCTGAAAGGGTTCATATGGAGCTATTTGGCACTGGTGGTGTCCCGAGAGTTTAAGTACCGCAGTCGGATACACAGTCGATCTTTCCTGGCGGGATAAATGGTCTTATGTTGTATATCGCGACACCTTGTTAATAGCGGCTTCTTGTATCATATTCGTATTGTTCCCTAGATCTTAATTGCAATTCTCGGTCTTCCAACTGAATCAAATACGTCCAGATTGCGAACCTTGAGATCACAGTGCCAGGATCAATATACTTTCGACTACCGCATGCTTGATCGACGAATACGCATTGTCCATGGATGGCCTTACGTGATCATGGCGAAACTTCCAGGGTTCATCTGTGCCTTCTTCGTACAGATCACCTGTAGGTATTTGCAGTTCAGGGTCTACGCATGCGCTGGTGTTCTCAGCGGGAGGCAGTGGCCGTCAGCACCGAGTTCAGCGGATGTACGTGCGACGACTGCCACCGGGAACCAGGCTAAAGTTGTGAGCTGTCATTGCGAGATCGCCCAACTGAAACGACTTGTCACCATGAGAGGCTGGAACTCCAACGGTCAGCCAGGATGGCCTCGTATGTCACATGACTAAAGGTTGGTTGCGGATGCGCAACCGCACTTCCGAGACATCTTTAGACACGCTCTCTGTCAGACTTTTGCACCGTGGTCCCACCGAACACAGCCAACTGCCGTGATTGTTCGGTGAATTCCCTGGCTGCTGGGCGAGTGAGAGACCGGAAAACGTTCTGTGTGTCCGTTGAGGTTGCTGTCAACGGGGAGTCGCACGCGCTCCCGCAATTCGGTCCCAACTCCTGAATACAGTCTCATGACTAACAAGCATAGGAAGGTAGCATAGAAGCCCACTTTAGGTCGGCAAAATGAGCTCGCCCACCACTGTGACGACAGCATGCTGTCGACCGTCATTTCCAGGTCCGTGAAAGGCTAGTTAAAGGGGTAATCTTCTGGAAAGGACAGGGGAATTTCAGGCGCACAGCGCGCGTGGTCGCAATGATGGCCTGGGCTCCTTCTAGAAATTACGTGGAAGGGCGCTCGGGTACCTCGAAGCCTTGCGGTAGGGGCATCACACTCCCCTGCCACGGAACGTTGGCCGGGTTGGATGACAGTCAGCGCTGGGGGCCGCCAGCGGCTGGCCACTCATGACACAGCGCGCATGGGAATCTGATGCAAAGCGCGCTTCTGGGGACAAGAATAGGACGCCGTATTTCCCTGGACGCGGCAGGCGGGAGCAGGTGCGGCGAACAGAAAGTGGTGAAACAGCCGTGCATGTTGCAATGGTGGCAGCAATCTAAACGGCTGTTGTGTTGTAGCGGTGACGGAAATGCCGGTAGTTCTGCTCGACGAGAACCAGGCTTCGTCGAAATGCGACGCCTTCACCGCTACAGCGACATCTGTCATGGGCATTGATGAGAAAAGAAATGCACGTTGGTTTGTGCAATGCTAGGCGGCTGGCTGCCCGGGTGTCAGAGTCGATCACCGAAACGTGCAGCGCGAGGCTTGAAGTGGGGACCGGCAGCGCGTGCTTTGCACCGGACTCATGGGACCGCACAGACTGATCTGGCGGAAGCACGCGTTTGGCACCGGTAGGAGATATTGACATAGAGTGTGTGCTCAATGTCACGATCGAACGGCCCTCAGCATCACACAATCTACGAGTTGAACTACCGCTATTTCACGTTAGCATCGACTGATCGTAGATATCGTCGATCGATTTGACCTAAAGAATGCAGTCAATGAATTGTTTCGAGGGAGCGGCTTGGCGTCGGTCGACAGTCGACAGCCAGTTATGTCGAGCAAGCCACAGCAGCCTCCGCTATGAATGCGCCGGAAGGCATCGATGGATCCCCGATACTTTTGTGCAAGGTGACGTGTAAAGTATCCGTCAATGGGCCCACAACATCAACAACGCTGGTTCTCGATGGGCACCAATTGTTGTCAGCGGTCAGATGAATTTCGACGGGCGCGAGACGGCCGTGGACGAGGTTGACTGTCCTTTGTGATAGATTCGGCCGCCTGGGAGCAAGCAATTGGTGCTGCCACACTGCGGTCGATGGTTTGCTGCACTCACCAGCAGTTCATGTCCGCGAGTAAGTGGAGGGCAGATCAGGGGTTGCTCACCGCAAAATGACTTCGCCTCGCAAACAAACTCAAAATCAGCCAATGGCAATAAAGCTGGGAAGCAATTATGCTGCGCTGAAAGGAGGCTCAGAATCATCGCTCGAAGTGTCGCAGCTGCTCGGGCCGGAGGACGGCTTGAAAGTGGTCGCCCTGCAAGACGGGGTCACCCATGGTGGCAGCAGCGATAAATGCAACGCGTTGCTCCTTCTGGCAACCTTCCAGAAGCCAAACAGCGCCAAAGCTCACCCCCATGTCCAAGGATGTGCCGGCTGCAGCAGGCTGCGTATCGCGAGATGAATCCTGAATTTGGTGCGCAGCCACTGCGAGCGTTACATGCGCGCCTTCCACATCCTGCTCGGTCAATGCCCTGTATGGGCTTCTCAGAATTATGCGGCAGTGTCGTCGACATCTGCCGTCCGGGTTGTGGAGCCCAATTCTGCACACGCGGGCGCCACTGACAGCTCAAGCAGGCCGCAGACTGCCATAGCGCCCTGACAGGTAGCAGCGGAGAACTAACAGAAACGCGATGGTGAAGCTGTAGTCTGTCGACCGCGAGATGAGCACCAGGATAGGACTGCTCCTGAAACGCCATCATGATGAGACTTCTGGGAGCTGATCAGTGTGCTCTGTGCTGTATATGAGAGTCCCCTGCGCCTTGACATGAGAGAGATGCTTGCCATACCGTTTAAACTGCACCGAAAGATCGAGTAACACGAGATCGAATTCTTCGCGAATCTGCACCATTGTCTTCGCCTTCATCCACTAGACCGGCCCACTAACAGCAAGAGACCAACCTGGAAGGTAAGCTTCGTCACGGCCGTCATCTGCATTCCTGAAGCAGATCACCAGCGAACAGACGTGGCACAGCTGCAGGTGGCCGAACCAAAGCTGACGGAAGGATCAGATACCAGCTCACCTTGCTTTTCCTGTCTCTGAACGCCGCTGTGCTGCCTTGCCACGAGGGTGTTCACCCACGCCGCTTGAGTAGATTATCGAAGACGCAATCAAATCAGCCGTTCAGCCACGAAGGTCTGCTGGGTCGCACCTGCATCTCGAACAGGCCAACCTCACGCATACCCTTTTGAAAGAGGGGAACTGGCTCAAGCCGTCCCATTCAGGACCATAAAGCAGTGCAAAAGAGCACCTCGCCCAATTCGAGATTGGACTGCGCTGCATTGTTGCCCGGATTGCGCGGCTACGGACAGCTGAGAAAAAATCCAGCGGTCGGCTCCTCATCCCTGCTTTGTCGTGCAGAGCGCCGTCCATCTGCGACATCTGAGGCAGAGACAACTGTGGGTGAAGTCTTCGTTTCAGAGACGTTCAGCAGCCGCATCTGCACTGGTCGTGATATTATTGCGCAGAGGCCTCCTTGCGCTTTGACTCTTTGACCACGCCTGCCTGTCGCCTGCACATCGTCCAGTTGTGCCAGGGCGTCCACCTGCACGCTAGCGCAGCCTAGTTCGTACTAGCCTATTCTGATCTCTCCGCGCGCGACGAGGAAAGAAGTACTTTCACAACACCACGCCTCACATTCATCGCACCACGTTGTTCTGTTCTTTTCCGTTCTCAATACTATTATCGGTACGTTCACTTCCCTTCTGCAGCCTGTTTGCAGCCTGTGCAGCCTGCGCGGCGCTGCTACAAGCCCTTCACCGCTCGCTCCCCTATTCGAGTCTGGCGGACGTGGCCCAGCGTGCCTGTTGGGCGCGACTTCCCTCACTTATTTCGCCCCTGCCGCGACCGTCGCGGCTCCCCTTCAGCATCCGGACTGACATCGCCATCTAGTGCTACCTCTGCATTGACCCGCACGCGGTCCGCCCCAGCTTTTCGAACCCCCAAGGAACGGGCCACACTCACTACGGCACACTTTGAGGCTCTCTAATCCCCATCGTCATTACACAGCGCCCCCTGCGACTGTGAGGCTCACCACCAGCCCGACTCTCCTTCACTGGTGCGCTCTCCCGTTTTTCGCTCGTTGCGCCCCTTCGCCGACACCACAACGCGAAACTTTCTTGTGCTGGTCAGAAGATGGAGCTGGACACGATTCTGAACGCGCGATTAACAGCCCACGCAGGTACAGGAGACTATTTCGGCATGCAACGCGCAATGCAGCACGATATGCAGCAGCAACACTTTGCTCCGGCACCGTACATGAACGGCGGCCACATCAAGTCAGAGACCGGCTCTGAGCGTGGCGTGTCACCCCATCCATCCGACTCGTCGCGATACTCGTCACAGCAGCCGCAGCAGCAGCTGCCTGCATACCCTCAGATGGCCGCACAGCACATGAACGGCATGCGCTATCCCTCGCCGACGCAGATGCAGGCGCCTATGCCCATGTTGAACAACAACAACTACATTCCCCAGCCGCCAGAGCACGCGTACGCGCAACCGCAGCAGCAGATGCAGGATCAGTCTCAGCACAATGGTGGTCGCCCTGCTGGTGACAATGGCCCGCCGAAAGCCTTCGCGTGTTCGACGTGTGGTAAAGGCTTCGCGCGACGCAGTGACCTTGCACGTCATGGTAAGCTTTGAAGCTTGGGCCTCAATCAACGCACGCACTGACTCCTGCAGAACGTATTCACAGCGGTATCCGTCCTCACGTGTGCGATTACCCCAACTGCGGCAAGCAGTTCATTCAGCGCTCCGCCCTGACTGTGCACCAACGCGTGCACACCGGCGAAAAGCCTCACATGTGCGAGCGATGTGGAAAGGTGCGTTCGACTCAAATCCATTACTACGATTCAAATATTGACAACGCGTTAGCCCTTCAGTGATTCCTCCTCGCTGGCTCGCCATCGTCGCATCCACTCTGGCAAGCGCCCGTACAAGTGCCCCTACGCCGATTGCCAAAAGACATTCACACGTCGCACCACTTTGACTCGTCATCAGAACCACCACACTGGCACTGTTGAAGAAGCTGCTGCTGCGACAGCTGCTGCTCTTGCGTCTCGTGCTGCCGCTCCTAGCAGGACCGGCCGTTCAGATGGCGGCGATTACTCGGAAACCGCGTCTCCTTTGAACACACCCTCTCCCAACGACCGCACTCTTTCTCTCTCTCCCGCTAACGGCATGCCTGCCGGCGTTGTTCCTGCAATGCATCGCCAGGTTTCTGACTACGCATACATGGGTGGTGTCAACGTTCCTCCTCATATGCGCAACGAGATGCCTCAGCAGAGCCCTCGTGCTTCCCCAGCATTGACCTCGCAGTCGTACACCTCCAGTGTAAGCAACTCGCGCCCTACAATCACTTCGCACCCCAGCGCATACGGCCCACCGCCGATTCTTGAGCCCCCGGCGTCTGCCAACCACAACCAGTCTGGCACCAACAGCGCCAACGGCAGCCCTCACATGGCCAACATGGGCTGGCAGTCACCTTCTCAGCAGGCTCTTCCCTCGCCAGGAGCCGCCGATAACGGCTACGTATACCCTGAGCCTCAATACGGCAACACCCAAAACAGCATGTACTACCAGAACCACAACATCCGCCGTCCCAACAGCACCGAGCCGGACCACTACAACCCCAACCAGCAGAGGATGGGCAATGAGATGTGGGCGCCCGCCGTGCAATAGTTCGTTCGCTCTTCTCTTGTACCAATAGCCCTCTGAGTCTCGATTCCATTACATTGGTGTTTTGGCAGGACCTATACCCCTGTGTTCTCAAAAAATTTCCTTTCTGTCAGCGGCGTGTATCTCGTTTGGTCAGCCCTTCTGCATGGCGGTTTTCATGGGTCTGACGGTGCTTTGCCGAGCTGTCTGCAACGTAAGGTCTCTTTTGTACTCTCAGCTTAGCCGTCGATTGTTGCAGTTTCTTTACATCTTGGTGGGATCTGGGTGAAGGAGCATGGTTCAAATTGCTCTCAATGGGTGGTCCCGTGGTGGGTAGGCGGAGTCCAGGCGTGCCTTACTAGACTGGCAAGGGCGTCTTTGGCTCTTATCTTGGTTCTTTCCTATGCACACAGACACACTTTCACTTAGACAGGTACTTAATGAAGGATGTAAAAATCCGCCCCATAGACTAAACACTCTGCGCAAGTAGCAAAATAATACATCACTCAAAATTTACTCGTTGCGTTGTCTGCTGGCCTGCAAAGGCATGCGATTGTACCATTACCATCTGTGCCTGCTGTTCTCTCTTTCGTGTTCTTCGTGCGAGGTGTGGCTTCGAATGTGTATGGAGACTCATCTCATGACGACGATCAAGGGTGCATATAGTGACCCTACCAAAATCAAAGCACAAATCTAACGGACACTCCTGTGACAGTTGAATGCATTGACACTGCGCTGCGATTGTGCACGTTAACCCTCTGAAATGAAGTCGATTCCGCATGTGCCTGAGATGGGCCTGCATTGGGCGCCCGCTTAGGTCGGCTTCTCCTGCGCGCCGAGCTTCCCCAGCCTCGCATGACGAAGCACCGGCATACGTCCTGCGTCTGTATCCTTACCTCGAGCCAGCTTGCCACCCCGCTGCCTCTGCAACAGCCTGTGTCACTCGCATTATCGCCCACACTTTCGCTGCACAGCCACAGCCGCGCAGCTCGTTCGCCCCGGCACCTTCATTGGCTTGTCTGCCGAGTCAGAATCGTGGTCTTGCATCATACCCAACGCTAGAGCTTCCCACACTCAACGGACCGACGTCTCTACCAACTCGTGCACCCGTCACCTACGAGCATCAATTCTTCCGTCGCATACACTCCAGGTCTCGCACTCTGAGGTCTCTACACCACAGCCAAGATGAGTAAGGTCGTAAGAAGCGTCAAGAATGGTAAGCTGCGACATCCGCATTGCGCCTGCAGCAGGGCCTGACAGCTGTCACAGTCACGAAGGGGTACTCGGCGGTCGAAGTCAAGGTCCGCAATGCCACCAGCAACGACCCGTGGGGTCCGGTGGGCTCAGATATGGCCGAGATCGCTCAGATCACCTTCAACAGGTAGGATCACCTGGGTGGCTGCGGAAGTTGCGCTAACAGCTGTACAGCTCGACAGATTTCTATCAAGTCATGGACATGCTAGACAAGCGACTGAACGACAAGGGAAAGAACTGGCGCCACGTCCTGAAATCCCTCAAGGTCCTCGACTACTGTCTGCACGAGGGCTCCGAGCTGGTCGTGACATGGGCGCGCAAGAACATCTACATCATCAAGACACTGCGAGAGTTCCAATATACCGACGAGGACGGTCGCGACGTTGGCCAGAATGGTATGTCGTGTCTCATGACGGGCGTGGGCTGAGCTAACAAGGATCAGTGCGAATGGCCGCGAAGGAGCTGACCTCCCTGATCATGGACGAAGAACGTTTGCGCGCCGAGCGAGCCGACCGAAAATCGTGGAAGTCGCGCGTCACTGGCATTGAGGAATACCCTGGAAACCACGCTGCAGGACACGGCGAGGGGTCTCACAGACCGCGACGAGAGGGTGGAAACGCGCGACCGCGCCGCGACGATGAGGACCTTGAGTTCAAGCTCGCTCTTGAAGCGAGCAAGAACGAGGCTGAGGAGGAGAAGAAGCGCAGGGAACGAAATGCCGCCCCCGAAGACGACGATGATCTCGCGAAGGCAATTAAACTGAGCAAGGAAGAGGAGGAACTGCGCCGGCGAGAGCTGGAACAGACCAACGCCGACTTGCTATTCGGTGACGCGCCCGCGCAACCCCAAGCGAACGCGTACCAGCCAACTGGCAACAACCAGGGATACCAGCAGCAGGGCCAGGTGGATTGGTTTGGCAACTTGATGGACCAGCAGCAGCCGCAGCAGCAGCCTCAGAACACCGGTTTCCTCAACAACGCATACTCGCAGCCCACTGGCATGCAACCGCAGCAGACGGGCTTCCAGAATGGCTATGGCGGCTACGGTCAAGGGTTCCAGCAGCAGCCTCAGCAGACTGGCTTTGATCAGTTCGGCCAGCAACAGGCGCAATACATGCAGCCTCAGCAGACTTCGTTCAATATGAGCAACCCCTACAGTCAGTTTGGCAACGGAATGGGCCAGCAGCAACAGCAACAGCCTACCCAAGAGCAGAACACCCTTCAGCCTGGTAACCACAACCCGTGGGCAAGCAACAACCAACAGGAGGCTCTCATGCCGCAGCCCACTGGATCCAACAACCCATTCGCTCAAGGCTTCAACCGTCCTCAGACAGCAACACAAGCAGCACGCGTCCCCTCGCTCAACACTCTGCAAGAGCAGAAATCACAGACACAGTTCAACAACACATCTTTCAACCCACCAGTATCCTTCTCGACGCCCCAGCCGCAGCAACAGCAGCCGCCTCAGAAAGAGATGGACCCTCACGCCGCAAGGCTCAACACTCTTCTCGCAACAGGAGAAGGCCAAGATACATTCGGAAACGTTGGCAACCTTCGCCTGCCGGCCCAGCACACAGCACCCGGTACCTTCGTCAACTCGGCTGGTGCAGGCCTGAACCGCATCAACGCAAACGCGACGGGCAACAACCCCTTCCTCAACTCTCAGTTCACTGGTATGCCTCAGCAGAACCGCATGATGCCAGCGCAGACAGGACCCGCAGGCAACTTTGGCGGCAACCCATACGGCGGCCAGAGTGCGAATCCATTTGGCGCCCCACAGCAGCAGCAGCAGCAGCAGCAGCACAGGCCTCAGGGAGGTAACAACTTAATAGACTTGTAAATGCTGCGCTGAAGATGGGTCAAGCGAACTGTGTTTTCTTGTTTGATATTTGAATTGGAGCGTTGCGCTATGTCTGGATTCATTTCGTTCGGCCGCTGCAAAGCGGTGGAGATACCCAAAAGTTTCTCCTGGTTCATGGATGGGACAGGGCGGGTAGTTTCGTAGACGCTATATGATTCCCGTTGCAACATTCTCACTGCATCAGCATGGTGGTGCTTTGATGGGCTTGTGGTCACAGCTTGTAGCTAATTAGACTGAAACTGCGATTTTGTGTTAGACGATGGTCGTTGTGAGACTTGTGTTGCAACTGCCGGCAGTATAAAGGTCAGCATTTCTCCCGAAGTCCTCCCAAGGTTGATCTTGCACTTCAAAGGTCGTCCCCTAAGCACGTGACACGATCGCCGCGCAGTGGGTCTGCCTGGACCGCGCTCGAGTGGGTCCTTCCGTCTGCGAACCTCCGTAGCTTCCACCACCCCGCAAAGACCTCGCCTGGCTTCTGTTCGCAATCCACGCGAGTCACATACGCTTCACGGTCACATTGTTTGTACGATAGGCTTTTGGTACGCATTCACATTGGACACGTTTACCGCGCGTTGAGACCGCCTTGGACGCGTTCTTGGCCTGCATCAACTTTGTCGTCATCGACCGAGCAGTGCAACGCACGGTTACAACTATCGGTACATTGCATACATAAGAATTTGGCACGATTACCGCCTTGGCCTCATCGGCTATGGCTCGTACTTCTACAGGAAAGGCGCTGGGAAAGCGCACGCGTCGCAGCACAGCTGAGCACCACGACCAGGTAGAGCCACGCGCATCTAAGAGATTGAGAGAGAAGAGAGAAGCCAGCGCAGGCCGCAATGGCGCGACAAACGCTGGCCGTTCGACTATTCGCAACGGTCTTGCGATACCAGGGCCGAGCTCGTTGACGGAGTCGCAGACCTCATCGTTTAAGGACGACATGCCTCTTGCCCCCAAGGACATCTTCCCCTTCATGAAGCTACCCGCTGAGCTACGCATCCACATCTACCACATGGCCCTGCACCGCGCAGAGCCGCTCCTCCTTCACGCCGCTCGTGCCGACAGAGACGAAGAGCCCACGCGCGACGGTACCTGCGCCTCATCAGTAGACTTCCCCATCGCCCCAACTCGACGACCGCATGCTCCCAGTCCGCCTCCCGAGAGCCTTGCTTCGCTCGACCCCGTAGTCCCCACAATTCTGCGTCTGAACCAGCAGATCTACAAAGAAGCGCGGAGCGTGCTGTATAGCAATAACATCTTCACGCTCTCCCTGAGCAGCGGCATCCATACGCTTTCCACTCTACATCAGCGCTCGCGCAGCCTGATCAAACACGTCATCCTCGCAATTCCCTCACACCATGACATCCTCGACGGGTTCGCAGACTTGGTACGGCTGGGTCTGCGCTACTGCTGGGGACTGAAGACGTTCAAGATCATCATGCAAGCGAGTCTGCCGGATGACGGACGCATGACGCATGCGACCAGTGTGTATGCAAATGCATTCCATATCCTTAGATGGCTGCCGAGGGGCTGTAAGGTCGTCCTTGAAGGCAATGTGAGTGAAGTTGTAAGGGACGTGGTCCGGGAGGAGGGCAGGCTGCAGAATGTGCTTGATGAGGTTGGATATGCCAAGAGGCAGCATCAGATGCCCGAGAGACATTGATGGACATATGTTGTGCGATCACGTGTTGTGACACAACGATTTGATCTTGCCGACTGCATACGCTGCGAAAGAGATAGTAGTTGGATACATTGCTGCGCCTTACTACAAACACACATGCACGAGTAAACCCATACACCATCAGCACAGATACATGGCCCTGGCAAAGTCTCAATGAAGTGCCCGCCCTCGATTGTACCTTTCATATCCACATCCACTGCATGATAGGACCCACGAGTCCTTGTCGGCAACGGTCAGGCTGAGCCTCGCGCGCGCTTTACAACTTCACAGTCAGTACAGAGGAGTCCGGCACGGATAAGAGAAGTTGATTTGTATGAGGAAAGGATCTAGCTATGATTTGTTCCGACTTTGGGGTAGAAAAAAGCGGTTGGGAGAACGCCGCAACGCCCGCGCGGTACCGGTGATGCGCTTTTAAACTGCTGTGCCGTTGAGATATGAAAGAACGGCACTTTCCAGGCGAGCCTGCGAGTGTTCGTAGCAAGAGGCGACTAAGGAGGTGTCTTCAGAAGGCTGTGTGTGCTATCACAGAGGTGTTGTTCTTCCTGTGGCTTGCCCTACACTTTGGGTTGGTATAGGGGTCTTCTTGCCCCAGATCAGGACAGCTGCCTTGCTGACAAGGTGCATTGGCACGAAATTGGCGTGAGCGCGATTGTCGCATGACGGCAGGAAGACCTTGTTCTTTACAAGAACGTGGTCGATTGCAGGTGGCATGGAAAGAGGGAACGACGTAAGCTCACCCGCCACGAGACCGGGAAATAGACATGGTGACACCTCTTGGTCCGCCACTTCTGCATTGCTGAGGGGCTGTCTCTTCTCAGCGTACGCCTGCATCAACAAAGGATCGAACTTGACACATGGTCGAATGTACCTAAGGCGATATTCCAGAGGGCTGAGCAGGAGGAGGATCTTCAACTGGACAGCTTTCTCGACGAACTCTAGCCTCGTCCAAGTCGATGGGACAACCAGATCAGGTCTCGGCCCACAAATGCAGTGTTCCCAGTACGTGAAGCCTTCGTCGAGAACAAGCTGACGTGATAGGATAGAGCCCGCCCTTAAGCTACTGTCCTGGGACAAGAGCTGGCAAGAGATCTTGTTGCGCTCCCTGACCTACTCCAGACCATCTGTAGCTGGTCAGTCAACTTCCCAACTACACGATTGCCGACTTACCATCGCTCGCGGCTACATCGATCTCATATTGCTTTATCTCGCCGAGGGAATGCTGAGTTGCGAAGATGAGTTCCGGCGACCGAAACACCTCCTGGAAGAAGAAACAGCTCAGCAAGGCATACTGTGAGCAAGACCAACGCAGGTCTTGGCGGAGTGTCTCGATGCAGGGGATGATCTGGTCTTGGGCAACGACCCTACTGACAATTTGCTCGACGGTGCACCCTACAAAATAAGACGAGTCAGGTGCAAGCGCCGACTGAGCCTCACTGCGGCTGACGACCGCCCAGATATACTTTTGCAGACCCTGCCAGAGTGGTTCGATATTGTCCTTGTTTGCGTTCTCGGAAAATGGTCGTTATTGACGTCTGCTCACTCGCCAAGGACTCTGTTGGGAAGGTTCGCTTGCCTTTCACACCTCATTGCCTTGGAAGCCAGATCATTAGTCAAGTTGGCTGTGACAGACCCTTCGAGCCTTGCGGTCCTGAACGTATCTTGGATAGGTCGCATCACGTCTGCTGACTTGTCTTTGTTCAAGGAAAGAAGCAGGTTTATGATTGCATGGCTTGCCTCCAGATGAATTCTGCTTATCATCAAGCTCTTTCTGGCCGTCGCGGTCTGTGGCAGCGCTTACAGACGTCCATTTCCTTCTCTTGCGTGATGCCTCTTTGTCGCCGGTGCTCTCTTTCCGAGGCGCCGTACTCTTTTGGACGGTTAGCAGAGCAAAAGTTCATACCACGGGCACCGGTCTGGCCTTGCTAGGGACAAGGTGCTTGTCGATATCAGGGCTTAGCTTTTACCACATCGTCAGTATGTATCAGCAATTGTGACGAGGGGACCTACATTGGAAACAGGCGCTGTTGCCTGCCAAGTGGCCATTGAGTCCGGCAGAGATGTAGTCAATGAAGACGGGGCCTGAGCTTGCAGGGCCTCCTTTGAAGTGCCTCCTGCAGGTCCCATAAGAATTAGCTCTGCACTGACGGACTCGTATTCGCCTTCAGCGTCTATGTCAGCGCCCGACCCGACGGTCTCCTCAATGTCGTCGGCTTTGCCATTTTCGCCACCATTATCATTGTCATTGTCGTTATCTCGGTTCTCGGAGGTTTCTTCGCTCACCTTTGGAGAGCTGTTCGATTCGCTGCCTCCAGGATGATCTGCCTCTTAGCACTTTCGCTATCAGCTGCACTGCTCCGGGGAGTATTGATCTTCAGTCTCGGTCTGGTAACGCTTCTCTCCCCACTGACATTATGCGAAGGACGCGCGACATGAGTCGAGGCCGAGACTTTGTCTCCTCCGCCGCTGGCGGTGTCTGGTGCGGCGCTCGTGCTCTGACATCCAGTCAGCTTTGCAAAGTATAAAGAACAAGCCACACTCACTCTCAAGGTCCGCTTAGGTCGCTGCAAACCTGCATGTTTCTCAAGCCCCACCCGCTGTGAGTCCTTCTCCTTTCGTAATTCGCGATCAACCCGGTTGTCGTCAAGAGCCTGCAGTCCTTGGGCCCTGAAGTCTGCAAGTGAGGCCACCGCGCCGCTCTCCATCGTTCTGCCATATTTCTTCATCAATCGTCAGAGCTGTGCATCTACCGGTTTCGAAGTGGGCCAGGGCGACCGCCCGAACCTCTTTTGGAGCTCGGTCACAACTTCGGCGTAGTAGTTCAAGCTTTCATGGGCACAGTAATCCATGAAAACAAGTATGAAGGCTTTTTCTTTTGTGGTCCAGAGGTCTCCTGCCATGGCTACGGTAGGAGATCCGCCCTGGGGGAACGAAGCTCTAGACGATATTGTGGTGGATGAGGCAACTGAAGCAGGGAGTGAGTCAACAGTATGAAGCTGAGGGTACCGGAAGCAAATGGTGAGGAAAAGAAGAGCTCTCCCCGGGTTCAGCATAAGCTGGACAAATCAGCCGGCGACCCTGGAGCTCCGCCATGTTCCGGCATGAGATCATTCGCATCAGGGATCTGATGAGGGTAAAGTTGGTTACGTGTCACACTGAAACTGCATCCGATCGCCTTTCGAGCGCCAAACGATGATATTAGATATCTGAATGGTCAATAATTTGTGGGCCCCCTGCGATTTGCTAGGGCGCTTCAGCCTCGCATATCAGCAGTATCACTATACCCCTGTTCCTTCTTATCCCAGCAACATATGCAACGTGCTTCCAAGCCTCTTCGCCATGACAGGAACTTTTGCAACGGCTCAATATGGCAGACAAGTGATATTGAAGATGTCACGTCCTGCTCACAATCCATCACATGAGACTGGGTTGTTAGGAAACACCTTTGGGTTAAGAGAAGGCTCTGGCGCACTGTTTGACAACTGCAGGCTCCCGCGATGAGACATGTCATTTCTTGCAGTTCGCGTACCGCCTCGCAAATGTATTGCACTATTCTCTCAGGGTCTAGCTAGTCCCCGTTCTTCTCTCCTCCTAGCTACACTCCTCATTCCGTCTCTTCTTGGTTTTCAGTCGCGTGGGAACTTTGACCGACACCGATCCCACATATTGAGTTCACGCACCAAGCATTCGATACTTCCTTTCCGGGAATACGATCTGCACTCGCCTACAACAGACGGTAGTTACTCTGGTGTGTTTTGTAAGGGAGGAGTTTTCGGGTAAGCCACCTTGATGGGTTTTTGGCCTACTTGATGACCGTACGTTACTTGCTCCTTCTAGCTTCACCATGGCCTTTAACAACGCCTTGCATTACCGACGTCAAACGCCCTAAAGACCGGCCCCGTACCCGTCATCAAGACCGGCCTCTTGTCTACAGCGTCATCATCGCGCTACGCGAGCCCACCGTGACTTCTTGGAGTCGATCGGGCACCATATCTCCCGGCGACACCAACACCCTCATCTGCAGTTAGCACTCCGATTACGACTTTATCGCGTCGGGTAAGAAGACAATGGATCATTGGTTTGGACTTCGGAACCACTTACTCTTCGGTGTCTTGGTGGCATGATGGACGGCCATCAGATCATGTCACCACTGTTGATCACTGGCCCGGTCGCCAGGATCTGCACCTTACGACCAACAGGATGATGCCCACCATCAATCGTTATCCTTCGGATCTCGATGATCTACGGGTACGCGACCTGAGCCACTTTTTGGCCATCAAATCCTTATCTTGCCGCATGAGAAGAAGATTTATCATCAAGACGGTCACGTTGAGTTCATGACACTACTTCACGATAGGGGCTCACATACCGAGACGGTCAGGGCGAAGCTTACCAAGGTTCTCGACGCGTTAATCGCCAAGAGTATCATCAAGAGCCATAAGCAAGTCTTCAAGACTTCTTTCGCTTGCTATTACGAGCTACCAAGAAGCGACTCATGGGATCAGAAGGTCTGGCAGAGTACGACAACAGTAAGTGCACCTCTCAAACCCCATGCTTCATCGCTAACTGTTAGCTTAGTTCGCGTGGCTTTCGCAGTACCCATATGCGCCACAAGCCAAGCGATTAGGTTCATGTCTGCAAAGCTGCAAGCAGCCATGATGCTCGAAAGATTCGGTAGCGACGGGACTTCTGCCTGTGATCTTGTTTCCGTCAGTAAAGCAGAGGCTCAGGCAACGCACGCCTGCGTGTTGGCTCATTTTGGTTTAAAGGTATGCAACATCGTCAACCGAGTCATGACGACTCGTGCTAATTAGACCAAAGCTTCAGGAGCCTTTCCTCTCCCTCGAAATCGGGAGTGGAACCACAGATCTGGGTATATACGAGACTCACTCAGAGAAGCCTCTGCGGCTCAAGCCTGGTGTCATCAAGGCCAAAGGTAACTACTTCCGCGGAGACAATGGCGCTTTTGCTAACATCGGAATGGGTCTTGGCTCGGAGCTGCATTGCTCAATCCCATGTTCCAGAAGCTCATGGAATGCAAGCTTATGCCATATAAGCAGTACCTGTGCTTGGGCAACAACATGACACTGCCTCAATACATCGAACGTTGTATCATGAAAGAGTTCGAGAACATCATCAAACGCGCATTTGAGTTCGATAAGGACTCTGATTCCAGGTACTGGATCGACATTCCTGGGTTATGGGAGGTGAACGACGGCACCGTCCTGAATGGTCAATTCGGTATTACGCAGTAAGAAAATCCTGTTCAAACCCTCAAAAGTCGACTGACAAGTCTCCAGAGGAGATCTATGGACCGAAGTTCTTAAGGACACTGTCATCGGCATCGGCGCAGCTATAAAGAACATGCTCTGCGAGGCCGCGGAAGACGGTCTTACATTCGAGACAATTTTGGTCGGCGGCGGGTTCAGAGACTCGCCTTGTCTTCAACAATACCTGAAGGTTTGCGTGGAAAGCATCGCCAGTGACGCGCGTATAGTCACATACGACAGCCTCCGTCTCCATTTCATGCATAAGGGGTCGAGCGCGATAAGTGTATCCGGAGGGGCCTGCATGCGCGCTCAAGACCAAACGAACGGCCCACCGCGAGAGCCCCAACAGAGTCTCGGCATCGTCCGCGACGGTCCAGTACAAAAGGGTGTCACCTACACCGACTATGAGAGGAATGTCGTCCTCACGCAGCGGCAGCGGGTCCCGATCGCTGGCTAGTTATAAATCAAGAACACCATATTGTGGTTTTTCAGGAAGGTACTTGAAGCTCTTCTCGCATGGGAACTTCTTCTGACGCTATAACTCAAGAGCCAAGGTCTCATTGGCCACACGCAAGTGCCACCGGAGCTCAATTCCAGTCATTTCTTCGAGAAAGGCCAGTTGGAATGGATCTGCAAAGAGACCTTGTATGCTTCAGACGAAGAGCATCTGGGTGAAGAACATCTGCAGGTTTCGCACCCTCGCAATAAAGGTCAGCTGATATAATTTCGATTGGGCGATCTGTTCTGACTTCGGACCACGGGCAAGGTCACACGCCTTGGACTTGTTCATTTCGACTTCTCAGCATTTCGAGACAGGGTTCGAGACTTCAACAGAAGAAACCATCAAAGTGGACGGGGCAGACGACCGATCAACCAGATACGCATCCGCCCAAAGGTCAGAATCGTGGGGCTTACCTACGAGTTTACGGCAAGCTAGGAACAGGACCCTGAGGATGAGGTGGTATATGAGATGCGCACTTACTTCACTGCGCTGTCTATGTTTCATCCGGGTACAGTATGAGAAGGACCCGTAGTTGCCACGATCTTCGTCTTCATTTTCTTGTCAGCATGTTTGAAAGTATGTATTATGGGCCAGTAGCATCTTGTGCGTTGGTAGTTCATTGAGGGTCAGCATACGGCGTTGGATCACAGGTTTGTTCTTTTCTTGGGAGTCGGGGTATCGGATGATCACACATGGGGCGTCACGGGCGGGCAGGCACTGGCTGGGCGGCAATTGTTTATATGGACCGCGAAGGCACGCGCCGCACCTCAAAACTTGACTGTTGTCAACGCTCTCGCCAACATCATTATGTACGCTGGGTAAAACTTCAGACGTTAACCACAGTCCTCCCAGTGACCACTTTCGTGCCGGCAGGAAGCAGTGGTTGCATCGCAGTTGGCCACATGTTGTCGAAACGCTGGCACCGTACTCATCTAGACAAGTGTAGTCAGTCTGCTCTGTCCGTCTCTTGAGAGACCGTCTGGATCATGTCGCGTGAAGAGACCGGAGACCCACATTTGTCCAGCCGATTGGCGATCTTATTGGGTAGCGTGCTCCCGGGCCGCTCCAAATTGTGGATGCCATGCAACGATGTGCCTAAGATCACCATGTTCGACATACTATGAATGACAACTACACTCTCTCCGACAACCGTCTTGAGTTGCTACGCCGTCGTGACCTCCACATAAGCTGTGCTCACGCCTCCTAAGAGACAGAACTGCAGGCAGACAGTGGACGCGCTTGTCTCAATTGCCAGATTGCGTCGTTGGTACCGGCTTGCCGCGTAGCCAGCTGCAAGTGCCCATTGCGAGAGACATGTAATTTCTTGCTACTCACTGCCCACGCGTCTCAGTGTTCGTTTCTCAGGGTCTCTCGTATGCCCTTCTCGCAGACCTAACAGGTCCTACTGTTCTCTCGCCGACCCGTCGTTGCTATGCTGGGGTTACTCAAACTCTGGTCACCGAGGAGCTGTCAAGACCGGTATGAGTCCATATGGATCTACCTCATGAAATACTGTCCAATTCAATATCGAAACCTCACATACTCATCAGCACTTGACATCTTGGCTCCCAAAACAGGAGTCTAACGTAGATGCGAAGACGATCATGCAGAAGCAGTAAGATTCGGAGATATGGTCGTTCTAGATTCGAGTCTCCATGTGGTATATCGTACATCCAGATGCCCAGATCTGAAAACGCCGTCGTGAGGTGAATGCAGCGATGCCAATCCGCCCGACTCTAGGGTATTCATGTGCCAACGTAATAAGGAAAATGAAAGTATAGACATTAGACAAATTTGTAGATCTCGTGAGCTGCCTGTTCAGCCGAAGACGCGGAGGAAGCTCCACAGTCCAGCTCCACACAAGGCAGGGATGGTGAGGTTGTCATCCCAGCCAAACAAGTCAATGGCCTCACTGGCACTTGCAACGATGCCAGTCACCAGAGACATAATGCCGAGTGCCAGGTAACCGCTTATCGTGCTTTGCGCAGCAGAGAGTCCCAGCGGCCGCTGAAGTTGAGAAGGCAAAGTCAATGCGCCCTGGAATGCGAACGCATTGTCGCCTTGATTCAAGTTCGAGTAAAGCGGTCCCAGCCAGCCCCAGAACATGACGGCGGTGATGATGCCCATGACGCAAGCAGCAATTGTGCCTGCCAGACTCTTGCCTTTCCTGACCTTGGGTGTCAGGTGTCCCCACAGGCGACCGAACGTCGATGCTGCAGTGTCGCACCAGCTCAACAGCAAGATGCTCACGACGCCCACATCCTTAGGACAAAAGCGCATTACAATCCATGCGCCGAGCAGGTACGAAATCACGCCGTTGTAGCCATCCACTTCAGATTCGCGCATCAGCGCACCGAGACACCGGATGTAGAATCGGTTGACCTGCCAGTAGCGGTGTCGAATAACATCGGTGATAGCGATAGGGACGAACATGGCGAGCAGAACAGGGTGAATCTGCGACATTTGGCGACCAGAACAGTAGAGGTATATGGTTACAAAGCCGATCGAGACGTGGAGGATCTTGCGGGGTATTTCGTGACGGTGAATCTGGTGATGTCAGAGGCTACTCCAAGGTAGTGAGGTATCTGTTGAACGTACGAATGAGCGCCATTCTTGGTGAATTGGGATCAAGCCAAGTGGACTCGGACTTCGACTCATCTCCCGCCAGTAGTTCTTGTTTGCAGCTGCTGGAGACAGATGCCCGTTACTTGTGCCGTTTGGCAGACTGAGGTCTTTCTTGATGCCTCCATTCTGCTGCCTCCTGGTAGTCAGACCACTGACTCTCCTTCGTCCCATGCCGCCTTCCAGCGTAGGATCGCGGCTTCGAGTTCGGGCGCGTTTCTCTGGATCTGAGCCAGACGAGTCTTCTTCGATAGGAGGGGGTGACTGCAACTTGTTCTTGCGCGCTGAAGCACGCGTCACAGGCGGGAAGTAGCCATCTTTCCCGCTCCCAGCCTCTGATGGAGTCGGTGATGGGGAAATGACGCGCGGTGTGTGCGGTATCTGGTATTGTCTCGATGAAGCCATTGCTGAGCGAAAGCAAATGGTCAAGTACGGTAGCGGAGGGACGCGGATGAGACCGGATATGCTGGAGCGGGTCCTCGCGCAGAATGAGGCGACGTGGACGAGTAGTGAATGGCGATCGTGGTCTACGCGGTCGCGAGGCTGAGTGTATGTGGTGTGAGCGCCGTTTAAGACTGCAGACGTGGTGGCTTCGACATCGGCGTCAGACGTAATCAACAAGGCCAGGGCGGACGCGAGTTCGTCCGTACAACGCGCAGCATCTGAGGAAACAGGAGATGCCACAATTTAGATGGCCGACAGTAGCCAGCTTGGAAACGTGGGTGAAAAGGAGACGTTGCAACACCAGTGACGCCTATGTAATCTCGCTGCGTAGCCAGGAAATTTAGCAGCGCTGTAATCTTGTCGCGTGTATGCGCGGATCAGTGCCGCCGATGAGATCAGCTTGCATGTGAACAGGCTCCACTCAGAGAGCCGGGGTGCGTTGCGAACAGGTTGTGATCACACACTCAACCAAGGCGTTTGCAAGTAAGTTTCTGGGAACTTTTGAGTATTTTGAGCCTCTCGATGCGTTCACAGCAAGCAGAAGGCGCGTCGTGAGAAGGATCACGTGTTTGCCGGCTGCAGCTGCCTCAGACAGAGTGTGGCGGTGGCCGCCACAACGCCACACTTGCAGGGTCGCCCAACTTTTTCTGGAGCCAAGCTAAAAAGTTATCTTGCCTTCAGGCGCAACCACGACAACTCGCGCTTCACGTATCTTGGAGATGGCGCCTCAGACAAAGATCGATCGGTCTTTCGGCGCGCTGACGCCTGCGCTCTCGGAATGGATTCTCGAGGCTGTGGACGCCATGGGTTTCGTGAAGACCACGCCAGTCCAGCACGCTGCCATTCCGATGTTCATGAAGAATTCCGATGTGGTCGTCGAAGCGGTTACGGGAAGCGGGAAGACCCTTGCGTATGTCCTTCTAGATGTTCACAGTCACCATGCTGACCTGTTGAAGCTTCCTCATTCCTATCGTGGAACGGTTACTCCGACTTGATGCGCCCATCAAGAAGCATCACGTGGGCGCTATCATCATCTCGCCAACAAGAGAGCTGGCAACGCAAATCAATACCGTACTGTGTTCTCTGCTAAAGTTCCACGCTCCTTCAGCTGCAGCACTCGACCCCGAGGACGAAGACAGCGACATGGAAGATGCAGATGCGCCACCGAAACCAACATTCCCTGCTGGTACGCTTAAAGTTGTCCCTCAACTACTTCTCGGAGGCTCTGTGACGCCAGCTCAAGATCTGAGTGCATTTCTCAAAAAGCAGACGAATGTACTCATCGGTACTCCCGGACGTCTACTGGAGTTGTTGTCCTCTCGTCATGTTCATTGTTCGTCCTCTTTCGACGCCCTCGTTATGGACGAAGCCGACCGACTGCTCGACCTTGGTTTCAAGGACGACCTACAAAAAATCCTCTCCCGTTTACCAAAGCAAAGACGGACGGGCCTCTTCAGTGCCAGTGTCAGTGAAGCTGTTGATCAACTCATCCGTGTCGGTCTGCGCAATCCGGTGCGTATTGCTGTCAAAGTCAAAGCAAGAGCAGCCGAGAACGGTGAAATCGTTGACAAACGGACGCCTGCAAGTCTGCAAATGGCGTATCTTGTAGTGCCACCATCACACAAAATACCGGCCATCAAACAGGTTCTAGCCGAAGTACAACCTCAGCCTCAAAAGACAATCTTCTACCTTGCGACATGCTTCGCGGTCGACTATTTCCAGCACGTTCTTCCAGAAGTACTCAAGGGTCACACAATCGTTCCACTGCATGGCAAGCACCCGGATAAAGTGAGGCGGAAGAACTTTGCAAAATTTGTGGACAGTGTCACGCCTTCAATCCTGCTGACCACCGATGTGGCGGCTCGTGGTCTCGACATTCCTTCAGTCGATCTTGTCATACAACTGGACCCGCCAAGCGACCCAAAGGCCTTCATCCATCGATGTGGACGTGCTGGTCGAGCGGGGCGCAAAGGTCTCGCTGTCACCTTTCTCACACCTGGCTTGGAAGAAGACTACATCGAATTTCTGCGGGTACGGCAGACTCCTGTGACCCCGCTTACAATACCAAGTATCTCTGTCACAACGGAGGATATTGATTGCATCACGAACACCATCAGGAAGGTGGCCAAGTCCGATCGAGCCATCTACGATAAGGCTCAGCGTGGCTTTGTATCCTGGGTGCGTGCTTACAGCAAGCACACGGCCAGCTCAATCTTCCGTGTCGAGGACTTGGATTGGGCTGAGCTTGGTACTGCTTGGGGTCTGCTTCGCCTCCCTCGCATGCCAGAGATGAAGAAGTGGGAGGGCGACAAGTCTCTCGGGGTGACGATGGATTTCGATACGTTTGCGTACAAAGACAAAGTGCGCGAGCAACAGCGTCAGACGGAGATGGCAGAGGCCGCCGCTCAGGGCAATACGGGCAAGAAGTTCGTCAAGGAAAACAAGATTGCAAAGGCATGGACGAACCAGAAGGACCAGAAGGCCACGAAAGAGCTAAGGCGCGAGAAGAAGGTGGCAAAGCGGGAGCAGGAGCGCAAGTCCAAGATGACCGATGAGGAACGCCAGAAGGAAGCTGAGCTCAACAAGATGATCTCGCAGATGCGGAAGAAGGTCAAGCAGATGGAAGCTGCTGAGGACGAGGACGAGTTCCAAGGATTCGATGACTGATTGGTCAGTGAAGAGTGAGGAAGCATGGATGACACTGCAGTCTACCTGAGCGTCAGAGATCCACCATGAACCATGCTACAACACCAGCTTGTCTGAAATATGGTACAGCCCCTCCCGGATATTTGGAAGTGTCTGCCCAGTCCGCGCCAGACCATTCGATGATCCAGGTCATCTTACCTCGCCGAACAGTGGTTGAAGAGGACTCAGTACTGCTTTTGTTATCATACTGAACTGTGGGCAACTTCAGGTGCGCTGCAACGCTTGAAGTAACGAATGATACCGAAGGGCTCGCCGTTGACAACGGCATATGATCGACAACGAACAAACTCCCCCCGCGTCGCGCCGGTGTTGGAGCTCCAGGCGTCACCAGTCGCCAGGTCAGTGCCTACCAGATCTCCTGGGACGGGCACCGAGCTGCAGGTCAAAATTACAATAGCGCTGTCGCAACATGTCAAATTGGCTGCAGCAAGTCATGCGCTCCTCGTGTTCTGCTTTCGAGAGTCAGTGTTTGAAACTTTGACGATAGCCATCAAGGGTGGCTGGCGAACGCCAAGTCGCCAGGTACACCCAATCAAATTGTCCGGATTTGACGTTGTCTTCAAGGTTCCTGCGCCAGACTATCGCGGATCTACAACACCAAATGGCAGATCCCGCAGCTTGTGGCTTCGAGGCTGCTCTCGGCATCGATGGCGGCGCAACCCTCTCACTGCATGTCTACTACATATCCAATGGCCATGCCTCCGTTAGTCACCTCTCCTGTGCAGTGTACTAAAAGTACCGTTCAGACGCAGATCTGTCTCAAACGAGACATTACGTCGTACCAGAAAAGGAAAACTCGACTTGAGAGTGTTCCTGATCTGCGGACAGCTGTCATTCGCACCCGCCCTAGTTACTTGGCAACTAACTAAAAGTCTACCATGTTTTCGGGCTGGCTCTATCCGCGTAAGGGTACACAACCACCATAGTGCAATATCCCCAGATTTTCGTCCCCGCAAGATTACCTTCACCAGACCGCAGGGAGCTTGGCGTGAATTATCCGCGCAAAGATCGGCGGACGTAGACTAACGAAGCCTCAAGACACCGAATATGAAGGAATTTTGCAGGAAATACCCGTATTGGAGGCGAATGAGACATCTATATCAAGGGCGCCCTTTCCACAACTCAATCGTGTCACCCAACACACATCCAGTATCATCATCTTCCTTCCCCTTCGCTTCTCTGCTATCATGCGCTTCTCCACTGCAAGCGCGTTATTCACACTTGCGCCACTTGTGGCAGCATGGCACAATGTCATGGAGATGGATAGGGCACTCAAGAAACGTGAAGATCCCCCACCACGCAATCCAACATTCAAGTCTGGACGACCCAACACTGGAGCCTCAGGCCCAGCTCTCACCTTCAATGCTGCGGAACAGCTTGTCGATGTGAGCTCCGGCAGTGGACATGACTTTCAGTCTCCTCGCAATGGTGATATCCGTGGACAGTGTCCTGGCTTGAATGCTGCTGCGAACCACGGCTTCATTCCTCGCAACGGTCTGCTCACCACTGCGCAGACTGTGCAGGGGCTTGGTGACACATACAACATGTCGCCCGACCTTGCACTGTTCTTGGCTGTTGTCTCTACTGCTCTTGCAGGAGACCCAGTATCGAACCGCTGGTCTATTGGTGGCAAGTTCACACCTACCATACCAGTCTTTCCAGCAACCGGTATCGCTGGAACACACAACCAGTATGAGGGGGACGCTTCCATCGTTCGAGGCGATGCTTACCTCAATGGTGGCAATGTCGGTGTTTTCCAAATGCGATCCTGGGAGCACCTGTACCAGCTCGCGGAAGAGTATACTCTGGACGAGGTGGCTGCCCAATCTGACTACGTTACACGCTGGTCCATTCTCAACAATCCTTATTACTTCTCTGCCCCATTCTCTGGCTTGGTCGCACCTGCTGCGCACAACTTCGTCATCAACTTCATGTCCAACCACAGCGCCGAGAACCCAAGTGGTGCCCTCACACGCGAGGTTCTCAAGAGCTTTTTCGCAGTTACTGGCGATGCACCTGGTCAATTTGTGCACAACCGTGGTCAGGAGCGTATCCCAGACAACTGGTACAAACGCCCGATCACCAATGCCTACAACATCCCCGAAGTCCTTGTTGACGTCCAGACGAACAATGCGATGTATCCTGGCATCGTCCGTTTTGGCGGCAACACCGGTACCACCAATTCTTTTGCAGGTGTCGACCTCACTGACCTGACTGGCGGCGTTTTCAACGCTGGTGACCTTGCTGATGGCAACAAGGCTTCTTGCTTCTTGCTGCAGGCTTCTCTGACAGGACTACCGGATATCAGCAACCCTCTTCTCGGTGCTGTCGGCTCTGTTCTCGGCTGGGCTACCCAGCAGCTCGGTCCTCTGAGCTCCAAGTTTGGTTGCCCTCAATTGGCCACTTTCGACAACAAGCTCTTCAATCAGTTCCCTGGTGCAAGCTACAAGGGAAGTGACAACGCCTAGATGACCACACAGATGGGTTGGAGGTAGCGTCGCACTGCGCTTCGCACAGGATGGAGTCATGGGTGAAGCTGGCAAAATCTGGTAAAGCACGCAGTGCACCAGTGCGAGTAGTATGTTTGCAATTCCTGATACGTACTTTACAATGGATATGCCATCGAAAGAACCTTACACATCGTACCTTGTAATTATCCGCTCCACCATCCTCCGTACATTCGCCATACAAACTTCGTGATTGCAAGGAACGTGGCTGCGACTGCATGGGCAGTGCTTTCATGTTGCAGGAAAAACCGGACACAAGCTCTAGACTCTAAAGAAAGGGAAGGTAGCCAGTGCCTATTTCTGCATATGTTGCATGCAGATAGACATCCTGTTAGCTACAACGTTGTTGCTATAGTACTTCGGTATTTTCCGCAACGACAAAGGCAAGGTAGAAGGCGAGATAATAGCAGGTATTGTTGCGAGCGATCTCCACATCCAGCTGGTTTTGCCGCTACCCAGACGATACGAGGCCTAGCCTCAGGCCAAGTGACAGATCTACACCCCATATCCTCCATTTGAGGTGACTAGAGGCTGCAGCCTTGGCGCGCAAAATCCCCGATTTGTCTCTTCAGGCCCTTACAGATTTGATATATAGATATAATTGTCAATCACATGATTATCAATCAACAAGCGCAGCTCTCGAGCTGCATTCCTCCGCTTGGTGTAGTTGGTTTATCACGTTCGACTGTAATAGCTTCATTGTTATCGAAAGGTCCCTAGTTCGATTCTGGGAGCGGAGAAACCGATGTTTTTTCTTGCGCCCAGTGGGCACCGATGACTTTCTATCACGGTCATATGGTGTGGCAGTACCCCCGGGTACGCTATGTTATCCGAGGATGACTGCGGTTCGTTTTTGAAGTTTTGTGCGGGTGGACAGAAGTCCGACGTTTGTGTCCGCAGATCAACCCTCGGGCGCCTAGCTGCAAACGGCAAAGCAGATCGACAAAGCTTGCCGGTAATGTATACAGCCACAAAATTGAGAGGAATGGTCTTGTGACGGGTATTGCACTGGTGTCAGGACGAGCATGTTACAGCCGAAGGTTTACTCAGCAGCAAAATGCTGGTCAGATCCGAGTTACATCAGAAAAGTTGGCTCATACCACTCATAGCGCAAGGTATAGAAACCATCATGATTACCCTAACCGCAACTTCCTAACTCTACAACTGAGATCGCCCAATCCTGTTTCGCAAGACTTGCGAAAAGTAAATCGCGTTGTCTGGTCCGTAGTGAATCGCAATGTTCAAACCTGGAGGTATGCCGACCGGCGAGGTGACGCCATTATCAGCCATATCAATAATGACCGCCTCATTGTTCTGATCAAGATACTGGATCGTATTCCTTGTTGAAGTAGAGTACCAATACCTTCCCTGCGCATCTACTGTGTTCTCTGTGGGAAATGAAGCAGGCAAGGGATCAGTGAAGACATCGATCTTCTCGGTCTGGGTGTCGAAGCGGACATTGCTGTTGGATAAGAAGCCAGTAAACCAGATGTAGCGGTTCTCGGTTTCAGCGCGGACGACGACGATGCCCAGACCAGCCAGTAGGAGAGGGAAGCGGGTGAAATGCTTTGTCCTTGGGTCGAATCTAGTGATCGCTTGCCCAATCATCTCAGCGAGGTAGACATTGCTGTCTATTTTCGAGACAAAAGCTCCAATGACACCATTGAGCGGAGTAGGTAGTGGATACACTCCATCGAAAGTCTCAGTAGCGTAGTCGAAATGATACAGTGTCCCAGCAGTTGTGAGCGTGTACCATATCTGAAGAACTGTAAGTTGACGCATAATCAGTTTGTCGAGGTTGACTTACTCCAGATCCACAATCCCAAAGATCGTTGAAGGGCTGGATGTTGCCCAGAAAGGGGACGTTAGGCAGCGGCGGGGTGAAGACTTTGATCTGTCCGCTCGATGGATCGGTCTTCAAGAATTGCGACCTGACACCGGTTGCAGCGTACAGATTGCCATCACCGCCAGGTTGAATGGCACAGGCGAATGCAATGCGTCCCGTCAAAGGCAGGCTCTGGTTGGGATACAATTGATCCGGGCTATAGGGTATCTTGTAGTTCGTGATCCTGCCGCTCCCAATCTCGATCATGGAAACTGTATTATCAAGGAAGTTCTGAGTCCAGATGTTACCGTCTAGTCCTATAGTAATGTCGCACGGGCCTTGCAGGAAATCCTATATCTCGTAGTATCTAAAGCGCGCAGGGTCAGAATCGCCTTTCGAGTACCCAGGAGTAAGATCGACGGTCTGAGGAGCTGGCGCCGTGGCAGCGGTGGCAGCCAGGAGGCCAAGCGTGAGCAAGGAGTACATCCTGAACAATCGTTGTTGTTGTGTCAAAAAGGTTGCCGCAAATACAAAAGGAAGTAGACGTGAGAGCGAAGAACTCCTCACAGTCATGACCATGCGGAGGCTTTAAACTACACAATCATATGATCGGCGTTGCAAGCCTAGAAACGGTATGCAATGTTGAGAGAAACAGTAAAGCGGCCGACGACTCGGAGCTAGGCAGAGCAAGATTAGGTTGCGGTAACAAGCCTGACACTACAACAGCACGGTATTTGGCCAAGCTTTGCCATAGCTCAACTCTGTTGTTGTAGTCTCCCTGTCCTGTCATAGGTAGATCCGATCTAGCGTGATGATCAGGCCGAGGGTCAGAACCGATCTGCGGTGGTCGTTACCCCGGATTTTGTGCAGCGGCCTTGTGATCAACATACGCTACTGGCTTTGGCGGGAACAAGAGGAGGAATGTACCAGTCCAATAGATGAACCAGTCTTTGAAGAACCCGCCCCCCTGTTTTACGCATCCAGCTTGAAGCCCCCAGGGCAACCCCGCCGGAACAAGCCATCAGGATCGTACTCTCGACTCACACTTCTCAAAAATTTCAGATTGTCATCCCCATAGCTAAGGAATGGCTTCTGCCAGCTGCCACAGTAGTTGAGATATCTGTACCTGTGACTAGTTTGATTTGCTTTCGCAAATTCGTCGATTTGCTCAATAGCAGCGCGGGTGACGACCTCCACCTTCTCGTCGTCTGCGCTCAGCGCCCAATTGACAGTGAACTGAACGATGACGAGCGGCTCATCTGGAGACTCGTCCAAGCCCAGCGAGTTTGGCTGCCCCTTGCGCGCCCAGTCAGGCAACAATGGCTGAAGCACAAGCGTCCAAGACGTGTCTTTGACACCAGCTTGCCGAATACTGTCAATACCAGCACGATAGGCATCATGAGCCGCTTGAAGTGTCGCTGGATTGTTCTTTACAGTCGTTGTAGCCCATGTCTGGCGACGGCCAGGTAAGTTGAGCGCGTGTAACTCATCGGTGGCGCTGACCAAGGATCGAACCTTACAGGTACTCCATAAGCGCCACAACGAAGCAAATCGAGACTTGCGCCAGCACTGAGGCCACGCACGATGGTGCTTAGGCAACTCAGTATGTGCAAGATGAACAGCGATAGCTTTCATGCCACTCTTCGACAGATACGTAAAACACGCCAGTGGCCCGGCCGCATACTGGTCGTATGTCTTGCCCTGATCATTGCTCACAAGTTGATCCAGATACTCATGGAAGGCCAGCAGCACGTTTAACGCCTGTGAGGGCAGTAGATAGAGGAACCCGCTCCACACCCTTGTCGACGGGAATGCGTTGGCTCTGAACGCTGTAACGATGCCGAAGTTGTTCGAACCACCTTTGAGAGCGCGCCAAAGGCGAGGATTCTCGCTTGATGAGGCCGTGACAACAGCGCCATCGGCAAGCACAACCTCATATTCGATGATGTTTGAGCACACCAGACCGAAACGAGGAGAGAAGAAAGAAAAGCCACCACCGAGGGTCAGACCTCCAACGCCTACAGCCGAGTTCCGCCCTCCAGCGATTGCCAGGCCTTTCTCTTGCAGGTGACGATACACCTGCACCCATCTGCATCCAGCGCCTATAAGAGCAGTCTTGCTGTCATAGGAGGGAATTACCTGGTCGAACAGGGACATGTCGATTAGCACACCGCCATCGATGCTTGAAGCGCCTACAACTGGCATGTGACCACCACCTCTTATTGCGAAGCGTGCGAATGTTTCCCTCGCCCCCCCACGCTCGCAGGCGTTGAGCTCGTTCTTCAGTATCTTGACGGCCGCAGCCAGCTCCTGCGTATCTTGGGGTCGAAGTATACATGCTGGTGTGGTCTCGCATGGCTGCTTCGCCCAATATAGGTCGATCAAGTTCTTATAGGCTTCTTGGTCTTCTGGACAGATCACACGACAAGCGAAGCTTTCTCGCAATTTATCTCTGAGTCGCAATACTGATTCCGATGGTGTCGCAGAGAACTCGACGTAGCTGGGCTTTTCAGCCTCGGCTCTGCGTTCGACCTGAGATGTTTGAATCCGAAGGCGATGCAGCAAAAAATACCAGAGCGATCAAAGAGGCACTCAGTGCCGTCAGAAGGATCGCGGTCGCCATAGTTCGAGTCAATGTCTGAGGTGAGGGCGAGGGTGTGCTGTACGTGGCTGTGGTCAGCGCGCAGACTCATACTACTCTGTTTTCATGAGGGAGAAGCGCAACGCCATGGGAACCTACCTCGAGCTGTAGTTCGACGGTGAGTGCTGTGTAATGTAGCACCTGAGAACTATCGATGGAGGGATGGTGACGTAGAGGTGGGATGCCTGAGCACCGCTCGCAAGGAAACACGCTAATTTTGGTAGAGCGTTTGGCCCGCCGCGTCTGCAGCGACCTCCCCATTACGTTCAAAGCAACTCCTCGTCATAGCAAAGACTGCCGTCGACACACCAGTTTTGAGGAGCATCACATGTCATCGTACTTCCTCATCATCCAGCCATAGTCGCACTAGTCGCCAGGAGGCAGCTTTGTGCAACGTTCGATTCACACTTCAGTCGCCGTCGCCGCCTTTAGTTCGACACTTTTACAGGCACAAGGAGCTATAGCACGAACCCCTTGACCACCCCAGCACCACAAAACTTGGCAGCTTCCTCATCCGCAATCACCAAGCAGGTTGTGCTGCATCAGCGCTGATAACCCCTGAAACCTGCGAAAAGAAATCAGTGGACTCGTCTTAAGCAATCAGAAGGTGCTTCAGCGCCGCGCATCCTGTGCCTTCCATATGAGCGGCTAGCTCCGCTCTGAGGCTCTGCGCAACACATGGATGCACCTGACAGTTATCCATGGATGCAAAGACCTGACATGGCTTGTAATCCCAACCTGCAGCCTCATCGAGCGCATAAATGCAGGTCTTGCGTGCTTCGCCCATACAGCCGCAGTGGCCAAGGTTGACCCTGTACGTCCTGCGCCGCGCGCCCGATTCCTGGACTCGAGGGTTGCTCCGTTCTGCAAATCACAAGGCTTGATTCGAGATCGGAGGACAATGCTAACGAAAACTCTGCTTGATGACCGTCAAGGTTTTTTGGCGAATCTCTGAAAATGACGATGCATACGTGGTAGGATTGCTCTGGATTCGATCCTGCATGCCAAGCCCCGAGGAACGGTGGCATTCCGCTCGGTTTGTAAGATTTGAAAGCCTTTACAAACCATCGAGGTGCTTCAGATATTTGTCGGAAGAAAGAGGGAACTAAACGGATTGACGTGCTAATTACAGGTGGATCAACAGCCAACGTGCCGCAAGTAGGTACATGGCGCTAGGCCCTTCATTGCTTGGCAAGACTGCTACAACAGCGAAAGCAGATAAGAGCACGGATGAGGCTCAACGGCGTTTCGAATGCGGAGTGCAGGCTTTCTGGTATGTACTGAAGGCAGGTCAAGCCCCGGAAACCGTCCCAAAATGACGTTTACCAAGCCAAAAGTTGCATAAAGCTGCAGCCGCAAAGCCTACAGGAGATTACCGCCGTTGGAGGTCTACCGAATGCATCCCTGCTGGTGCGGCACGTGCATGAGATACCTTCCACGTTTCGGTCTTGCCCCGGCTTCGAAACTTCAGGATTTATGAAACAATTGGTACGATCAGCCAATCAGATAAGATAGACTTCCCTTATTGGAGCCCATTTCCGCGATGGGACCCGGCTGTTGACAGCGCCACGCACCAATGGTTCGGTCCGATGGTTCAGTCTCCAATATCGGCCAAACACTCCACCTGCCTGGAATGCAGTCTGCGATCTTGGCGAAGCTGGAGGAGATGACGAAAGGGCTGAGTCTGGATACCTAGGCGCTGCGATAGATTAAAAGCTGCTCCACTTGCAGTGAAGGTGAAGGACGCCCCCACTGATTCTCGAAACGAGTGCGCTCCCATTGTTGACGCAACCGGTAAGAGCAAACAAGCCTTCGCCTTTATAAAACCAACGGGCAGCCGCGCCTTTACCTTCTCCAGTCAAGGCAGGCACCGCTCACTTTCGTTTCTTCCCAACTTAGTCATTCTTTCACACACAGTCACTGCCTCAACATGCGTGTCTCAGTCTTCGCTTTTGCGTCCGTCGCTCTTGCAGCGCGCCCCTTCCTCAACGAGCCAGACACAGGTATTGAGGACCTGCTCGGTGCCATTACCCCCAATGGCACGCTTCCACCTCTGGAGAACATGGTCGGACTGCCTGACTTCGAGTGGGCAGCTCGCAAGAAGATGAACATCTCCTCTTACACATACTACCGCAACGGCGCTGCCGGAGAGTGGTCGTACCGCAACAACCTCGAGGTCTTCACCCGTCACAGGCTCCGACCTCGCGTCATGAGCGACATCACTAATGTCGCTGCGTCCCTCCCGACCACACTGCTTGGCCACAACTTCTCAGCGCCTTTCTTCATCTCGCCATGCGCTCGTGGCGGCTACGCGCACCCTGACGGAGAGTTGAACTTCGTCAAGGGCGCTGCCGCCGGTAACATCCTGTACATGCCATCGCTATACTCTTCCCAGAGCTTCGATGCTATCTACCAACAGGCTTCCAACACCACCGATCCCCTCTTCCAGCAGGTCTACCTCACCAACAACCTGACTGAGACCCAAGCGCTCTTCACCAAGATCGAGAAGACCGGCAAGGCCAAGGCCATCATCCTCACGGTCGACTCGCCCGGAGACGGTATCCGCCACCGTGCAGCCCGCTACGGCGTCGGCTCTGCAGACATAAACCTCAGTCTTTTGACTTGGGAGATGTACCGCAAGTTCACCAACATGACCTCCCTGCCCATCATCCCCAAGGGCATCCAGACAGTCGAGGACGCCCAAGAAGCCATTAAGAACGGTGCGAAGGCTATCTTCCTCTCCAACCACGGCGGCCGTCAGCTCGACACGTCGCCTTCGTCCCTCGAGATCGCCCTCGAGATCCACCGCGAGGACCCTAATCTTTTCAACCAGGTCGAAGTCTATGCCGACGGTGGTGTCAGGTACGGATCTGACGTTCTCAAGCTCCTCGCTCTTGGTGTCAAGGCTGTTGGTCTCGGAAGGCCCTTCATGTACAGTAACGTCTACGGTGCTGAGGGCGTCGAGAAGGTCATCGACATCCTCAAGTACGAGCTCATCAACGATGCCGCCAACCTTGGTGTTGGTGATCTTAAGAAGATTGGCCCCCAGTTCGTTGACTGGAAGAACAGCCTGAACACCTGGTACAGCTAGATGACACTGGCTGTATTGCTACGCGGGAGACTGAGACTTCAGTTCTGGATATGTATACCCAATTTTACTAGCGAGAGATACGACCTCGGTTGTGCATACTTCAATCATACATATTTTGACCACATTCTCGTTCTTATGCAATCTCTGTGCCCCTTGCCATCGTGCTCTTCATCTCCCCAGCCTCCCTATCGCGCACTTTCCTTTCTCGTATCGTCTGCACTCCCACCGCCGAATCGTTTCGGCAACTCATCGATCATTTTCATCGGTCTCACGTCGCCAGGTGGCTTGCGAAAACCTCAGATGACACGTCGCATCCCCCAAAGCTTCCTGCGCTCGACGTGTAGCTTGCTCGGCCAGCTCAAGTGGGCTCGAAATGCCAGAATAGTTGGGAGTATTTCCGAAAGAAGTGGAGGGCAAATGATGAGCGAGAGCGCGATTTGCTACGACTCCGAGTCTGTTGACTTCGGAGCAAGCTGCAAGCTGCAAGCAACAACCGGGGGTGATGTTACGTTTGATCGTCATCGCTGGAACTATGAGTAAGAGCACGCATCGTGTGTGGAGTTTCGATCTCGAGAAGAGGTGGTTACGACTAAAGTTACGAAACGAATGCTATCAATTTCCTACGGAAGGTGCAAATTGACTCTTGTCTGGCCATGGTCGCACGTACTGAAATCGAGGGCGGTGGCAAGTGCAACTTTCTTCCAGCAAGAGCGCGTGCTGGAAAGGGCAGCGGCGAGTCCTATGTTGTTGTTCATCACTCATACCTGACATGGACATTGTGGACACAGACATTCACACTCGAACCTGATTTTCCTGTCCAACTCTAGCTTTATGATCATGCATGAACCCATTAATTATGTTCTGACTTCTTTACGTGTACATCTTCGACCACCTGCGACGAGCTCTACCATTGTCCCACTCGAGACTCATTGCACTTGGTCTCCCAAGAACCGGAACAAGAAGAAACCACGATCCGCAGTTGCGATGCCTCCCTCCAACTCTGGGCATAGCCCTCAAGTCTTTCCGAACACCCTAGCTGCCACTGACCATTGACCCAAGGCGGCTCTTCGGGATCAAAGTAGACATGTGGACAGTAGTCTCCGGCGGCGCTACAAGTTTCCTGAAAAGTACAAGGAGGTGGTCAATTTACTGATTAGTAGCATATTCTATCTTAATCCTTGTGGCAGACTTACAGGCTTTCCTCTGCAGTGTTGAAGATCTGCGCTTTTGCCGAGGCCTGATCGTAAGGACGGGTACCATCGAGGATCTCTTTTCACTTCTGCTTTGTGTCGTACATGAGCTCGTCTTGAAGAGAGATATTGACCCCTGACATTTGAGACAAGATCGGATAGGCAAAGGTGAGGATCCAGTCAACCACGACATGTTGACAGCAGACGTAGTAGGCTCCGGTGTAGCGATCAAGCTTTACCTTCTCCGGCATGTGACCCCAAGGACTGGTATGTGCATCACGCTCTGCGAAGGGTACCTGAGGTCCAACCATTGTGTTGAGAAGCGTCTGAATGATAGCCATGTCTAGCTTCCGTGTAAGCCTGAGGACTTTTCTCGTGTGTAGGGCCTCCCGATAGATCTGCCTGTGGACTCGGTGAAGGTGCATGAAAAGGGGGTTCATGAGCGGAGCTTCAAAGACATTGAGAGCCTTTGAGCCGAAGACTCGATTGTCGGCCAGGAGCTCATCGTAGCACGATCGGTTGAGAGGTAGATAATTGTGATCGAGTGAACAATTCACACTGGCATCTTGGTTGTAAACTGTCGCACTAATGCTGGAAGCTCTATGGTAGTTGTAGCGGTCTGTCGACAAGGCTTCGTCCAATGCGTAGATATAGATTTTGTCACAAAGCTCTGCTGGCAAATCTAGGAGGCGGAAGCCCTTGCCGGAGGTCTGCCACCAGTCCAGCTGTGCATCGTAACCAGATTCACCGACAAGATACTCGTGCTCAGCAAAGAGGTTGAGCAGCCAAGTCTCTAGCGGGACCCATCGAGGGACGGCTTCTGGGTCATATACGTGTATCATTGCGGCAATCGGGAAATCTTCCTGAGGGAAGACCGTGATCGTGGCTGTGATGTCTGGGCCAAAGTCCCAGTCTGTCTTAAGCTTGTATAGCTTGACGCCGAACATGTTCAGGCCAGGTGAATACAGTGGCGGTGCGTCGTCGACAGGTCCGATCTTGATGTGGGGAGCGTGTACAAAAAGATGCTGTTGCGCAAAGTCGGGGATAGTGGCGCGTGCAATCTCCAGGATCCAGTCATGCTGGGGTTGACCGTGATGGAATCGGTATACAGTGGCCTTGGTGAAGTGACCGACCTGCCCATGATGTGGAATGTACAACATGCTGATGAGGCTGGTGATATTCCCGAGGATAGCATCAGGCAGAGTGAGGTCGCATTCGGAACACTCCGTGCGGTGTGCCACAGTGAAGGCAGCAGCGGCGGTGGTGGTGGTGGCTGTCTCGGTGGAGGAGAGGGGATCGGTGGAGAGAACAGTGTAGAAAGAGGGGAATACAAACGGGGAGGATACTGTCGCTAAGGATGAAAGCTGTCCATCGCTTTGGCTTGCGCGGGCGAGCTGTCCTTGAGTGAAGCCCCATATCAGCTCCTGGAGCTCCACGGACCCGCCAGCTCACGAAACGTGAGCGCCCTGTGGGAACTCCACCCTGGCCTGACAAAGGCGCAGCCGCGAATACATGTATCGCTGAGGCTTGCTAGGATGCTGAGGTCAGTGTCATCGAGCAAGCAGATTCGACAAATCGAAAGGGTAACAATGTGATTGATGGCTCGAGAAGATGGCAGTAAACAAGCGGAACGCTGACAAGCATTGTGCAAAACAACACCATCCAACACCTTTTGCTGTCCAAAACGCATAGAACAATGAACGAGGAACGCCATCTATGCTAGAAAAGCGATTCGACAAAGAAAGGGAACACAACGCACACCGCCTGCATATCGTTTACAACCGTACGATAGCTGCAACAGCAATTCCAACAGCTGCATACAGCCACGAGCTGTCGATCCTCACTAACGTGGAGCCACTTTCTCTGCGCAGCACACCACAACAGGAGTCGCGGTTGTACGAGACACCGTTAGCAGTCGCCGCTACTTGGAAGACAGATCCATTAAAGTTGCCAAAGTTGTAGTAGTCGACAAGCAGCCAATTTGGTGGGCGGTCCCACATTTCCTCGCAGCCTTGGACGTTCAGTCCAAGACTGGCATTGCCAGAAACGGCATTGATTTGGTCTAGAAGACCATATGCCGGTACAAGGATGTTGGTTCCTGCGATGGCGATTTCGACGTTGAGGTTGTGATTCAGCATGTACATGCGGTTGCGAGAGACGTCTTCGGCCTGATTGGGCGGACGCTGCTGGGTGCACGGGAATGACGGGTCCGTGGGCGAGAACGGCGTCTCCCACTGGTAGTCGAACTCGCTGAGCAACCAAGGTACGACATCCTGGTCGGCATTGTAGTCAATCATCACGATCACACGCTCGTTCCGCAAGATCATCTCAGACAGTGTAGGCCACCCAGTCAAGTTCAGGTTCCTTGCGGATGGTGTCCAAACGTATTCCAATATACCCGAATCCTGGAAGGGTTGGATGTAATCTGTCGCTGGGTTCCTAGTATCTTGGCCGTTGTTGTTTCCCATCATTATAGCGATGACTTCGTAGGGGTTGTCATCAAGCCACCCTTTCACGGTAGCGAGGTACGACTCGAGAGTTCCGACATCGAGTAGGTCGCATGAGGTGTGGCAAAGGCGAATTGCGCTCGAAGCATTGGGCTTCTGTGTTTCGAATTGCACTGGACAGTCAAGTCAGCGTCCAAGTCTCCCTGCATAAGGCATTGGGTACGTACGTCCTCGAATACCATCTTCAAGCTGTGTTAGGACCGGTAACACTTGGTTACTGGCAGCATTGTGTGGTACTATGAATGGGCTGTTGTGGGCCACAACCATAGAGACGTTCGAGAAACGCCTGCTACAGAATTCTGGGTGTCCATTGCAGGGTGTTGTGTTTTGTGTTGGGCGTGCACGAGCTGTAGTGGATGTCGACGCGGTAGCATTCCCGGATGCAGTTGGAGCAACGCCTGTTATGCCAATCACTTCCTCCGTCGTCGAAGATCGATACGCTGTGGTGCTGCTGTTCTGCGAAACCGATAGAGATGCGTAGGAAGAGAATTCGGGAGTAATCTCGGTCACTAGGCTACTAGGTACTGGTGTAAGGGATAGAGATGATAGGATCGAGGATAGTTGTGCGGACACGCATGGCAACAATGCGGTCCAGAGGAGTAATGGTATCGTAGGGGAAACCATTGGGATCGGTAATGATGGTGCTCAATGAATGAATGGCAAGCTTTCTCGATCGCCGAGCGCTCAAACGATGCGGACGCTTAGTCGATATCGAGTCTGTATAGCCTGGTGGTAAAGACTTGCACTTGTAAAAAGCGCGCCAGACGTTCTGCCACTGCCATTTCTAGCGTCTGTCTTTGGCAGGTGCAATGACGGCATGCTGGGCAACGCGTCCATTGGCGTTGACCCCGGATCGCTGGGGAAGCGCTACCGCAGGTTGGCGTGAAAAGTCGATCTCCCTGGGCACTGGGCTGGTTCTGGATTCTGTCAAGCGTGCAATTGGCCTATATTGGCGGCCGAAAATAACATCGAAGACCGACAAGTCGCGTACAAATCCTTTGCGTTTACGTTGTTTCCGGCATCCGCCTCGGCTGGACAACCGAGGGATGACGCAATGTCTTGCAAATCCTTAACGTCTCCAGTCGCGTCGTCCGTGAGCGAACACAAAATCTCCAAAACCTCCAAGTCTTGATACACAGTAAGCTCGATATATGTGAGCTACACCTTACAGTTGAACCATAATATGATGCTCCACACGTGTCTATAAAGGATACCCATCGACGTGATTTCTGTTGGAGCGCTAACGAGATCTCACCCTGGGGCACATCAGTGGGTCAAGGACCGAGCCGCTGAGTGCCGCATTCCAGCGAGTCATGATCATGAGTTGGATCTAGTCTGTTTATCTACAACGTATCTTCTTCTCACATCATCTACCTCGAACACGTGCAGCGACAAGTCGCCCGGTCCCTAACCTTCCTTAGGCTCTGGCAGGCCCTTGGCCATCTTCTTGACACCCCGTTCTGCAAACAGTAGGCCCTTACGGAGCTCGTAGTTCAGCTCCATCTGTTCGAGGACCTCCATTGTCTCGCCATCCTCCACGAGTGTAGAGCCATCCGCATCACCTTCCTCAACATCTGCACCTAAGACCTTCTTAACATTCCTGATCGCAGTTTCGGCGCCAATCTTCAGCAGTCTCGCGGTTTTGTCCACCTCCTCAGTCCATGACTCTGCAACGCCCTCAGGCTTAGCATCTCGCATGCCCACAATGATCGTGTCCAACCGAACGTATTCGTCAACGAGATCTTTCGATGCCCTGAGGACAGTGGCGCCGGATGCGAAGACGGCATTGCGTGCGATTTTTGACTCGCCGAAGGTGTGAGGAGTGCCCTGCACAGGACGGTTGGGTGTCTCAAGAGCTTTGAGGATAGCTTCTGTGAGTTCGTTGCGGCGGCACGTAGATGCTTGTTCGCTATAGAAGTGAGTCAGCGTCTACGTTCTCGGGTGCTCGAGCAATGGCTGCATGGACTCACGCCTGTCGCATGCGTTGAGCGAGCCAGGTTTTCAGCTCGTGTTGATCAGCCGTTACCCTTGCTTTAAACTCCCGCAGCTCTTTGTGATTGGGCTTTGGCGTCTGTAGTAGCGAGCTCAGCGCCAGCATCCGTCTAAGTCAAGGGTGAGTTTGGCTGTTGGCTACAAGTCTTGGACAGTGTACCCACTGACTTTCCTCGCCTTCGGCATCAGAAGCACTGCCCTGGCTGGGAACTGGCTGCACAGTAGAATGAGCGCTTCGACGCGCCATTGCTGCTCCGAGAGGTAGATGTCGTATCTGTGCAACTTAGGCGATGCAGCGATGCGGCGGTGGACTCAATGAGGTGAGTCGAGTGGTGAGGTGAGGGTCGTGTTGTTTTGGGAAGGCACGACCTGACCTCACCAAAATGCGCCGAGTCGTTGACCGATTGCGACAATCACTCAATTAGACGAGGACCGCAATTGGTGCCAGAAGCATTATCAATTTTGTAAACTAGATACGCAGGTGAAGTTTACCTGGGCGATAAGCCATCCTTCGCAGTCCATAGCCAGTCTGCATGCAAAGGAAAGCACGCTGCAACCTGTGGATCGAAAGCAAGGGGATCTTGAAACGAAGAAGTAGAGAAGCAAGGATAATAAGCATCCGTTTTGTAAGCCCTTCCGTTTGTCCTGTTGCAGAAAAGTAAATTAATGCAATCTTGTTGTTGCCGCGGGCTCCTTCGAGATAGAAGGAACCGTCTATGACCAAAGAACATTACCATGAATGTCAAGAGTCAGATTCGTGTGATGTATACGCATCAGCCCATGGAATTGCAAATGGAAATGCATTCGTGAAGGCCGTTTTGTCGTGATCTATATAAGTGTGACTGCATGTGTCGAACAGCAAGCATGGCAGGTCGCGCCCGTGCAGAAGGCACCCTATTCCCGGTAGATCTACTTGCTGGCAAGAGACATGTTCTGCATGCCAGTCAGGAAGGACTGGTCGTTGCCGTTGCTCGAAGCGCCACCCTTGCTGGTGCTGGCACCTGAAGTGGTTTGTTGGCCATAGTTGGTAGCACCGGAGGGTGTGTAGGAGTTGCCAGCCGGATAGGCGCGGTTGTAAGCCGATGCTGCACCATAGTTTGAGACTGGTGGGTAATATGCACCGTAATTCATAGGGCTGCTGCTGGCAGTTACGCTTGGATAACCACCAGCAAATGCACCGTAGCCGCCATACAGCTGCTGTTGGTACTGCTGACCTTGAGCCCAAGGAGGCATACCATAAGCAGCTTGAGGGGCATAGGCTGGAAGCTGGTGAGAGAAGGCGTAGTGACCCTCATCGAAGTTCGCTTGAGGGCCGTTGTTACGACCGCGACCTGGAAAGATTAGCTTCTGTCATCGTAACCAAAGAAAGCCAGACTTACCATAATGTTCGTTGGAGCGCTGACTGCTGCCGCCAAAACCGGGTCCTACAGGCAGAGAAGAGTTGCCGTTGCCAGAAGTCATGATGGCACCAGGACCGATTGCGGACGGCGGTGGAATTTGCATAAGACCTGCTGGGTTGACGACGGACGCAGGATTGACGGCTGACATCCAAATGCGGACCTTATACTGCTTGAAAAGGTCGGTCACAAGGTCGTTGAAGTTGACGTAGGACTCCGCGTAGTAGAAGTAGGTAAGCTTGTGGTAATCGCTGTGATCATTAGTCATACCATCGTGCGCATACGCTGCATCACTTACGCTTGGTATTCGGCATCCAGAACCTCCATTGGCAGCTTGTGATCAGCAGCCTTCTGCGCTCCGAGGCGCTTGGCTTTGGCTTCTGAGCCCTCTTTGTCACGTAGAGCAAAGATCTCGTGCTGTTGGGCAAGGCGCTTGATCATCTTGGGCTTGGCATCTTGGTCTTGGTTGCCAATCATACCGCTCAACTGAGGCTGGTTCGGATTGTTGGACAGACCATTCGCGCGTGCAAGAGCACCGAGCATACCGGAATCGTTCTGAGTACCTGCAAGAGAGTACTGAGAGAACATAACCAACCAGCGAAAGTGCTCCTCGTTGGCCTCAGTCTTGTACTTCTTCGCATCTTCGAGGCTCACATCTGCATGAGCTACTTGACCGAGATCGCAACCACGGTCGCCCTCGACAATGACCAGATCGCCACGTCGGATCTCGAGACCGGTGTTGTCGTAGAGGTAGTAGATGTCAGCTCTCGAGCATTTGAAAGTAACGACGAAAAGACGTCGACCGGGGCGACCCAGTACAGGCGGAACGGCATAAGGGTTAGTTGTGTTCATGGTCGTGTTAGGGACTATAGGGTCCGGATGAGCAGCGGAGATGGCTGAGGCGTTGATAGCGCGGGATGCGGGGCCATAGCCTGCGAAGTAGGCGGCAGCGTCGAACTGATCAGCCTCCTCAGGTGAGTGGGATGCCTGTCGTGGAGACATAAGACTCTCGTCCTCTTCTTGAGTGTTGCTCAGTGTGGTAGAAAGAGGCATGCTCTGGTTGAAGCCACCATAGTGAGCAAAAGAGTGCCGGCGACCCATGACGTCCATGTTGAGGTTATGGATGTTGCCAGTCGTCCATTGCTGTTTCTTCGGGCTGTCCATGATCTCCTGCTCAGGTTCGCGACTCTGAATCGAAACGTGCTCGCTGAAGCGGCGGGTCAAAGAAGACGGCGGCAAGGCGTGTGGGGCGACCTCATGATCTTCGTGCTCTTCAATCGCATAATCAGCAGTGCTACCATAGGACATACCGCGAAGTCCAGCGGTGGTCTTGCGACGCTGTGGTGGCGGTGGGTGTTGATGGACTGGGGAGCTTGTTGAGGTGGCACGATTGCGTGCACGTGCACTCTCCATGGCAGCCTGTTTCAGTAGCGCTTGCTTCTGCTCACGCTCCCAGTAGCCTTGAGGGAGGCGGACGCCGTGCTCGGAGCTATGAGTTGAGTCGACCTCGTCGATATCGTCTTCGCGCAATTGGGAGAGACCGACGCCAGAGTCACCAAGTAGGCTGGGCTTAGATGGCCGGTGACGCACGCCTCCTGTGGTGCGTACGCGAGCAGAGAATTGACCAACGGGGCTGTTCTCGATGTCGCCTTGCCCAATGCTGTACGACTGAGAGCGGACTGCCTTGCGGATGGGGTTCTGCTGACTGAGAAGAAAGCCAATGCCTTCTTCACCTTCAGGTGCCGCTGGTGAGGGCAAGGGTCTCTCACTGGGAAACTGGGCGGATGTAGGCGACGGTACAACTTCCTTGAGACGGCTGTTCGCTTGGGTGCCACTGAAGCTGGAGGTGTTCCACGGAAAGGCAGAGGTACCCGGACGCGACTGACTTGGCAGCTCTAGTGAGGGTGTGGTGGGTTGTGAGCCTGCGAACGAGACTGATGGCAAGGAGAACTTCCGATTTGGCTGGATGTCTTGCAGCCAACCAGATGAAGGCCTGCGACCACCAGGGTAGCCCCCAGCAGGACGAACGACTGTGGGCACGTGCTCACGATCGTCATCGCTGGATGCCAGAACATCGCTGTCAGGTGTGGGTCTTCGAAGCTGGAGCTTTGATTTGTCGAGGGCAGATCCTCCAACAGTGAGGTTGCCTTTGTAAGTTGAGGAAGCCATGGCGACGGTCTTTTCAGCCTTGCATCTGTCAGCAGCGTGATGTACTAGCATCTCGGTTGCAGAACGTACCTTGGTGAAGAGATGACTATTCTAGCTTTGGCTTGAGCGAGAGGTTTTACCAAGCGTGGTGGGGTTTTGTTGGACAATTCTTGCGGAGTGTTGATGTCTCTAGGATCGTTAGTTGCCTGATACAGTTGAAGAAGCCAATTGTCCGCATAACCGTAAAGGATCACGCGAGTGGGTACAAGATGAACAAGGTAAAGGAGCTACAAACAGCTACGCAAGATGATGGCCAATAACCCTTCCTCGTTGGACAATTCGACAGCTAGCAAACGCGTTGCAGCTTCTATGACCATTTGAGCAAAGGCAGAAGATGCCGATGTATACTAGCAGATGCCGATACTGACAACGGGAAGAGAACTTCTGGTACGTGAGAACTTACAGGAGGTTGCAGCGGTGCTCACCGCGAGCCGAAAAGTGGTGGACGATGCTGACTGACAGCTTGATGAAGGTGAGGATAGAAGGAGGAAGGAGCGGGTCCACGCCAAGCAGTGGGTCCTGAGGTACAGTACGGAGCTGACGTGGTGATGGTCAGATGGCAAACTCGTGTCGTTTGGGGCAGGATTTAGTACAGGAGCGGTCGGCGCTGGACAAATGAGCAGTATTACTGTGTAGAGTATCGTCTTAGCAGAGTACAACAGGAATGTGAATGCTTCATAAACGAGATAGAAAGCAGACATGTATCCATCATGATGCGTGGCTGCGTGCGGACCTAGGGTTCAGCTTGCTCTTCTGCGTGCTCGATCATGCTTATGGTTGTGCCTGACCCTTTCGGCGTTCTTCTCCGCACACCAACATCGATGCTCCAACAGCGCACTGCCACAGCACACTCAAGATGCTGAACAACGCTCGAAAGCTTCGAGTTTAACTACCACACCGTTCGAGCATGTCCAGGCGGCCTCTTGAACAGCCACGCACGTCGCCACACAGCCCAGCTTCCGCGTGGCGGCCTTCGCGCGCCTGGTGCTTTTTCCAACACCGCCGTCAAGACTTCCAAATCATGACACGGCTGCCAGGGATAGCGAGGAGAGGAAGGCGACCAGAAGCTGAAGGAAGGTGCAAAGGAGAGCTTGCTTACCTAGGTGATAACAGAGGATCGTCTACCAAAATTACGCAACGGCGGGGTATCGATGTACAACACGGTCTATCAAACGTGGCGGCGATTTATCCTGAGCGTCTGTCAGTACGCCTCGTCGACGTGATCCACAACATACTCATAGCAAGACTGCACCACGAGGCTGCAGAGCGAGGCCACGGACGTCCGCATTGTGGGAGAGGGGCAAGCTGTAGCGCACAGCCAGAGGACACATACCAGACAATCTATCCCACGAAGGTATTCGTGACTTCTAAGAAATCAGACCCGGTCTGATGGGTAACTTGACGACAGTAAGCTTCGATCGATACGATGTGGCGGTCTGCCAGAATCCGGAGCGGCGATAGCATACCTCAAAAACGTACACCAACGAGCGCCAAACACTTGCCCAGTCTATCCCTACTTTTCTTGCGGAGAACCTTGGAAGACGAGACGATACTCTATGGCATCAGACGCTGCATAGAATTATACAGGCCTGCGATCGGCGAGGAAGCTTCGCAGCTGAAGAATGTGGGGAAGCGCCACGTTCTAACCCAAGGCTGCCCAGTTTGTTGCGGGCCAGTGGTTGAAAGAACACGCGACCACTAGAGTTCGCACATCATCGCCCTGTGCCTCGAGCGACAGTGGAAGACAATATAAGCCGTGAGATTCGACGTCCACAGTGGCCAGACTGGCGACAGGAGGTCCCTTCTTGGCGCTGGTTCGAAACGGTTGAGATCGGAGCCGCGGCAAACACCCTGAAGTGCCCTGAGCTTTGGCAGATCAGGAGACAGGTCGATGGCGACAGCGATGCGATCAGCGTGTGGCGGTTCGACAACAGACGGAGAGAGGGGCCTAGGTCGATGAGGAGATGTCTTTTGAGAGTGAGACACCTGTGACAAAGGAGCGGGCAGAAGTCAGAAACACGCAGACGTCCAACGCCTTTGAGGCTTCTGCAGCTCACACGGCTGGCTTAAGGATCAGGGGCCGTGGGTGGCAGATGCGCGACGAAATGCGGAGACGGCCAGACCAACTGAGGCTAGCCCTGCGTCTTTCAGGCGAACACCTGCAAATTGCTGCGCTGTTGGGGGTAGCGAAGCCGCGCGGGACAGGGAGGTGCCATCGAATGATTGGGCCATTGTCACACGTCTACAGCACCCCTCAAGAACCTCGTCGGTCTCTCCTCCATCAAAAGTCATCAGATCCGTACTGTCGGTGGGCGCAAAACGATGAGTTTTGTCGCGCATATGAGACGAAATGACGAACCCCTCTTTCGTCTCATCCAGGCCCTGACAAGAAGTACCGGACAGCATCCTCCTCTTCACAGGCAACATATCGCTGCACGCCGTTCTGCTTCGCTTCGAGCGCCATCGTTCACGACCCCGCCCAGCCTATGCGGTTCAAACAGGAAGCCCGCCAACTCTGGAACGGAAGGAACAATGTCACGCGACATGCGCTCAACCTAGTACGGACACCAGGGACCTTAGCTTCTCGATGCCGTTCGATGCTGCTCATGGTTCGCGTCGCCCCGCGAAGATCCAGTAACTTCTAATGTGCAGCTTGCGGCGCCTTCTCATTCGACATCGTTCTTTCGCGTGATCAAACACATAGATGCGTGGTTTCTGGAGCTCGCACTGGGCGATACTGCACTCAATGCTTCTGAAGATGGTTCAGTTGTGTTCGTTTGGGTGTCACAGCGTGCCCCATAGTGGTGTCGAGCACCTGAGCACAACATATGCCCTGGACACAATCCCCTTCTTGGTCTTTACGAATTGAAACTCGGCAGATCAATCATCGATTGGAATGCGGTCAACCCCGCATTTCCCTGAGACGCGTCGATGTTCAACATCCACACCCAAGCTTTTTGGGCAGCCCCAGTGAGCAGTGTGTCCGCCCGGGTGGCTCGACGCCGAGCTTCCAAAATCGACAGGGTTGCTATCGAACCTCTATTGGTCTTCACACACGACTAGCTTCGCTCGTAATTATTCCGGAGCTGCGATCGAGTCCCGTTGCAGTACGACGACGTACCTTCAAAGCCAGTGAGTACCTTTGCGATTTGATCTTGAGGGGTCCAGCAGAAGTGTTGTGACGAACATGTGTGCTCTTTCGTCGTTCGAGCCGTCTCCAACTGACAGGACGGGATGTGAGGTCCGGATTGACATCCTGTTCCTTGCCATACCCCTGCTACACTTCAGGAGCTAACAAGTCGGCGCCATGAGAGTCAAACCGCATGCGCCCGCCTTCGTATGCTCTGTCATGTTCTGTTCTGCTTCCCCCCTCATCTGTCGAGCACATGTCCGCGGAGACGGGCCCCAACATCTATGCGCAGTGGACCAGGCTTGTTGTCGCCATGCCTGCGACTCCTTTCAACTTCTCCAAAACAGCTGTACCCTCTCGCAGGACATGGCATCCATTGCTCGCTCATGTCTTTGTCTAATGACAATGGACGAGGGTAAAAGAGATTGTTCAGTCGGTCGGGCGGCGCAGCGCCCAACATCGAGGCTTCCGAGGAGTTCCTTGTCATCCGTTCGCGTTAAGGTTTGTTCCTTGTCTGCTGCGAGTGTGTAAGAGCTATGAGCCCAGGCAATTGAGCGTTGCTTAGGCGTGGCGCATGGGCTTTCTGCCCATCGGTGTAGCGGGCGTAATCGAAATGCGGGTCTTTGTCCGAGTAACATGAGAGCCTAAACGCAGGCGTTGGTGGACGCGTTAAGAGGCGGGGCCGTTCGCATTTTGCGAAGTTAAGTTTGGTGTAAAGGTCGAGGGAAGGAGGGACTTTCGAGCTCCTGCATTGAACACCGCAACGCCCCGCAGCAGCGACTACACAACACCTCAAAAGTCGAGAGCGGACAACTGACTCGATATCGATGGCGCCTTCTCCGACCGAAGCATCCGCGAGCTACATACATGGACTTGGGCCGCCATCAAGCCGCAACTTCCTGGGGCTATTCCACGCCGCAGCCAGGGATAGCGCTGTGACCCGCTCCTTTCACAGGACGGAGAGCAGAACTATCTGGTGGAAGACCGCCTCTCATTGTGCATGGCCTCAACGTTCTGCTTCGATCAAAGGCGGATCTGCACTGTGTATGCACAACCTGCTCATGAACACACCCCGACAACGAGATCTGTCGTTAACTATCATTGTGCTGACAATATCAATAGAAGAACTTCACGCCGCCCCAGTATACCAGTCCTTTGCCGCCATGCAGCGGTTTCCGTAGGACGCCAAACCAATACTCGCTCCAATACGCTCGCCTGAGCTCGACAGCACACACGTTTGCCCACCCTCTCACCTGCCAATGCCGACCCCGCCGTCTCGAGTATGATAACACTGCGGTCTCGTCCAATGCAAAGCTACGGCACGTTGCACTTGTACTGCGACGTGAAACTTTGGGAAAGTGGCTGGTGAAGACGCGTTGGCAGCTAACCCTGCGTCCACAACGTGAACACCCACAAGCATCATGAACGTAGGCAAAGGCCAGACTCGAAGCCTTGGGCCCGTCAATGGACATGAGTGACCCTGACAAGATATCTTTCTGGGGAATGCTTCGAATCTAGTAGGTTCGCAAGATGTACATTTACGCATGTGTGCTCCTGTCGGGCACGGTGAGCATAGGGACTAGGTTACTTATAGAGACATAAACGCAAGAACCATCTCGAGGAAGTCTACATACACGTCGTACACGTCGACATCTGTTCGAGGCTTCCAGCATGAGAGCCTCAGCCTTCTCCTACACTCGTGTGGACTGGTTATTGTAGGTCGCAATATTCTTGAATCGAGCTACACAGACTTAGGACCCGGTTTTAGGTATCTATCTCTGTCAACAAGAGCCAGTCTGGACTGATGCTTTGATGCTCTATGACGGGATTCTTTGATGGAATAGGGCACGCGTGCATGACAAGGCAGATTGATCCAGCACAGGCACAGGAGGCAAGGGACTGCACAACACCATGACGTTTACGGTCTAGCAGACCCTGATGCTGTTCACAATCTGAAGCGTCATGAGCGCACGGTTGTCCTTCAGCCTCAAGCAGCACCGTGCTTCAAATAACAGATAGCCGAAGACCCATATCCGCGGCCATCGTTGACGAACTACTCGATGACTCCAACATTTCGCTATCGAAACCCCAAAAATCCAGAATTGTCCAGGTTAGCTGACGTTCTGGAATATTGGAAGTGGTCATACAACGGTAAGACAGCTCGTCTGACGTAGGCGCTTGCAGTAGCTTGGTCGGAGAAAAAGCAACTGGTGTTGTAACGAGAACGAAGGTCTCGTTCTTAGGCCGCTCCAGTGCTGCAGGGCTGTTAACGCTGCCGATCCCTGCGTGAGCTTGCATCATCAGTCGCTGAGTAACAACGACACGCGCCTGCCACACATGTACCAGCCACCGTATGCGCAGAACATGGAGTTCGAAGTTGGGGAGCTGCTTCTCAAACTCGATGCACGGCAGCCACTGCATCCTTCGTGCAGATCATTGGCATCCCTCAGCTGCGTGCAAAACTCGAGAACAAGGGTGATCGGCGTCAAGCGCCTGGGAACCCCGATCCGGCAGGGGCGGCCAATTTTCGCGCGAGCACTGACGTGACGTATGCCAGCCAGTCGTTCGCTCGATGACGAAGGAAGCCGCAACTCCCGCCTGTCGTTTATATGCGCAGTGCAGCTCCCCCGGAAGATCACCTTACACCAGCCTCCTGTATTTACATACAGTCCACATACTCCGCGCTCATCCGCCAAAAGACGATCTCAATCACCGCGCAACCAACGCAACTCTTTATTCTCAATCACATCACATAACTCAATATGGTGTCTCGCGTTTTGGGTATGGGCCTTCGCGCCTTCCAGGTTTGTGCATCTTCGATCCACCAAAATGGGTTTTGCTAATGGTCTCAAAGCTCCTCTGTGCTGTTATCGTCACAGCAATGGCCGGTAACAACATTGCGCGCGCCACTAATGGAACACACTCGATCATCAACTACACACTTTTCGTTGGTGTATGGTGGCTGTTCACCCTGCTGTACTTCCTTCCCACAGCATTCATTGACAAGTTCGCCATTCCCATCGTCGATATGGCCATGGATGGCCTGAGCGTCGTTTTCGGCTTCTGCGCTGCTGTTGCGCTCCCCGCCTACCTTGGTGCTCACAGTTGCTCTAACAGGGTATGTCACACTGACCAAGTAATTTGAAGCTCTATCTGACAAATTCATAGAACTACACCCTTCACAATGGTGTTACCAACAGCTCTCCCGGTCTTGAGCAGAACTGCCGTCAGGCCCAGACCGCTACTGCCTTCCTCTGGTTCGGCTGGGCTGCGTTCGTCGCGACTCTCATCTTCTCCGTCATGGCCGGAAAGGGCGGTGCCGTCCGCGGTGGCATCCGTCGTGGTGGTCCTTCCATGAGCCAGGTCTAGGATACCAACACCTGTAATGTCTATTCAGATTCGTCCTGGAACACGAGAACAGATTGCGGCGATGTCTAGCATTGATAGGATCAACGCGTAACATTCGAACACCCTGAGGACAGCTTGGCTGTGCTACGGATCACGCCTTGTATATGTATTATATTGATGACGGACATAATATTACATCGCGCGAGACGCAGATGCGGATGATTGGGTTGGGTATACCTAGAATAAAGGACTTTGTTATGGCGTTTTGCAAGCTAAGCAACCTTTGTAATACCATGATTAGCACGAATTTTACGAATTACTTCAACATTTGCGTTTGGATCATGTTGTTACCTGACTGTTACTCTGATGAACCCTGAAGATTACGTTTCAATGTACTTTCAGCTGTTGTCAATACCATATGTACCTTTGGTGAATTATATTAACATCGTTGTGCAGATGAATGTGCGTCCTGCAATGGTACAGCAGACTTCAGAGCTGGGTGTTGAGGCGGCTTCCAGGGCTTGCCAAGCTGGTCAAAGCGCGACTGTTTGGGCGGAAGGCGCACTGTAAACAACACCAACGCTCTTGCACCGCTACGATCCCCGGACTTTCCGGCGCATTATTCTTCACGAACGCAGCCCAAACCGACATGACCAACTAATCAGGCTCGCTGTCGCTCTTTCTTGTAACTTTTTACGCTTTTGCGACGCGTTTTCGCCGCCCTTGACGTCTGACCTGCCGCCGCCGCACGCTGCGATCCCAGAACATGACTGCTTCTCGTAGCAAAGTACCCGCCATTGGGTCGGCGCAATGGATCCTCGAAGAGCGACACCAGTCGAACGACCTTGTTGCGCAGGAGTTGGAGGATTTTGGTTTCTCTGTGCGCAATGAGCTGGAATGGCTCAACGAACACATGGCAGACATCTTTGCCAAAGATTCACAGTACGTCGCGCATAACAAGCAGTTGGAAATCATCGCTGATTTCATTTTCAGACACAACTTGGATGTCTTCAAGACACCTGGGAAACTACGCGGCAAGACGCCTCACACAACGCGGAAGAGGACCGTGGCCGAGCCGCGACAGGTGCGCGACAAGAGCCCCTCTCCATTTCGATGTATTGACAAACAAGCAGCCTCTCGCAAACCTATTTGCAGCGGACTTGCAACAGCGTGCAACGCCTGCCGAGCAAGGTTTACGCGAAAACGCTCAAAGAAGCACGGTCAAGTCAAAATTCGAAATTGCTAAAGACACTGAGAACGAAACTCCGGTCAAGTCTGCTCAGCCACTCTCACCTGTAGTGCGACAGCTGTTCTCGAAAGCCGCAAACGATGACAGAGAACAACCGGTCGATAGCTTCTATCACGAGCTTTCTGATGAGCACTCACCGCCTCAGCCTGCCCCTCCGCAATGGGCATCATTCGCGACACAAGATACAGCTTTCAGCTCGCAAGCAAACGACATCTTCTCACCTCCCCGTACACAAACGACACAAGCAACGCAGTCCTTCCGGTACTCGATGCACGATTTGGAGGACGAGGAGAACAAGGACAAGGATGCAGCGGAGGATTCGTTCGTCTCTGCAATAGACGCTTTCCGCAGCAAAACAGCGTCGAACGAGGATTTGCGCGAGCAAGCACAGTTCAACGACGCGCTTCTTGACGAAGATTTTGAGGAGGATATGAGGACAGAGAGCCGTGGCACAGTCGTACATCACGACATTGATGCCGATGACAACGACGAGGAGGAAGATGACATGCAGGACATTTCACATTTCCCGAAGCCCCCTCGCGTATCTGATGCGTTCAGCATCGGTGCTGAAACCCACGAGGCTCTCGATACCGCCAATCACCGAGCCCATGCACCTGAGCCTAAGATGCTTCTCGATCCAATAGAACTCGATCACTCGTATACCCCAGCGGGCGCTCCGCCAGCTTCGCCCCAACGGATCGCGCAAGATGATATGGATGCCCACGTTGCCCTGGATGATGATATGGAGGTCGACGAGGAGCCCACACCGTCCGAGCATTCCAGCCCCGTGAAGCCGCTAGTTAGGAAGAGCAGTCTCACGTTCGCATGTCTACCAGCGCGAGAGCCAATCCTCCCCAAGAAGAGCATGGGTCGGACAAGTCAGATCAGACATACAGGAGGAAAGAGTCTCGGGGCGTCGCAGATAGTGCAATCGGTGGACTCCCGACATGATGATGTCGATATAGACGATAACCGACCCGCTCTGCAACGCGAGGAGTCAGAAACGACGAAGACACACAACAAGACCTCTACACAACGCCTGTTCGAGCGTTTCCAGATGCTTGAGCAGCACGCACCGCCGAAGCGAATCAGCCAAAACCTCCTGTCGCAATCTTCGCGACCCTCAGCCTATCCATCACAGCCAAAGGAGGCTGCTGCGCCCGCACAGACATCGCAGTCACAACCCACCTACCCCACTCTTCCAACTGAGCCCGAGAGAGATGAGCCTGAGGAGGAGGAGGACGATGATGATTCGTGGATCGCGGCGCCCACCAAGACAACAGCATCTGCTGCCAATCCTGTCAGGCCTCCGATCAACAAGAGTCATACTATAGCGATACACTCTTCACCGCTCAAGTTGAAGCCGTCACCCATCAAGCTAGTTTCGACATCCAATCCTGATCTCTCAGCAGCTGTGGACTCAACCACTACCCCGGTTGGCTCCCCAGTTGGTAAGAAATACACGGATGCTCCCCTTAGTGCTTCGAAGGCTAAATTTTACTCAGCTCTTCGCGCCGCGAAGGACAAGCTCATTGGTTCCACAGCAGCAAGTGCGCAAGTCAAGCTCGACGGTCTTTCCAGCCCCAAACGGCCAGAGTTACAACCTGCGTTTTCTTCGGACGATCTCCCAAGCAGCCCTAAGCGGGCTGAGAGGCCAATTTCGCTATTCTCTCACATGCGATCACCTTCGAAAGACTCCATCAAATCCTCGAAATCCACCAAGTCTGCGAAGACAGACAAAGCGGCCGAGGCGCCGGGTAGCCCGGTCAAGGAACGCAAGACACGCAGCTCTACCGAGCGCGAGAAGGCCAAGGAACGAGAAGCACGAGAGAAAGAATTGTTGCATAAGCAGAAGAGTGAAGATAAGCTCAGGGAGATGCGCGAGAAGGAGCAGTCAAAGGCGGCGGCGTATCACAAGAAGACTGCATCTGCATCAGCGATTGCAAAGACGCCCTCTCAGATGTCGTCTCAGGCCAGCCTCAAGCCCGCCCTTTCTGTCAACACTGCGCCCAAGCCTGCACCTCGACCTGATACCGTCCGACTGAACTCAGCACCAAAGGACCAGGGCACTGATTCTGCCGACGAGATGCCACCACCACCACCCCCGAAGAGCTTGCTTCCTACCTTCCCAACAACCAAGGTCAGGCCACCCAAGAAGCTCGTCAAGCCGAACAGCAAAGACGCCCTTGCGAAACCTCAAGAGCCGCAAAAGATCTTTATCAAGAACCAGTATGCTCGCGCACCTCCCCCAGCCGCTCGTCCGGCCCCTGTCACCACGAAGTCGACCGGCTCATCCACACTTGGCAAGTCGACATCTTCGAAGCCCACTGCTGCTACACTTTCAAGGCCTGGCACAGCGATGGCCAATAAGGTTGCACCTACAGCAAAATCAGCACCCAATACCCTGAAGGCTCCTCCTCCCAAGGCATCTCGACCTCAGCCTCAAGCTGCTGCAAGCTTCGAAAAGCCGAAGTCTCACGTACCACAGGCTCGTGCAGACCTCGCAGCTGCTCGAGCTCCAACAAGCCTGAGGACTGTGCAGGATGCAAACTCTATTCGTGTGCCTCCAGTCAACACAGCTAAGCCTCCTAAGCGAGCTCTCGATAATAACGAGACCGAGACCATACAGCGTCCACCCAAGCGACCATCTCAGCTCAAACAAAACCCTATCACACCTGGACACCCCTCGCAGTATGCTAAGGGGAAGATCCCGGGCTTAGAGTCCGCTCTCGCATCGCACTCGAAGTCAAGACAACCGTCAATGCAGTACCCCAATGGCGACGACATCAAGCTTCCGGAGATCATGACAGACAGCGAGGACGAGGACTCCGATAACGAATTCGAGCAACCTTCCTGGGTGAATACACCGAACCTTCGCGAGATGCTATCTACACAGCAGCTCATGGACCCGGAAGCTATCTTTGGACCCATTGCGCCGTTGAACATGGAGCAGGTTTTCCCAAACAAAGAGAGACACAAGAGGTTCCGTGAAAGAACGTCAAGTGCATACTGGGTCCATGACCAAGTCACGGACGAAGAAAAGAGGAAGGAGAGAGAGGCACGCGAGAGGCTAGTGCGCGAGGGCGCATGGACATACAACCCCTCACCGAGGCCCACACCCAGGTCAGGGCCCAGCCATTGAGCATGTCCGAACGTGTGCGCATTTGTAGATACGACGATACGGTTGAAGATGGAGGGCGACCGCAGTCAGTGCGCGTTCTGCCTTTGATGTTTTATTTTTGGCGTTTTTGGACAGTACAGCATCAACCTCAATATGGTTGCTTATGATTGCATGGCGTTATGTTCACTACTGCATAGACTTTCCTAATGGAAAGCGGCATTCAAATGAAAGCGTTGCCATTTCAGCCTACCTTGCCTTAGTACCAATGGTAGCCTAAGCCAACAATAAGAGATAGGGTCGGTTGAGGGGGCGACCCTCGCGAACCGCACATCAGCTACCAACGATACCCACTCAACTGGTCCCTACAATTGCCGAAAATAAACATAGATTACGCCTACATAAACTCTTTGAGCACCTAGAACCATATTTACACGAATGTGCAAAGCTGCTAAGGTAAGTTCCTCCTAGCCTCATCCACCCTCTTGATTTAACCATCACTGCAACATCATGTCGCGGCAGCCAGAGCATTCATCAGAGTGGAGCTTGTACTTCAGCTACGACTCCTGCCTTCCGCCCAAGACAGTCTCTACGCCTCAGGAGGACGAGCTTTACGACAGCGACACGCTCTCGACGGACGTCCAGAACGGCGATATGTCTTCTAGTCGTGAATCTTCTTCGACCGCAGATTCGCTCTACGCCATGCCTTCACCCCGAACTCGGCGCTACATAGCACAGAATTCTCAAATCAAGTCGGAATACACGTCTTTGCGCGATGTCCCACCACTCAGCCTTGATGGAGCCAGCGATCCTGCAGCGCATCGCGGAACGTCCATGTCCAGCAAGACACCATCAACCGCCCTCCCTCCCGCTCTTTACAGACCCTGTTACAACAAGTATGAGGGTTCATTCGTGCCCGCTGAGTCCTTATCAGGTACCATACCTAACGGTCCTCTCCGGGTCGTGGATGGAGATTCTACATCGCTTATCGCGTCGTCTTCCGCTGTAATAGACGGGACCTCAAAGATACGCCTGAAGGAGAAGTCAACTAGAGGGACGATTGGCTTTACCAACCCGTGCGTGGAGAAGAAGCAGGAGCACCCCATGGCCAGCCTGGAAGCTACACTGACCGAAAAGCGCGGAGTCAACGCTGAGCTCGACGACATGACTCAGCAGCTGCAGAATGTCTTCAAGGAGTTCCACAAAGCAGAAAAGCTGGGCAAACAGCTTTCATCACAGTCACCGATTGCTGATGGGCAATCAACATGCACCGGATATCGTTCTGTCTTCGATGCTCCACCGTCAAGAAAGGTACTGGCTGGATCGCTCCGCCTTCCTAACTGCTACACATACATGTACAACGGGGCCGCACGCCATCTGCACGACATCGAGGAAGAAAAGCGTCACAAGGAGACTCTGGAGAGGCGAGCCGAAGATGAAATATTGCAGAGGAGGAAACAAGAGCAGGAGCGCTTGCGAGCGCAAGAAGAGCTCAGGTGCCAGACGCAGTCAATGGGGTATGGGACTAGGACTCCGGTCATTGCGAGGACTCCAACGACGACATGGATCGAGGATGCGCATGATGTGCGTAATCTCCGCTCGAATTCAACGATGCCGGCGAGTGCCATAGTCTTGCTGGGCGACGATGTACTGACTGCCTCCAGGCTCAGTCGAATGATCATCAGTATGCAACACTTGCAACTCCAGCTTCTGCGAAAGCAGCCGTCCAGGCCGCTATCAACAGCGTGAGTGCAGCAGCAATTATGCTGCAGTCATGCACTGACTCCCTCCAGGCTCCTCCGAAGCCCGACTCAAAGGCTGAACTAAAGGCTGCGCCTGCGACCTCGACACCGATTGCATCGAAGATCAAGCCGGAGAGCTTCGCTTCACCCGTGGCCCTTGTGAACTGCTCTTCTCCCAGTGTCCCCAGCTCCGATGCAAGTGCCAAATCGCCCGCCTGGTATTCGCACGCTGACTGCGTGCAGGCGTTGGGTAAGACGGACACAGCAACGAAGGCTCCCTCTTCATCCCCTAAAACCAAAGAGCAGAAGGAGGGGAGAATGAGGCTGCGCAAAGCAGCGAGGAAGATCCTCGCCGCTCAAGAGCAGGCAGAAGAGGACGCTCAGTGGGATAATGTCGATCTCAGCGACGATGAAGAATGGGATAAGGTAGCGGCGGGTGAGGGTGAGGAGTGGGAAGTGCTTGAGAAATAGACTTTCAGCTGCTCTGGCACGCAAGGTTCTGGTTTGCGCGTTTGCACTTGTCTTGCGGTCTCCAGATTTGTCAAGTGCATTCGACCAGTCAGCCAGCTTGGGCGCGTGACAAGCATGCTTGTAGGTACAGTACACTGGGGTACCGCTGCAGTGTTAAAAACACTGCTAGAGTAAGATTATACTGTATATTTAAGTAAAACAGTCTATTTACATAGAACCTTTAACTTTTTTATACTACACCTCTAAGTAAAACAGTCTATTTACACAGAACTCTGTCTTTTTTATACTATAACTAATTAGCTATAAAAGTTTATTATTAACCCTCCTCTTATATATATATATACTCTCTCTCTAACCTCTCTCTCTCTTGCCTCTCTCTCTCTTGCCTCTCTCTCTGCTACCCCTCTCTCTCTCTGCTACCCCTCTCTCTCTCTGCTACCCTTCTCTCTCTCTGCTACCCTTCTCTCTCTCTGCTACCCCTCTCTCTCTCTGCTACCCCTCTCTCTCTCTGCTACCCCTCTCTCTCTCTGCTACCCCTCTCTCTCTCTGCTACCCCCCTCTCTCTCTGCTACCCCTTTCTCTCTACCTCCTCTTTCTCCTTACTTCTTTATATAAGATAGAATAGATAGATAGAATAATATAAGTCTTTAAGCAGTGTAAAA
>SWKW01000310.1:0-15571 GCA_011058865.1 Didymella keratinophila
GGGGGGTTTTTTTTTCCCTAATAACGTGTTTTTTCCCCCCCCCCCCCCCCCGACGGAACCAAGGGTCACTTACACATCGCAGACACGTCGATAAGCTCTTGGGGGTCTTCTGGAGAAGGGCTGTCAAGGCAACCACATAGCAACAACGACTGGAACTGTGCGATGGAGCCTAGCAACGCGATGCACTCGTAAACAGTGTGCGCAGAGCAGATATGCTTGACAAAGTGAACACGTGTGTGTACGTGGCAGAGGTGGCTTCAAGGTTATAACCAAAAGAGAGTATGACCCTTACCCAAAGTTGTCATACACCAGCATATCGTCAACGGCCTGATTGGGACATAAAGAACGGAGAGAGAGTTCAGGAAGGTATAGGAATTTCCAGAAAACTAGGGTGGCCGTGAAAGTGCTTTCATTGCAGTCTTCGGCGGAAAGCTACCAGGTAAGGCAAGTCCGTGAACCTCGAGTCAATGCCAACTCGCCCATGACTTTGTTCCGAAGGTATCCAACATGAGTCGGCCAAATTGTGGTAACGTTGTCGAGTCGTCATGGGAAGTTGCTCAGTCAACCTACCTTATTCACATCGAGTGAAGGCCGAATATGTACAAGCAATGTTAGGGACAGCTCACAAGACCTTGTCCGCAGCAGAGACTATGGCCTAATCAGTGGAACTCTACAAAGGGAGGGTCAAACATACCGTTCAGTCCAGTGTTGTCTGGCTCAACATGTGCCTCCTTAACGGCGCCATCCTCGATAACAAGGGCGTAACGCTTGGAACGGTCGCCGCCGAAGATGGAAGAGCCATCGAAGGAGAGGTCGAGACCCTTGGTGAGGGCCAAGCTGGGATCTGCCAGGAAGCGAATCTAGAGCGCTCAGTCGACTATAACAATATGAAGTGATCAGAGTGACTGACACCGCTGGAGCCTGTGGGGTCCAAGATCTTGCCCCATGCCTTCATGCTATGTGAAGTCAGTAAGTTGTCGGATTCCCTAGCGCAGGAGACGAAGGTGACACGACCGATGAGACATGTGCAAGTATGGTTACGCAACATTGGCCACGATCATGTCTTAGGCTGCATGTGCCGGTCACGTTTGCATCAACCTGAGGACAACGGGCGACACTTCCACCCGAGACAATCTCAGCAGTCGAGGGAGTGATGAGTCCAATTGCACGAACTGAGCAAATGCTCGAGCACACTTACACAAAGCTGTCGTTGACAGAGACAACGAAGACCTTGCCAGCATCTTTGAGCTTGGGAGAGTTGATGTATCCAGGGATATGGTTCTCAGAGCAAGCGGGAGAGTACGCAGCCGGAACACCTGAATACGACATCTGATTAGTAGGAGTCTATCGATGAGGCTACAGTCTTGGATATGATCTGCGTCCACGGGTGGCTTACCAATGATGAGACCTTTACCGCTCTTCAGCTCTTCGGCGATGTTGACCTTGTTGCCAGGCGAGTTCTCCATAAGCTCGACATTTGGAAGCTTGTCTCCTACTTTGACAAGCGTAGGGGCAGTCGCATGGAAAAGGCGGCGGCCAGCGATAGGACGCGCTAGGGACAATTGACGAGCGGCGAACATGATTCTTGAGATGAGGCTTCTTGGTAATGATGGTTTGGTACCAGTACAGTTTTCGATGTCGTGAGTGGCAGCTTCAAGCTTGCTGGAAATGGCCGAAGCTTCTCGGAGCTGAGCCAGCCACACACTTCCATGTGGGTCCCATTGGTCAAAGCTTCGACAGGCAAGGGCAACCCAACGCAGTCTGCTCTTGCCTTTCAGCATTTACAACGCACAGCAGTTCGGAGGCGTCTGACTGGAGCAATGACAATGCAGCGGGGGGCGCGAGGCTTACAAGAGCGCGTTGGAGTGCGTGGAAAGCTACCAGCCGATGCAGGCAGCCTTCTAGCTTCGGTTGCTTTTTGATGGCGATCGTCACTCCAGACGGCAAGCGTCATAGCGCCCAGGTTCCGGGTTATGCGCACCCATCTACAGCACTTTCTCTGCGAGGAGCCTGAGTGCTGTGTATGCGAACCGTGGATGAGCCTTGCGATGAGCCATCCTATAAGATAAGGAGGATAGCTGGCGAATGTTCAGACTTCATATTCTCGTTTGTATCTCTGTTCTGTTCCTCATCCTCCAAAACCCCATGTTGCCCAAAGCCCTCGCTCCCGTGAACGCATCCTGGTCAATACTGCTCTCGGCGTGCTAGCGGTGCTGGGGCGCGCGCATTCCTGTTTAGCACCACTAACCTGCTTTAGAGCCTTTCCTAGTGTCAAAGAGCCCGCTCTGAGATGCCACGAGCCCTGCCCGTCAAGTCTTTTACACTGAAAGGCCCAGATCCTCCATCGACCTTTCGTTCCCCATCGCCTAACTGCAGGCACGCCCATGCTGCGGCATTACGACATCAGGTCGCCCGTCTCACACCCCCCGGCCGTAGAGATATTCCTTTACCCAACGTGAGCCTCGCGCCGCCCATACCACTACTGCCGCTTCATTTGTCCACATCAATCACCTACACGAGGCATTGGGGATTTGGTCGCCCCAAGCCTCGACGCGCAAGTGCATTTGCGCCTTACAAGAGGAGGAAAAGAATCTTCAAGGGATCAACTCCTGATTTAGCACCCTGTATATCGAGGGAGGAACGCTTCGCGCGCGACGCCTGCCATAATGGATTCGAACAATGCCGGAGGCTCTGGGTCGAGCAACTCCAGCGATTTTGTACGTTTGCTGTCGCGAAGCATCTTGTGTTACATGCTAATTGTCATACCAGGTCCGCAAGCTGTACAAGTACGTTTACACCACATGAGTACGACCATTCGACACTAACACGCGCGCAAGGATGTTGGAGAACCCAAGCGACGAGAGCGTTGTAAGATGGGGAAACGACGGCGACAGTTTTGTTGTGCTGGAGGTACGTTCGCGACTGAATATTCAAGGAAGGATCATTGACCAAGGCGTGCAGAACGAAAAATTCACGAAGCACATCCTACCCAAGCATTTCAAGCACAGCAACTTCGCCAGTTTTGTGCGCCAGTTGAACAAATACGACTTCCACAAAGTGCGACACAACAATGAGGAGAATGGTCAGTCGCAGTACGGTCCTGGTGTTAGTATGCCCTGAACATGCGACACTCGCCTGAACTAACGACTTTCAGGCTTGGGAGTTTAAGCATCCTGACTTCAAGATGAACAACAAAGATGCGCTCGACAACATTCGCAGGAAGGCGCCCGCGCCTCGCAAGCCCAACCAGGCGAATGCTGATGAGCTCGGCATGCCCTCGCAGCAGATGGATATGGTCAGCGGACAATTGATGGCGACACAAGCGCAGCTGCACACCCTGGAGCAACGCTACAACGAGCTCAGCATCCATCACTCGATGCTACTGCAGGAGGTCATCGGTCTCCAGAAGACCGTTGTAAACCATGAGCACGTTATGCAGAATGTCATGACGTTCTTGCACGGTGTTGACTCTCAGCAGCGCAGGAACAGCAAGTTGCTTTTCAACGGTTCAGCAGGACAGAATGGCAATGCTGAACCTCCTGCGCAAGCCAATGATGACGATCACCCAGCTTCGCCATTGCAGCACGCCTCTAAGCTGCTGAGCGAGACCAACGCCGATGTCATGCTGAACCCAAGAAACCTAGAGCACATGAACGAAATCACTATGAGGATGAATGGTACCTTGACTACACCTCCCCCAGATGTGCTACGTGGCGGCACTAGACCGACCAGTCGGGGACCGCCTTCGGCCACGTCGACGGGCTCGATGCGACTTGATAACCTCGACAACCTTGTCTACCCCGTTGGTCAGAACAATGGTATCGATCCAATGTACAGCGAACACATCAATAACATTCCATACGCGATGCCACCAAAGGCGCCGGAAGCTGGTAGTGAGAAGCCTGTGGAAGTTAGGAAGAAGGGGCAGTTCGCCGATCCCGGTTGGATCCGCCCGCCGCAGATCTTGCTGGTCGAAGACGATCCCACGTGCCGTCGCATTGGAAGCAAGTTCTTGTACGCCTTCCACTGCGCCATTGACAGTGCTGTAAGTTTGAAACTCAGTCATTTGCAGTAACACCACTAACTCAATATTCAGCTCGATGGACTGGAAGCTGTCAATAAGATGAACGCCGGATCCAAGTATGATCTTGTGCTCATGGACATTATCATGCCAAACCTTGACGGTGTCTCGGCCTGCCACCTGATTCGACAATTCGACACAACCCCGATCATCGCCATGACTTCTAATATAAGGAGTGACGATATTTCGATGTACTTCCAGCATGGCATGAACGATGTGCTGCCGAAGCCTTTCACGAAAGAGGGCTTGCTCCACATGCTGGAGAAGCACCTTGTTCACCTTAAGAAGCCATCGCCGCATGGCGATGCGATGCCAGCGCCACAACCGGTCTCGGTACCGAGACAGCTTATGCTGAAGGAAGAGGATTCCCCAGCTAAATCACCTGCGACTGTGAGCAACTGGAACTCGCCAAATCAGTTGCCCGGCGTTTCACCGGTCGGCAGCAACATGACCGACGAATACGCGCAGGGCCTGCAAGTTCAGCAGCCGCATCACCCTGGTGCTTATGCGGTCAATGCCATGCAGCCAGGTATGGGTTATAACGCCTCGCCGCAAATACCGATGCAGGCCAGGCAACAGCAGCAGCAGCAACAGCTCCCTCCGGGCGGCCATAGGAGACAAATCTCTGACATCTCAGGAGGGGACGACATGAACAATCCGGCAAAGCGACAGCAGATGTTCCCACCGCAGATGCCAGGGCAGATCAACACTATGCAACCGAGGCCGCGATGATCATATTTCTAAAACGGACTCAAAGAGCACTCGCAACTGGGACCTCTGCGGTTCTGAAGAGAAATCCACCCCGCACGCGAAGCGCTCTCTGGCGGGCTGGTGATCGATCCAGATAGTGTGGTACGGAAGAACGACGAAGAAGGACACTTCCGATCCCGAACGCTCTGTGTGTTGGAATGTTGGACTGCGCGCCAACAGCTCAGAGATTCGGAAGGATCTTCGCTGCCGGGGGGGATGCGTTTGATTTTGGATTGGGATGGAGTTTTAATGACTGGCTCCTTTGGGCTGGCTGTTCAGGTGTACGTAGAGCGGATTTTCCGGCCATGTTGGCGCCTTGTGGTGTAGGATTCTAGATCTAGCTCAAATTCAAGACTACCAGATGGACATCAACAAACAATTACATCTCCAAGCACATCGTTCGGCCCTCATGCAAGTTCGTGTCAAGACGCATCTGTCTGGTCCCATCTGTAACATCAGAACTCAAAGATAGTTCCGGATATCATTCACAGAGCCGGATGATCATCAACAATAACATCAGTGACAGCACCAGCAGCGATTCTTTCCCTAAGGTCTTACCGCATAGTCAGCACAAGTTAGAGGATGGCAGGGATCCTCGGGCGGATTCGAGGTCTGTCGTTGCAATAAGCATTAAGAGGCAGCGGCCTAGACCTTCCACGCCCTCCTCGTGGGAATGGCACAGACCGTGACAGATGCGTCTCGAACTGCGGGAAGGCGCAGCGCAACATCGAACCCCACAGAACGCTAAGTCCAGATCTGTTCCTGGCGTTTGATGCGACCCTTGTACGATTATGAGTCAGCGAGAGGTCTGCGGGCTTGGTGTTTAGTTTCAAGCAGCACTTGTAGCTTTTTGGCTATCGATAGCAGCGTGGGGCATTCGTTGACTCCGCCAACTTTTTGTCCGCACCACAACGCCGCGGCTTTCTACCATTCTACACAACATACCTCAGATCACCGAAGATGCCGCCGAAAGGAAAGAAAGACCAGAACAAGGGCAAGAGTGGTGAGGAGGAGCGCGAGGATCCCCTTCAGGCAGTAGTATGTACTACTTCACACGCGCATCAGAGCTGTGCTAACATTCTAGATTCTTGCGGACCCCTTCGAGACGCGCTTCAACCCTTTCACACTCGAGCGCCCAAGGGTGAGACGCTCGCCCCTAGAAATAGTCTGCCATGCTAACAGCCTGGCAGTGTCTTCTGCCCCTTGCAAATACCCCGCTGATCGAGTACACCTTCGAGTTCCTTGCCAACGCTGGTGTCGAGGAGATCTTCGTATACTGCGGCGCCCACAGGCAGCAAGTTGAGGACTACATCAACCGGTCGAAATGGGCTGCGCCATCCTCGCCGTTCTCCAAGCTCGAGCTCATCCAGTCGACGTCCCACTCGATAGGTGACGCAATGCGCGACCTCGACAGCAGAAGCTTATTAGTTGGCGACTTCCTCCTGGTCTATGGAGATGTGGTCAGCAACTTGCCGTTAGAGGGTGCGCTTGCTGCGCACAGGGCGAGGAGAGCCAAGGACAAGAATGCTATTATGACTATGGTATTGCGCGAAGCTGGCACAACGCACAGGACAAAGGCACGAGGAACAAGCCCGGTTTTTGTTATCGACCCAGTGAAGGACAGATGCCTGCACTTCGAGCAGATGCCGAACCGCGACCAGACACACTACCTGTCAATCGATCCTGACCTACTCTCCGAACACCAAGAACTTGAGATCCGCCAGGATCTCATTGACTGTGGCATCGACATCTGTACACCGGATGTACTCGCACTTTGGAGCGACAACTTCGACTTCCAGGCGCCGAGAAAGGGATTTCTACACAGTGTACTCAAAGACTACGAATTGAACGGCAAGACCTTCCATACGCACATCATCTCCGACCACTACGCCGCTCGAGTTCGCAACCTGCACGCATACGATTCAGTGAGCAAGGACATCGTGTCGCGCTGGGCATACCCGCTCTGCCCTGACAGCAACCTTGTGCAAGGGCAATCATACAGACTTGGAAAAGGCAACATCTACAAGGAGGAGGGCGTGATTCTTGCGCGTGACTGTGTCATCAACTCAAAATCAGTCATAGGGCGTGGGACCAGCATTGGAGACGGCAGCATCATCACCAACAGCATTATAGGGCGTCATTGCCAGATTGGGCGGAACGTAAAGCTCGAGGGAGCGTATCTGTGGGATTACGCAAGTGTCGGAGACGGCAGTGTTGTCAAGAAATCAGTCATTGCAAATGAGGCTTCTATTGGGCGAAAATGCACGATTGAGGAGGGTGCGCTCATCTCATACGGTGTAGCCATCGGCGAAAACAAAACTATCCGCGGCGAACACAGGATCACACGTGCCAAGCGGAGAAGAGAGAGCAACGAAGAGCTTGTAAGAGGCGATCCAGACCTCGAGGTGGTCGGCAAGGGCGGAGATGGCTTCGAGTTCCACGACTCAGATGAGGAAGATGAGGACGAAATCGTGGACAGTCTCGTCTCCTCTGGCACATGTAAGTGTTTTATTTGCACAGCCAGATCACCATCATTGACGAACGAAGTGTACAATCTGGCGAACCTGTCTCAAGAGTCAATATCGACACTCAACTCAGATTCGGAGGCAGACGACTACGAGATACGGCACGACCGCTCTGGAGCCAGCAGCTTCCTTTCAGTTGGCTCGCAGGACAGCCAACACGCCGCAAATTTCGATCACGACGCTTCCACCAGTATCTACGATTCACTTGTTGAGGGTCACGAGTCTGCCAACATCCAACTGGAGCTCACAGCGCTTCGCATGAGCACAAATGCCTCAGATCACCAAGTCCGCCGCGCTGTTGTGACCGCTTTCGTGAAGCGCATCCACCAACTCATCAAATCCGGTATTCCTGTTAAGGACGCTGTTGCTCAGGTCTTCGATGCCCACAGTGAGCTTGTTGATCGCTGCATCTTTGATAAGGCTCAATCAGACAAAGCCGATCAAGTCGATTTCTTGCTGTTGCTACAGGCCGATGTTACCCACAAGGAGAATGGAGATTCTATCCTTTTGCAAGCAGCAACAAAGATGTCACTGGAGGAGATTATTGAGGATGAAGGCTTTTACCAGTGGTGGGCCAACGAGAAGAGCAGCGAAACCGAGGACATGAGGAAGGTCAGAGAAAAGACGGAGCCTCTGATCGATTTTTTGCGTAGGCAGGAGGAGGAGAGTGGAAGTGAGAGTGAAGAGGACAGTGAAGACGATGAGGATGAGGACTCAGAGTAGAGTTTGTGAAGACAAAGCTCATGTTCAAAGCAATATGAGCATGTGATATCGTGACATGCGACAGCAGTGTGACCAGCGACGCGCCCCTGCAAGCTTACCCCCGGAGCCGTCCAACTTGCTCGTCTGCGGACGTTGAAGCTCTAAAAACATCGCGAAGGCAGCAGTACCTAAGTCTTTGCACTGAGCGAAGCCTGCAAAAAGTGCAGGCCGCCACAGCCCTCGACAGGCAACTGCGGCGAACAAATTCACCGCCGCCTTCGCCGCTTCCGAATTCGGGGTCTGTGCCCGACGCGCCAGGGTGCCCGCCTACCCACCCAACTGCGCACCTCTCGAACCATCCACTGAATCTTGTGACTGTGCAAACCGCTGACCAATATCCGGACATTATCTGCCTTCTTCGAGTCGCTTGACTGCTCTACTACGCCACTTCGTGTGTCCTACCCACGAGCGCTTATCACCGCCCACCACTCAGAGTCCGGTAGCCTGGTTCCGTCATCAGGCGGAACAGGCTCAAACTACACCACGACGCCGCCCACTGTGCACAAGCGGAAGGCTTCTGAGGCAGACATCACACTCAGCCCTTCCGAAGAGCCTCGCAAAAAGCCGCAGAAGTCCCCCGAGCTACCTACGATCGATAACCTGCCGGCCACGCCTGTCACGAACGCCTCCGGAACTATGGACTCCGAGGATGACTTCAACAGCTCCATGAGCGGGGGGGACTTTGAGGACCAGGATAGCGACCTTGAAATAGAGGATGGTAGGCGTCTCTCTTGTCAAAAGGCGGGGTTTCCTACTGACAAACGATCATAGACTCCGACTTCGACATGGACCAGGATGACGTTGGTTTCGAGACGCAAGACAAGGATATCAAGCCTACGAAACAGGCGCACGAGGTCGACTTCGAGGTCTTTGACCCGGAACAAATTCAAGCACAGCAGCAAGTGAAGATCGACGAGGTCTCGAGCATACTGGCTCTATCGCCAGAAGCTGCAGCAATCCTTCTTCGATACATGCGCTGGAACAAGGAACGTCTGGTCGACCGGATGATGGAGCAGCGGGAAGAGACTCTGGAGAGTGCGGGCCTTGGTCAGGATGCGCAAACCAACCCACCAAAGCTGCAGAAGATCCCTGGCTTCTGTTGTGACATCTGCTGCGATGACAGCCCGGACATGAACACGTTTGCAATGAAGTGCGGTCACCGCTTCTGCGTAGACTGTTACAGGCAGTACCTCGCGACCAAGATCCAGGACGAGGGTGAAGCTGCTAGGATAAGATGTCCAGGCGAGGGCTGCACACGGATTGTCGACTCAAAATCGCTGGACCTTCTGGTCACAGCAGACCTCCAGGATAGGTACGTCATCCACGCCGTGATGAAATAAGTCCAGCGCTAACATAGCCAGATACCACACACTCCTCACACGAACGTACGTCGACGACAAAGAGAACCTGAAGTGGTGCCCCGCTCCGGACTGCAAATATGCTGTACAGTGCGGCGTCAAGAGCAAGGACCTCAACAAGATTGTGCCGACCGTTCATTGCGACTGCAGCCACATGTTTTGCTTTGGCTGCACTCTAGCCGATCACCAGCCGGCGCCCTGCTCTTTGGTGAGGAAGTGGCTGAAGAAGTGCGAGGACGATAGCGAGACCGCGAACTGGATATCAGCCAACACGAAAGAATGCCCGAAGTGCGTCTCAACTATAGAAAAGAACGGAGGATGCAACCACATGACATGCAGAAAGTGTCGACACGAGTTCTGCTGGATGTGTATGGGCGTATGGTCAGAGCATGGCACCAGCTGGTACAACTGCAATCGTTTCGAGGAGAAGAGCGGCTCGGATGCTAGGGACGCCCAAGCCAAGAGCAGGCAATCGCTCGAACGATACCTGCACTACTACAACCGATACGCGAACCACGAACAATCTGCGAAACTCGACAAGGACATCTACCTGAAGACCGAGAAGAAGATGCAACAATTGCAGAACACGACGGGCATGTCCTGGATTGAGGTCCAGTTCCTTGATCAGGCGTCACAAGCGCTTCAGCAATGTCGTCAGGTTCTGAAGTGGACGTATGCTTTTGCGTACTACCTGGCGAGGAACAACCTTACAGAGATTTTCGAAGACAACCAGAAAGATCTTGAGATGGCTGTGGAGAACCTCAGTGAGATGTTCGAGAAGCCCATCGACCAGCTGCAGGGTCTCAAGGTAGAAATGATGGACAAGACTAGCTACTGCACCAAGAGGCGGATTATCCTGTTGAACGATACGGCGGAGAACCTGAAGCAAGGTACGTGGAATCAGTCGACTGTTTCCGAGCGGCAGCACGAGCTGTTGCAAAGTCATAGTCGTACCCAAACAGCCTGTTAAAAGCTTTCACTAACCTTTCGCAGGCAACTGGGAATTTATTGTGTCCCTCACTTAAGCTTGTCACTCAGCATTTGCGAACGTCGTCCCGCGTCCTAGACGCAGCAGCAGCGTTAAGAGGAGATCTCCATTGCAGTCGTGACTGCCCCGCGTCAAGACCTTGAGAACCCTCATGACCGTCAGCGACGGCGTGCCGGGTCTCACAACACATACATTGCATTTTGATAGGGAGTATAGGCAGGCATAAGGCCAGGCGTTGTACTGGCGTCCATATTAGCGAACAGGCATTTTTGAGGACAGGACAGAGAATTGAACAAATATCATTTAGCTCACAGGATCCCATGACATATCGCAAAGATGCACGAGCAATGTCTGTGACGCATTGGACCAATGCTCACAAAAGGTTTGCATATTCTCCGAGGAGCGTTCGCACCCAAGACCTTTTGATTGAGCTCTTATCGAAGGATCTGAAGTATTAACCGCATCTGTTACAGATGTCAAGCCATCTGATGCCTCACCCCGCAATCTTCCCCACACGACAATCGACATGAGGTTCAGCCTTTCCCGAAGATCAGCAGCCTATTTTAGACCTCAAGGAAGAAGCTACACGATGCACTTCGTCTCGGACAGCTCCTTGTCCGCTTGCCGATTAGCCCTTATTCGAGCTGCGGAACGATGTCCACTTACTCAAAGTTCACGAGACATCAATGGCGCGGATTTAGGTGCAACTGCACAATCACTATGCTGCACAGGCGACCTTCCTAACTCACTGATCATGCAGATGAACACCCCGCCGTGACATATGCCGTACGACATTGGCAGGGACTGCAATCCTTTGTGATAGGGCATTCGGCCATTCACAGTCACCTCAGGTATCAGCCGTGCTGCGCACAGAAGTCTAGACTTGGCTCGGATCCGACTCAGTCATGAGTCGTCTCAAGTTACTCGTGGATGTATTCCCACATAAAGAACCATTGAAACGCCAACATCCCTCTGCTGACTCCAAGAGCTTACACGCTCTGCTTCACAAACAAACAATGAGATGGTGCCTGTACCCTTATATAAGGACGAAACTTCCACGAATGGTGCGATTCAAGAGCACGATGTCATAATTGTTGGTGCTGGATTCTCCGGTATCAGCACCCTGCATCGACTGAGGAAGGTGGGCTTGAAGGCTCACATCTTCGGAACAGGTTCGTCGGCGGTAACCGTATCTGACCAGGGCCGTTTCACTCACCACAACAGCTTCTGACTTTGGCGGCGTATGGGATTGGAATAGATGAGTCGACCGCGACTACGGAAATAACAGAGTTGACCTTGACAAAGATATCCTGGTGCACGTGTCGACTCAGAGACGCCTTTCTACCAACTCAACATTCCGGAGGTGTACAAGACCTGGAGTTTCTCCAAACGTTTCCCTGGTCACGTAGAGGTACGCGAATAATTCGCACATATTGACAAGACTCTTGGTCTGCGGAAGGACGTAACCTTCAACTCGAGAGTCAACAGCTGCACATGGTACAAAGGCACCTCGCAGTGGACTATCACGACGGGCACCGGAGCAAAAGCCAGAACCCAGTTTGTTGTCATGGCTACCGGACTCCTCCACAAGCCACACCTACCATCTTAGGAAGCCCAAGAGACATTCCAAGGAACTATCTACCACTCGGCCTCCTGGCCATCGTCCTCGGACTTTATAGGCAAAAAGATGGCAATCATAGGTGCTGGCGCTACTGCCGTCCAAATCGTTCAAGAAGTCGGCAAGCAAGCCTCCCACCTTGCGCACTTCATACGCCGCCCCTCCCACTGCCTGCCTATGGGTCAGCGCGCTTGGACTGTTGAGAAGCAAAGAGTTTGGAAAGCGTTCTGCCCTTCGTTCTTTGCAACTGGCCGGAACAGTCACACCGGGTTTCTTATTGAGCGGCGCGATCAGCGCGTCCAAGACGTGAGTCCCGAGGAGCACGAGGCATACTTCGAGCACATCCGGGCCGCCGGAGCGTTCCATTTCTTGATGTTGAACCTCAAAAACGTGTCCACCGACCGAGAAGCCAATTTGATCGTGTACGATTTCTGGAAGAGGAAAGTCAGAGAACGACTGACAGACCCGAAGAAACAGAGACTCATGGCGCCCGACGACGCTACGTACTACTTTGCTACGAAGAGGACGCCGCTGGAACATGACTACTACGAGGTCTTGAACCAGGAAGATGTCGAGATCGTCGATTTGAACAAATTCTCCATCACTGCTTTCACGGAGCGCGGAATAAGACCCGCGGGTGAAGACTGCGAGAGGGACTTTGATGTGATCGTGTGCGCGACAGGCTTCGACTCGTTCACGGTGTCACTGACAAATATGGGTCTAAAGAACAAGGATGGTGTTGATATCAAGGATGTTTGGAAGGAAGGGGTCAGGACAGACATGGGGACCATGATGAATGGGGTTCCGAATGCATTCATGGTGTACTCACCTCAGGCGCCGACTGCGCTCGCCAATGGCTCTGCGATTATCGGTACGTTGTCTCTACTTGCTAAGAATGTGTCAGTAAACGTGGCAAGATCATGCGGATTGCTAACACTGTCCAGAATGCCAGTGCGACCTTGTGATCCAAGCCATTGTCTCCCTGCGCAGGGAAGGCAAGACGATCATAGAGCCTACAAAGCAGGCCGAAGATGAGTGGAAAAGAAGTGAATACCATGGTTGAGAACACGCTGTTCCCATACACCAATAGCTGGTGGAGCACGAGCAACATCCTGGGGAAGAAGGCGGAGAATTAGCGTGTCTGTAAGAGGGTGACGCCTGTGAAGGCAGTGAAGCGATTCACCGGCGTTACCCCGGCGAGACACTAGCGCCCATAAAAGGGAACAAGCCCAGAACAACAGAGGGCATGAATCAACTTTACTACACACAAGATACTGCTAAGCTCGCTGTTGCACAACCCCCTAACAGTGTCTAACCGTACGTACTACCACTAGGGTACCAGAGCAGGTAAAAAACACCGCACTTTTATTGTGTAAATAACACAGAAGAAAGTATATTGTTTATACTGCGTTAGAGGTGTATTTTACACTATATAAAAGTATATCTTATCTAAAATAAAGGTATTTTATACTACTTAAAGACTTATATTATTCTATTTATCTATTGTATTTATCTTATATAAAGAAGTAAGGAGAAAGAGGGGGCAGAGAGAGAGGAATAGCAGAGAGAGAGGAATAGCAGAGAGAGAGGAATAGCAGAGAGAGAGAGAGAGAGGGGTGGCAGAGAGAGAGAGAGAGGGGTGGCAGAGAGAGAGAGAGAGGGGTGGCAGAGAGAGAGAGAGGGGTAGCAGAGAGAGAGAGAGAGGTAGCAGAGAGAGAGGCAAGAGAGAGAGAGGTTAGAGAGAGAGTATATATACGTAAGAGGAGGGTTAATAACAAACTTTTATAGCTAATTAGTTGCACTGTAAAAAAGGCAAAGTTCTATATAAATAGACTATTTTACCTAGAGGTGTAGTATAAAAAAGATAAAGGTTCTGTATAAATAGACTGTTTTACCTAAATATGTAGTTGTTGAAGTCGTACCTGGGCGAAGTCCAATATTGTACTAGTTCGGGTTAGTTCTTAGGGATAGAGTACAGTTTCTAGATCAGTAGGGTTCCGCGTCTAGACAAAGTCTAATATAGCAGAAGGGTTTAATAGCTAGTAGCAGGATTAACTAACTATAGTATTAAGGATAAGATTCTAATAACAAACTTAATTAACAAAGTTAAACACAAACTATAAGGGTTGTGTTCCTACATGCTATATACTATAACAATTGTGATAGCTTACTAGGCTTACTATAAGCTGCATAAGCTTAAGCTTACTAAGCTTAACGTAAGCTGCATAAGCTGTCACGTGTAGTCTACCAGACCTACCTAGCTTAACTACTAAGGAGTAAGCTAGTTATATAACTAGTAATTACGCTGTGCTGTAACTGTGCTGCTTATAATACTTCTATAGAAATATAGCGCTAACCTGCTGTGCAATACTAACAGCCTATCAGCATTAACGTGTTTCACCAGCGAGTCGGCCACCCTAGCGAGTTGGCCACCTAACACTAGCAACCTGCTGTTACAATAACAACACGCAATGTCTTAACACTATAACCTGTAAAATATATATACTAAAAGTAATATATTCCTTGCTATTACTAATATTACCTCTAAGCAAATTTAGAGCAAAAGGCGTGCTGTAGTAGTATATACTGTGCCTTAATTAACACTATAAGACTAACGCGCTAGACACTACTCTTAACATAACTGCAAGCTGAATTTAAAGCGCCTTACAAAGCTAGAAGAGGAGGTAATTATAGCACATATACTTAAGGAGTCTGCCTGTAGACTACCCCCCTTAAAGGTAGATATGCGAGATATAGCAGATAAACTACTAAGAGAGCGTAGTAGTAACGCTGTTAGCAAGAACTAGGTTGACAGGTTTATCTAGCGTACACCTAAGCTGCAAACGCGATAGACCTGTCTGTACGATCGCCAGCGAGCCGCCTGTGAGGACCTAGCAGTTATCTAGCCCTGGTTCACGCTTGTTCAGTTGATGAAGGCGAAGTATGGTATTGTAGACAAAGACATGTACAACTTTAACAAGTCTAGCTTCCTGATAGGCAAGATCTTGTTGCAGCTAGTAGTAACAGGCTTAGAGAAGCCTAGTGTTAAGGGTCAAAGTGGCCTTCTAACGAGTATGCATTTGTCCTATACTACAGAAGCTAAAAGATAGAGAAGATAACTTGCTCCTCTTATACAAGACAGATTAAGGGGTGCTAAGCCTTACTTATACAGTCACGTGAATAAGTCTTATACGTAGCCCTGTACAGTTAGGGCTTAGCCTATAACAATACCCCCCTTCTCACTTTTACTCACAGAATTGTACGTCCTGCAGTAACATAAGCGCAAGGCTGCTGCCTAACGCAGGGCTTAGTGTGTGTTGTTATATTATATAAAAGAGGAAATGTTGTTTATTCTTAGCAGTTTTCCTAGCATGTGTTTTTCTATTCTTTTACTGCGCTCTCTGTACATTAGCTGCAGTAATTAGTTCTCTAGGGTAGCTTAGTAGGTTGTAGCTAGCTTAGTAGTGCATATAAGGCTACTACACTAAC
>SWKW01000311.1:0-15504 GCA_011058865.1 Didymella keratinophila
AAGCACTCACTGTACGTTGGAGTGTCTCCTACAGGCTGGACGAACGATGATCTTGGTGTTGAGTGGCTTAAGAAGGTGTTTGATCCCCCTACCGAGCGGAAAGCTCGGAGAAAGTACAGGTTATTGATCCTTGATGGCCACGGCAGCCATGACAAGAAGATTCATCGATTACTGTGATAAGCATCGAATTCTACTGCTTATCTTCCCTCCACACGCTACCCATACACTGCAACCACTGGATGTGGCTTGCTTCAAGTCACTGAGTCAGAACTACACCAAAGAACTGGTCAAACACAATCATTACAGTGATCTCCTCAACGACTGGAGATTCGAAAGAACAGAATACACAAACACCAAGAGGAGGGAAGGCGAGCTGCTTATGGAAATCAGCCGCACAATAGCGACCCGCCACCTCTACCTGATCAACGGAAAGGACGAGATATACGATCGACTTGTAGCTCTCAAGCAGCAGCTTGCTCCAACGACAGCTGCACGAGAGAGAGAGCTTGTGTTTAAGTACCGAGCTTTGCAGGAGAAGCCGCAAGGCTGCAATCTTGAACAATGGCTGGACGACTGGATTCATGTCACGAACCAGTGCGGGGAAGCAGACCTCCCGGAAACAACGGGTCACCGTGCCCAGGACGATTTTCTGACAGCGGTCAGAACAATTGCCCTGGTTGGGCTGGAGCCGCTCATCAAGACCTTATCCAGAAGGAGACTATGGGCAGGACGAATGAGATTCAATCTCTTGCGAACTTAGTCGCCCAATTCAGGACATACCAGCGCCGAGTCGGCCCAATATCGGCCTCACTTGGAACCTTCGCGACCTTAGGCGTTGCACATGAATTGCCGCAGAACCAGAAAGAGCAGCGATCATCAGGCAAGAGCCACCAATGGACACCAACGTGCATCTGTGGAGAGCAGCACTTCTATAAGGACTGCTGGTATCTCTTTCCGGAGCATCCGAAGAGACCGAAGAAGTTCCGACCAGACAAAGCCAAGCAGGCTAGGATAGCAGAGACGCTGGAAGACCCTGCGCAAGTTGAGAAGATTAAGAGTGTCCTTGCCCGAGACGGCAAGACGCTCTCGGCGACGACTACGCAAGCCACCCAACAAACGTTGAGCTTTGACGATGGGAAGCTGTCGAGCCGAGCTAGCCAGTCGTTTGCTGCCTATGGCTCGTTCTCAGCTACGCGGCCTCACCAGGTAGAGCAGGAAGCTCCGCTTATCATCAATCGTTGGATCTTAGACCCCGGTTCTAACATCCATGTGTGCAACTCGACTCAATTTGGCTGGGTAGAGACCCGGAAGGCGCTGCCGCAAGACGTGATCTTTGCCGGAGAATCAGCTGCTACTATTCAAGCCTGGGGAGATGTTACCCTAAACGTCAATATGCCCCATGGCTTAGGCCAGATCAAATTGACGAATGTTGCACTAGTAGAAGGCTTCTTCACCAACGTTGTAAGCCTCTCTAGATGTCGAACAGTAGGCATTCAGTTTGACTCAGGTCGAGATGTGGTATATCAGCATCATCCTTCAAACGTTATTTGCTCCTTACAGCACAAGAATGGCCACTGGCTCATTGATGCTGAGGAGAACGACCGACCAAAGCTAGAGAGCTTTGCAACTCACCGACGAGCATACAAGCCTTCAAGAGAGGATCGACGTCCAATTGCAGCGACTCACATTGATGCTCATGAGCTGTTTGCTCACGCCAATAAGGAGGTTATTGATAACCTGGCAAAGAACGTCCGAGGCATAGACTTGAACCTGGATGTGCGAGGACCTCGATTGCAAGAATGCGATACCTGCATTGAAGCCAAGATGACCTCTCAGGTGAGCAGAAGAGAACCAGAGGATCGATCAACAAGACCATTTTACCGAATCGCGATCGACCTTGTACAACTAGTACCAACAGGAGAGACCTGCTACAATGGGGACAAGTATCTCCTTCACGCTGTATGCGAATATTCGAAGTGGCACGAAGCAGTGACACTTGCCAACAAATCATTGTCCTTGGTACTACCGGCTGTTAAGAGTCTTATCAACAAAATCCAACGACAGTACAAGCACACTGTGGTAGTGCTGAAGATCGACGGAGAGCGTGGTTACGGCCTTGAGCTCTACGAGATTACAAAACAGGCTGGTATCAAGGTAGAGCTCCGAGCTCCTGATACACCTGAACAGCTTGGTTTAGCCGAGAAGGCTGGCCACGTCATCATCACGAAGGCAAGAGCACTTCGGATCCATGCGGGACTACCAAAGTCGCTATCAAACGAACTAGCAATAACTGCTGTTCGAATTTTAAACATCATTCCCACAAAAGCTCTTCAGTGGAAGACCCCATACGAGCTTGTCTATGGCAAGCAGCCATCAGTTGCCTACTTGGCACCTATTGGCTGTAAAGCTTACGTCCTCAACAAGAAGCTTAGAACTGCAGATAAGCTAGAAGCTCGCACATTCGTTGGCTACCTAGTAGGATATGATTCCACCAACATCTTCAGAATCTGGCTTCCTAAGACTGGTCGAGTGATTCGTGTAAGAGATGTGATATTCAAACGCGAAACTCTCTTCAACAACAAAACTGTTGCGGAGAAAGAGGCAATATCAAAGGAAGATGTAGAGGCGCTACATGTTCCTCAACAATGTGAACCGGAAGTTGAGCTTAGTCAACTGCTTGAGTCGTCAGTTCAGCTGCGACTCAGCACAAGCAATGAACACTCTACTGAAACTTCTAAGAGTAGGAGCTACCTGCCAACCCCAGAGCCCTCGGTTCGAGATGACAGTGCAGTGCCTCAGCAAGAGGACTCTGCTGTGGAAGAAGATCTCGAACAACAGCTACAGCAGCAGCTGCTCAGCGAGCAGCAGTACACAGATCAAGATGATGATTCATCTATGATCTCTAACAGAGCACTTCAGTCAGAGAGCGCTACAATCGACACAACGTTTGGTCCTCTCAAGCCGGTTGCGTCGGGCTATGACAGTGAGCAACCTCACGACGCACCAAGGAAATTCCCAAAGGGGTGGGAGAACTCAGACGACTACGTCCCAGATCGCCAGAAGAACAATGCACCTAGGATGATGAATCCTGAGGTTGGTAGCAGCAGCAATATCGTTTCTGGCAAGCGAGCCAGGAAACAGACAAACCAAGCTTTAGCTGCGTACTACGGAGCGTTTGCTTCAGCCGCGAACCCATCAGCTCCATCAAAGCTGTCTGGCGAGCTACCCAAGATACAGCTTCATCTAGATCAGCTCCCTCCGCCACCGAAGCGCTGGAAGGACCTCAAATCTCATCCGTTTGGTGAAGAGTTCACTCAGGCAGCTCGGGCAGAGTTTGATAGCTGCTGGACGAAATGCTGTTTCAAACGTACTAAAGCCACTTCTGCAACAGCAGATGCAGAGGCACTTCCTTTGATGTGGGTGTTTACCTACAAGTTTGATGAAGACGGATATCTGTACAAGTTCAAGGCTCGTCTCTGTGTGCGAGGAGATCTCCAGCAGACCTGGGGAGATACTTACGCAGCGACGCTGGCTATGAAGGTCTTTCGATCGCTGGTTGCGATAGCAGCAGCCTTTGACTTGCAGATGTTCCAATTTGACGCGTTGAACGCCTTTCTCAACGCTAGATTACCCCGTAAGATGTACTGCCGTACACCAGAAGGTTTCACTGACGAGGTCGGTGAGCTAATCGAACTTCTACGTGCACTCTATGGTCTCAAAGAAGCTCCCTTGTTATGGTACCAGGAGCTGTCGTCAACCCTAAAGAAGCTAGGGCTGAACCCGGTGCCGGAAACTCCATGCCTATTCACGAACGATCGACTGATCGTGTTCTTCTACGTAGACGACATCGTCGTCCTCGTGCACCCACTTAACCTGACTGCTTACAGTGTTTTCAAGCAGCAGCTGTTGAGTACGTATGACCTACGCGAGCTCGGAGAGCTTAGCTGGTTCCTTGGGATTAGAGTAGTTCGCGACAAGCTTACGAGATCTATCCATCTGATCCAAGACTCATTTATCGACAAGATAGCAATCAAGTTTGATCTTAGACTTGATAATGGACGGTATCCAGACATACCTTTGAAGGAAAACAGCCTGCTGCCCTCAATTGAGGAGCCAAATTCAGCACGAACCTATCGATACCAACAACTCGTTGGCTCACTGGCCTACATATCGTCATCAACGCGGCCTGACGTCGCGAGAGCTCATTCAGTTCTTGCTCGTCATCTTCAAAATCCTGGACAGAAGCACCTATATGCTGCTCATCACACGTGGCGATACTTGATTGGCACAAAGAATCGTGCCATCCACGCATCGGCCAATGTGCAGCATGGCATAACGAGCGTCACATCACTAGAGCTAGCGAGGCAGGAGCTAGAACCACTGTTCTATGGAGCATCAGATGCAGCTTTTGCAGATGAGCCAGAGACACGACGAAGTTCTCAGGGCTATCTCTTCAAATTATACGGCCTACCGATCGACTGGAAGGCGACAGTCCAACGATCAGTTACAAAGTCAACAACTGAAGCAGAGCTACTATCTCTGTCGTTAGCAGGATCTGAGATGATGTGGTGGCAACGCTTCTTCAAGGCAATTCAGTTCAACCCAGAGTTCACACCATCACTGTGGTGTGATAACCAACAGACAGTCTCAATTGCGACTAAGGCAGTTGAGAAGCTTCAGACGAAGCTCAAACATGTAGACGTACACCATCAGTGGGTGCGTCAGGAAGTATCCAAGGGCAGACTGCAGGTAGAATGGAAACCTACTGCAGCGATGCCAGCTGATGGCCTCACAAAGATACTTGGCCGTCAGAAACATGCCAGCTTTATGCGCCAGCTAGGACTCCATGATATTGTGTTGAAACTACACGCTGGACCAAACTCAAATAATGCAGATCTTGGATCATCCAAACTAGGGATGTTGTTTTAAAGTTGCTGTCTATCTAGATTGATTACTTATTTCCTTTTGTTGAGCAGAGGCTCAGTCACTCATTTTGCAGCTTTTGCTACGCTGCGCTTCACGCAAGCTGGGGGGGTATGTTAGCCAACACGGTTAGTAGATCACGTGTCCTGTCACGTAAGCCTTCAGGGCCTATATAGTCCCTTGTCCCTCCTTAGCTAGGAAGACAACCAGTTCCTTCCTTTCTGTTGTTCGCCCACAACTTCTCTCAGATTGACTTGGTCCCCTACTCGATGAGGCACCCCTTCGAGATGTATTCGTCGGAGAAAATTGATGATTGTTACCTGAGGCCTGCTTCGCACAAACTGCTACTTGATTTTGGAAGTCATTCGCCTTACGTCTGACGGCCGCAATGGTTCTGATTTGTGTCAGTGCAAAGGTCTCGTCCAACGACTCTGTGCTTACGGTCGACGTTCGGAGAGGGGCTGCGGTTCGGAATCTAGGGTGACCAGCCCCGAATCTCTTCCAGAACCAAAAGTTCCGGTCCTTACAAGGACTGAAACTTCGTTTTGTAGCCTTTTCTGATGGGTGTCCATAGTGAGTAGAATTTACAGATTCTCGCACAGATATGAGGTGGTATAAATCCCCATATCCTCTGTCCATGTACGAAAGCAGGTTGAGGCGTTGTGCATGATGCCAAGGAATATCAACCATACATCGTAAGAGCGGTGAGACCTGAGCTCATGGCTTCAGGGTAGCCGCTAGTAGCGTGCGTTCATGCATGCGAAGAGAGTGTTATAATCATCGCGGACAAGTATACGGAAGTGGATAGGGTTCGAGCATCGACGATATCAATTAAAGTGACACGAACGAATGCACACATGGAAGTTATGGGAACGATCCACAATGGATCGAAAGCCAAAACCATTATAGCTCAGGATCGATCAGGCTGTTCCATCTCCCGAGGAGCATCTGTAAAAAAACCGTCGAAGTTGTCGGCCTTACTTCCTCTCCAGTCCTCCATGGACACTTTCGACAGACACGGGATGTACCAAAGTGGTAGGTAGTCAAGTGAAATACGTTGCATGCTCTCAGCTATGAGGAGTCCCTCGTTGATCTTCTCAGGATGCCATTTTAGATACCGAACTGGGATTTTGCTGACAAGGATTCCTATCCTACTTATTGTCAGTATCAGATCCCAACTGGCCTCGACACACACTCACGCTATACGCCATGACTTTTTGTTGTACAGAGCGGGACCAGACGCCATGCAAATAGCAAGACACTCCTCGATCTCGTCCGTGAGTTCACTGTAGGACATGGAGGTCTCATTCTTCATTGCGCCTAGAATCAAGTGGCAGATTTGCTTGAAATTCGACGAGGCCATGCTGATGCTGAATCGAGAACAGATCATTTCTAGAATTTCAGGTGGAAATCCAACAATGCGGGAACGCTCTCGGATAATCCTTTGCTGGGCTGCGATCTGTGCGCTGTCAACAAGGTGCTCTATGCGAAATCGAGTGCGACTTACGATGATTACTCGCAGAGGATTCATGAAGGCTGGCAGGTACGTTTGGATAGTTATGGCTTCGGAGTCTTTGAGGTGTTCAACGAAGTATCTTTCTGCAAACATCGTGCGCGTAAGATATCCTTTACATAGGTAGAGTAAAGTTGACTCTTTGATCTGAACACTAAGTTCCCGGCACTGTCCCGTCATGAAGCCAGGCCCCAAGTACTTCTCTGCGTCAGATCCGCTCATTGTAAGATAGAAAATTGGATACAAGATCATACCGGCAGCAAAGTGACCAGTGGGAATTTATATTCATGCTGCAGCATATCTTAGCTATGCCCAGGTCTTCACAGTGCAGAACAGGTTGGTTTCTACCTCGCACTGTACCACCAAAGCGATTGGGTATGGTAAGTTGGTGTTATACAAGCTGAGGTATCCCCGAACGCAAGGGTGTCATGCACATCTTTTTTAGAGTATGCTCTCGGCCATGCATGGTCTACCACTAAGGTTGTTTGGCAGCTGGCGGTGAATGATAAAGCAAAACATCAGGAATATTGGTCGGGTCCCTGCAGGATTGCTTCAAAGGACCTAATACTCAGAGCTAACAAGCTAAGAAATATCACATACGCCTTCGATGGCCTGAAGCCTGCATGCCTCAACCGGAGAGTATCGTCTTCTACATTGGTTGTCCATGCCTAAGGTAAAACTAGGTTTACTAGCGTGAGGACAGACAGAAGCGGATGTCTTAGTCCCATTAAATTATCACCAAGCGACCAAAGACATGTGTATGTATGATTCGGAGTGCAATTCAAAAAATAACAAGAGGTCCCGTTCGGGAACCCCAAGGTTCGTTGGAAACGCCACTTACTAGCGCTTGATCCGGAGCTTGCAGCCAGCGATTGGTTAAGACGATTGATATGCACTTCTCGTTGGTTACAAGACTGCATGATTCCATCACATCATAGTCAGACCAGCATGTACTGATTGCAAAAAGCTTTATCTCCATATGCAATAAACCATGAGCAGCAATCACCACTGCAGTGGCGCTGTGCGGGCGCAGAGCTGCAGGTGCATGGTCCTTTGTCGTTCTTGCTCAACTCCGTCGTCAGATCGATTGGACCAGAGAGTACATATCGAATTATGCAAGGCTTGACCTATCGGAATCGGAATGTATGCCGAAACAAGACGCTGCATCAATCCATGGCGCTGACACGGTGAACCCACAGAACACCCTAAACATGCGGTCGCTAGGCACTTACCAAAGCGGCTACAGAGTCTTTGTTATTGGTTGCCTAAGGCCAGTATCAGCTATTCCGCCATTCCCCCGCTTCCCACAATTTCTCAATCAGGGTTCCCTGCAACGTGCAGCACAACGCATGCATCGTGATACTACCCGTGACACTACCTAGCGACCTTTAATCCAACTCCTTCCGAGGGATCATGCAACCGCCGAGGTGCATTGTTGATCTCATAATCACAAGAGCTTAGCATTTAGCGTTTTTCAACCTTCAATATCAAGCGCACTATGATATTTGACCCTGCTAGAGAAGTTTTCGAAGCATCTATTCCTACTTATAAAGATCCTAAGTCTATGAAACGACTTGCCGTCGTTAATGATAACTCATCTCACATTCTGAATCCGTAGAGCATCCTCGATCATGTCGAATCGTGTGTTGTTGGCCCTCTTGTTAGCGAGGCTTCTCCTGTTTTTGTTGTCCGACAAACCACACATGTCCAGATATGCAATCTTCCCTTCCAGAGTGTCTTCAATGTGTCGGCCGCTCGGCTCAATGTCAGCCTGGCGTTGTGCATGTCTGAGCTCGTTCGATATGAGGTGGAGTTCATACGACACCCTAGCAATTTGGAAATGCTCGTCGAGAAACTTGAGTGTGTCGATGAAGAGTGTGTTATCGTCGATCTGGGTGTAGTGTTGGAGATGAAACGGGATTTGCAGTTCCATACCCAGCTCATGGACGGCTGCGAAGCTTCTCGATTGCTCTCCATCGCCACAAATGTCTCTCTTGAGCTCATAAAGAGGTCTTGAGTTGGCTTGCGATAATATTAGGGCTTTGTTAAACTCGTTGGATCCGTAAACTTGGTTTTGATAGCATGATTTCATGCTCGGGGGTATCGGTCCTTGGAGGAGGTTACTGGCATCGTGAGTCATGATCTGTTAATCACATTAGATAGAAGATACTGAAATCTTGAAAGAAGCTTTCCTTATGTCTGTATGTGTCGAGCCCGTTTGTCCAGAAAGTGACCATCTCAGGAGCCAGAATGTAGGTATGAGCTGTAAGTAAATACAAAAATGGCTCGGTCTTACTGCTGCGGCCAAGCCAGCCATCAGAGTTGCGAGCGTAGCACCCTGAGGTGCCAAAACATGGTTCCAGGCAAGCGCGCAGTAAAGTACAACGCACACCTAACCACGGTGGCTGTCCCACGTTGCGCTGCGTTCCAGGCCTACCCAGGTGGCGCCACAAAACGGAAGATTTGACAAAAGCGCACCAGGGGCAGGAACTGGGGTTAATACCATAATTGCGGGGACACTTATCGGTGGTAGGATTAGTTGTGTGCTGCACAAAGCGACCAATTTGTTTCTGGAGATCCCGTTCACCGGCACGCTAAACTTTAGCCACATCCCATCATCGGTAAGTTCGCCTGTAGGAGCATGCACTCGGGCCGAAGCAGTGTTAGGTGGTTATCAAAGGCATGGTGAAGATCATTTCTATAAATGCCCGAGGTTTGTCTCGTCGCGATCAAGAATACAAACCATACCTGTGGTCGACTGACGATACCATATACAATGTGTGGATCATCCAAATCTTTTTTCGAGCGAGCAACCCAAGATCATGTCAACTTGCGGAGTCTGATCAATCCTGCAGACCTGGTAACAGCCTCACAGGGCGTATTTACTAGTGACACTCGAGCCCGCCGCCTCCTAGACCAATTCACCATCAATGACTTCGTCTACCACACCATGGGGGCTGTGCGCGCGACCCCACACATTGAAGCCGCTGCGGAACAACACGGATGGCAAACTCGAACCAATATCAAAGTACACACAGCTGTTCCCTCGAATTTGCTGGAAGACTCCAAGGAGGACTTGATACCTTTGGTTCGATTTCATGGAGGAGGAGGTGTAAGTGAGAAATGCCTGATATAGAATTCCGGTTAACGTCAGCAGATGACAGGGACCCCCTTCACGGAGAACTGGCTTGTTCAAAGAGATTACGAATGCATGCTGAAGCTGAAGAAGCGATTCATCTGCATTGAACCGGAGTATCCCTTGATGCCAGAGAGCTCTGGCAAAGACATCCGGCACGTTGTTCGTCTGTGCTGGAGCTGGCTATTCCTCCACCTCGAGTCTGCGTTGAGATCAGAGGGTATACACGGCAACATAGATTGGAGCCGGCTGGTTCTGTTTGCCGAGAGTTTTGGCGCCTATCTGGCCGTCGACTCCTGGCTTGCATTGCAGTCAATCGATACATCACCAGCACTACAGGTACGCGGACTGATTCTTGTGGCACCGTTGACAGACATCTACGCCCGCAGTCCTGGTGTGTACTGTGGTGTGACTATTTCTGCTGAAAGGGCCAACAAGGACTGTGAGGCTATCATGAAAACTCTTCAACAAATGCCATTCATCGTGAGGAGGTCGAGTACTCAGCCTCCCGATGGTATGTACTGCGCGCACGTGGCGTCTGTAAGCCACAATTGGGGTCGATTGTGGGGAGAACCATCTATGCTCGAGATGGTCAGGTCAGCAAAAGTGAATCCTGGCGTCAAGACTGTGGTTTATATCACACATGGGCCCTCGGATCAACACGTTCCTTACAAAAGTTCCGTCACGCTGAGTGAGGTACTGATAGAGAGGTGGCCTGAAATGAGGGTATATCACGTCGAACAAGAGGGCGAACATCATGTTAATTACAAAAGAGCACTAGACGATGAATACTGTCACTTCATCGACTCGCTTATTTCAAAGGCGAGATGATGTAAACTGGCTCTCTAGCTATGAAAGAATCCCGTTTCAAGGATCTTGAGTGAGATCAAGGAATATCGCAAAGGCAAAACACAAGCAGCAATAATGCATCGATAAATCGATAAGGTGGAGTGTATCCATTAAGCGGCTATGTATGAGCAACGGCCCGGGTTGGACATGAGCGAATCAATGGATCTGGAGAGGAAGGGCACGACTCCAAAACGGAAGCCTAGCGCGACATTCACTGATGAATGCATTGGTCTTGGTGATAAGCGCTTGAAATGCGAGGTGCAAGGTTAGGAACCCACGGGAGCGGGCATGCACCATAGGTGGACGGTCAAGCCACTAACGGAAACTTGGAGTGAGGGATGGAGGGTCGTATGGGAACCTTAGCAACCTCTGGTGATGGCGTTCTACCTTGCAATCGGTGGCTGAGACCAAGCCGGATGAAGGCAACGATGCGCTTCTCGCATCGTTCGATCAAGAGTCCCCTGCGCAGCGGGTTTGTGCCTTGTGCAACACCCTCGCACCTGCTTATGAATCCACCCCAGCATTCTAGCCGCCCTTAGACCCGTGATCGAGCCTATGACAAGTCTCTGATAGGATCGTACGGTCGGTCCTTGTCATTCGGAACTGGAAAGGAAGCGGTGGTGGCCTCCGCGCTAGCCTTTTTGCTACCTGCGCGTGTTCAGTGATCTGATTGGAATGCATAAACCCACATACCTACTTCGTTGGAGGTCGGTCATGGCTTTCCTTAGGCGGAAACGGATCTTGTCGTCATCTACACCGTAGATGCCTTCTTTAGCTAGCTGCGCGTTCACTTGAGCTACTGCCTCAACGCCCATTTGCAGGTCCACGTCTTTCCACAAGAGCTTTTCCCCATGATTAGAGCTTTCTTCAGCTAGTTTGCTCAGTATTCTCTTTGCAACAACGCGCGTGTGGACCTTTCAATCTGTCAGCGTGCGAGCACGCAAAGCAATGTGTGCCAGCTAACCAGAAATCTCTCGTATTCGAGCTTTGTCAGCCCAACGTCCCTCTGCGCATTGGACTCTCTAGGGCGCTGGGATGATTCCATCTAAATGCAAGCCTGGGGCAATCAGCCTCGAAAACAGCAGGTTCGAGAGGATGTGCGTCGTGCAAGGAAGGTGTTTCGGCGCGGGGTGACGCCTTGGCGAGAGCGGGGCCTGGAAAGAAAGCGCGGACGGCGCAGACGGCGCAGACGGCGAAGACGGCGCAGTCGGCGCAGACGACGCGAACGGCGCACGGCGCAAGATTCGCAAATCCCGCAAATCTAGCCGCAAATAACTAGCGCTGTGTGCCATAGTCTTTGCGTTAGCTTCCTTGCCGTCAATTGGCAGAGACCCAATGTGGGCTTGGAGGATTCATTACAGGTCTATCAAGGCTACATGGCTGAGAAATTGTGGAGCCTTCTGATGCTTTGCACCAGGCTCATGTCTGAGGATGGGCAGCTTGTCAACCGAGCTGACGTCTACCTTGATTTTTGCAAGTTGGCTTTCCGCAATGCTGCCGCCTTCAAATTGGAAACAAACTTCTTGTCCCAGATCAATTTCCAAATTGCGTCAAGACCTTGATTCGACGAGAGCTGTTGAATGTTGAAAATTTGAAGGGATTCTGTCATGCTAGGCACGTCAGCTTCTGAACTTGCTCATGTTGGAAGCACCCTACCGAGGTTCCCAGTAAGTGCTCCACAGCGCTTGTCCAGCTGCCAAACAGACAGCCAAATCGTCCTTCAGCCTCTCTGCAATCTCTTTGTTGGTTATCTCTGGGGAAATGTTCTTTTGTTCCTGGACCCATTGCGATAATAGGGTGAACTTTGTGCAAGAACACTTAATACAGTCCCATCGATTCGGGGCAAACAATTGAGCGAACCTCATTAGGTTGCTCATGAGCCTTCCCCACCACCACTACCTGTTAAGACGAAGAGCGGTCGCTACACCAAGCCTACATATAAAATAAGATAGCCAAAATGTGCGCAATAGTCACTAGATTCATCCGCCAGCTTTTCTCGTGATAACCGCGTTTGTGTGTGGCTCAATAACCTCACTTTTATTGGGGGGTCAAAGGTGGTTGGGTGCGCATCACGCGTCCATGCGCATCACGAGTCCGTGCACGGTATCTTGACGCGAGAAATTCGCGACACAGCGAAGCCCGTCCTCAGCAATGAATCAACTCCAACCAGTCCACCATCCCGGAGTTGGGTCTGGTCGCGATACAGACTCTGCGCCTATCCCGAGAAGTTCTTCTTCACCATCTGTGCATTTGCTTGCTGGCGCGTAAGTGTTGCATTGTTGACCAAGGTTGCATGTTCTCTGACTCTGCACGCAGGAGCGGCGGTATCGTTACTGCTGTTTCGACAAGCCCCCTCGATGTGCTCAGGACGCGACTGCAATCGGACCTATATCGCAGTACACACACACCCACGCGCCTCGTTACTCGCCCTGTCCAACATCTCTATGATACAGCCCAAATCATACGATCGATCCACAGCTTAGAAGGTTGGCCCGGCTTTTTCCGCGGTCTCGCACCGAGTATCGCGGGCGTAGTTCCTGCGACTGCAATCAAATTCTATACGTATGGCAGCTGCAAAGCTTTCGGCAGCACTCTCGGTTACAGAGACGATGCCGCACTTCTCCATGCACAAGCTGCTGTCGCCGCTGGGATAGCCACAGCCACTGCTACAAACCCCATATGGCTTATCAAAACACGGCTTCAGCTTGACTAGAACACTCAGCAGTATCGAAACACTATCGACTGCGTTCGAAAAGTGGTGGCACAAGAAGGGATCAAGGGGCTTTACAGAGGCCTGAGCGCAAGCTACTTAGGGACTGTCGAGACAGCTCTTCACTTGGTTCTCTATGAACAATTGAAGGCATTATATCGCAAGTCGCTGAACGACAAGGGCGGACTGAATGAAGAGCTCTCCCATTGGATCAGTACCAGTGGAGCATCAGGATCTGCTAAGTGCGCGACTGTTCTGTTGACTTACCCTCACGAAGTATTTTTCCCGCCACAGGCTGTCGATGTTTCTACTGACTATGCATAGGTGATCAGGACTCGGTTACGTCAAGCTCCGACTGGGATGCGCTCGCGATACACTGGACTTTGGCAATGCTTTCGTTCCGTTGGCCGATCGGAAGGCTTAGCAGGACTTTATGGTGGCCTCATACCCCATATGGCTCGATCCATACCATCGGCAGTCATCACTCTCGGAGTGTATGAGTTCGTATTAAGGATTATGGGGCCTCAGTAGCTCAAGACGGCGCCCTCTCCACCTCTTCCTGTACTATATTGTAATTTACGGACACTAAGGTCCATCTGTCTTATTTTCAACACAAGTTCTCCATCGTGATCTTTGCTCCATTGCAGGCTGACCGCACTGCCACAAGAGATTTGACACTCTGTTTTCCTTGTTCTCTACCTTTGTTCTCTACTTCGCAAAGGGATGTCAAATCTTTCTTCGTGCGAATGTTGGCACATATGGAAGGGTTGACGCGCATGGTTCCACGTTGCTGCGTTATCGGGGTAGCCGCAGGCTGGCGACGCAGGCTGGAGACGCAGACCGGAGACACGGGAGGGGGTATCGAGAAAAGAGAATCTGAAGGGATTAGTTAAGGATAACAACAGGTTCTGGGAGGGCACACAACGTGTGCGCGTATCCACACGATCAGCTTGATATGCGAAGCGGCTCCAAGCGGTACTGAATGTTTGTTTTGCCCTACGAATCCTGTGCTGTATAGCTCGATTAAGGCGTTGATAGTGATGGAAGCTGGATGCCGGGGGCTCTCGAGTGTAGCTGGTGACTAAGGCGCCCGGGTGGTCTCACTGCAGTCACGTCCCAAGAGGGCTGTAACGATACCGCCGTTGCTACGCGCATGGTCAGAGAAGAAGCGTCTTTGTTACAATGATGCGTCACTTACGCGCCAGAAAGCAAATGCAGAGAGGGCTCAGGAGAGCTTCTTGGTATCTGAGATGGTGGTTCGGTTGGACCGCGCACCGAGTTACACGCTACCGTGTCCGTGCACCCAACGATCGGAGTCAACCAACGATCGCTCCGAGCCCTCAGGCCTACTACCAAAAATGAGGCTGCAGAGCCACGTACAATAGTTATTATCGCGAGATATTTTAGTGGAATGTTCTATAGGCATACGCGATCAATGTTTTCTATACAATCTATTTATATAATGTGGCGGTGCGGCCGCTGCGGGTTGTGTGAGTGCGCGCGGGCGGAGGAGGCGTCGCAGGCTTTGGACGACTACGCGCACCCACACCACGACGCGCAGGCTTCTGTTTGACTGCAGAAGCTTTTAAGGTTGTAGACTTGCCTCTTTGGGACTGTTGTAAGGCTTTTGCAGAGTCGCGAGCCTGTTTGGCAGCGGCTCTGGCAGCTTTCCGGGCGTCTATTGCTTGACGTTCCTCTGCCTTCACCCTTGCACGCTCTTCCTTCTCCCTTGCCCGCTTTTGACGCTGCTCTTCCTCAATCTTATCCTTGTATAGCTTATTGGCAGCTGCCAACTCCTTCATCTCTGCCTTTCTTAGCTCTTCCTCCTCCTTCTCTCGCTCAGTAACTGCCATGCGGACGCGCGCCTCCCGGATAGCTCGAGGAGACCACACTATCGCTCCGCCATGATACTCCTGGTGCTGTTGCAAGTCCAATTGCCTGCTAGGTTGCTTCTGACGCTTCTGTTTTAGGTATAGCTTCTGCCGCAAGCCATCCATTTCGTTGTGAAGGAGCTCTACCTGGGTCGATAGGTGGTGGATAGTTTGGCCAAGCTTCCGCGCACCTGCACTGCGAGGATCCTTCACCTCCGCGCGCAGTGTAGTGCACGCTCTGAGCCAGTCCTCTGCAGAATAAGCCGTAGAACCAGAGGAAACTGAGCCTGAGTCGGTAGGTGTTGTGTGGCGGAATCTATCGAGTATAACGTCGGGGTTTATTGGGCTTATCCCCGTGGCAGTGAAGGAGTTTTGTACGAGCTTTTCTGTGAATGTATTCACCCAGGCAGCTACCGCGCTGCAATTGCTACCAAAACCAAGCACCAAAATCAGAGCAAGCCTTTGAACCTTCAACAGAGAGAGGACTTTCATTCTCGTGCAG
>SWKW01000312.1:0-15165 GCA_011058865.1 Didymella keratinophila
ATAGACAAATCGCAAATGTTAGCCTTTAGGCGAGCGCTTAGTCCAGCGAATTACGTATGTCTATTCCCGTCGTAGATCACAAGGTAATGACGCCACGATACACGCTAGGTCCTTCTTTGACGTGTTGCGCACAAGGCTATGCTTTGTGGTCATGTTCTATTCAGACGGAGAATAGAACCTAGGCTTTCAATCTTTGCACATGTCTGCCGCTTACCGCTCAGGCTGGATAAACACATCGGTGATCAGGCTGATCGAGCGTGCGCAGAAGGACTAGAGTAAGGCGGGCAACCGGGGCCACGAGGATCGATCGTCGCGGCTACGTGATAAAATATGGTAGCCACTGACGCAAAAAGCGTCGGCGGGCTGATAGCCAGTCTTGCGTATCGGGCTGCTCAACCTGAAAGGACAGTGTGCTTGAGGCTGCATCGATGTGTCTAGCGTCGTCCGATTTAGGAAAAAGGTGGAATATAGGTCGAGGCGGAAGTGGGAATGCAATTGCTTTTGTCCGCTTGCGGCTTGCGGTTCAATAACAAGCACAATGGTCTCCTCAGGTGTCGGGGGAAGAAAGCTACCAAACACAGGTGTTGGAAGGAAGGGTGCATGCTTTAGGCAGATGGAACGTGAAGTTTTAATGTCGTACATAGCTGCTGCAATACCGATCATCGAGACCACATGAGCCTCCGCAAGATACTTGGTTTACCGCAAAGGGTATGATCGCAACCATTGTGTTGTCGAATGGCAACCTCCCTGCTACGAAGAAATCATCATGGCCTAAAGCCGTCGGAAGTAGGGGACACCCAGTGGGGCAGCCAAGAGCGCACGTTCACTGGCAGGATGATGTCATTGTTGGTTTGACTCGTATGAGAACTCTGATACTGTGGCGCATGTGACGCAAGTCTCAATAGAGTCGAAATTATCTTTTATTCGAGAAACCTCTGTCCCTTTCTCCAGAGCGCAACCTATTCCTTTATATCTGCGGCCTCAACTTCAGCTCTTCGGCCTGGCCGACGGTCAACCCGATCGTCTCGGTCTCACCGAAAGTATAGAATTTCGGTCTCTCCGATCCAGATATCACCGTACTTTCTAGACCTGCCAACACTGCAAAAGCTATTTTTAAAAAGAGAGCTGTTGTGAGGCCTACAGCTGGTGGAGAGCTCAGGTTGTTGTAGCAGGCGCACCAGCTCTCATGTCACGACGCAGCCGCAACATCAAGCCTCCTGTACGATATCAATAGCTGTATATCAATTAAGGCCTATAGATATTACCACTAAAAAAACATCGCAATAATAGCTATTGTGTGAGGCTCTACAGCCTCAAGTTTGATGGTGGTTTTGGGGTTCAGCCTGCATCGGCGACATATCAGGGCTTGGCTCTCGCCATCTACATGCAGATCGCAGCGGGCCAGAAGGGTTGGTGTAGAGTCACGATTCATGATGACAGGAATCCGCAACACGGCAAGCAGGCGAAAAGAAACAGCATCTGAGAACTACGAGACAGCAGGTAAAAGGCTAGAGAGAGGAGGAAAGAGGGGAGCAAGGCATTGAGGAGTGGTTATGTTGTTGGTGTCGGACAGGGTGACGGACGCGTGCACGGCCGCTTTTCGGAGATTTGACAAAGGTTATCAGGAAGCACGGACGGAGGTTAGGAAGTTTGAACAAAGTTCCAGCAAGCATTAGCCCAGTAGACCATTACTGTTCACCCTCTTGCTGTTAGGGCTGATCCCAAGTAGGGCCCTGGGATAGGGCCCGGCTATCATTATCCAACAATAACCGCTCCCTGCTACGATAGAAAACAAGCAATGCTTACTTGGTCCAAGACCGATGACGGTGACTCTGCTCTACTATTGTGCTGATTATGGCGACGCTTACATACACGGAACCATGGGCTCGCTGACACCTACAGGCAGATAGCGTCGACGAAGGTGCCAAGGCCTGAGATGGTCTATAACCGCAGATGCACACAGGCTTTGACATCCTACGCTGTGGTGTGGTCAATCTTAGCCATCATGCGATCTGTATCGTTCTGCACGCTGGCCTTGTCCGTGCTGTGTTCGCTCGCTTCCGCGCACTCGTGGATCGAGCAACTGTCCAACGTAGGCCCCGATGGGGCTTACATCTCTGAGTACGGCTACCCTCGAGCCTTCGTGGACAAGGGCGTCGCTGGATTTGATCAGAATGCCAACAAGTGGCAATTGCCGCCTCCAGGACAAAGGCGTTTGAAACCGGATGAATTTCTGTGCCATCCAGCGCAGCGTAGTGCTCATCAATCGCCGGGGTTTCCACGCCTGCAGTCCATTCCTGGGGCCGTGGTTGCGATGCGATACGCTGAGGGCGGCCACGTCACGATGGTCGGTGGCGGTGTTGGTCTTTGGGGAAAGCCAAAACAGGGCGGGACGGCATTCGTCTTCGGAACCAACCAGCCAAGCGCGGAGGAAGCCATGAACGGCGTCCTGGAATGGACTCGTGACGGAACTGGTGGGGACCGCCGAGGCCGATTACTCACGGCGCAAAACTTTGATGATGGCAGATGCTACGAGAACAACAACACCCCACTCGCAAATTTGCGTAGATCACAGGTATCAGGCGCGTCCTCGGGACAAGCTGGATCCAAGAAGGAGCTTCTGTGTGAGACTGACGTCCAATTGCCGCCTGACCTGGAAGTTGGGAAGCCGTATACGCTGTACTGGGTGTGGCAGTGGCCTACCGCTCCTGAGAAAGATCCGAATGATTTGGAAGGGAAGGATGAATATTACGCTTCGTGCATTGATGTGGACATCGTGCGCGACTTACCAATTGCGCAGCCTGTCCGCACTCTGGCGCAGCAAGATTTTGCGACCTCGGCTGTATCGGACTTTGCACATCGAACCGCGCTGACAACTGACCCTTTGGCGTTGCGAGCCAGCCAGTCTGCTCGTTCAGTGCTGCCAGAAAGACTCTAGGCTAACAAGGATCGACTTTCGTTGCGTAAGAAGAGCGACTGGATCGTCGAATGACCGAGCTGGTTTAGCAGTGGATTATGGTTGGATTGAGCTTGTTCATTGTACTATGATGCGTCTATCAATTTTGCGTTCTCGAATTTCAAACACTCCCGTCGCACTGTACTGTGATGAGATCTCCGCGGCGTCGTCCACGCTGAACCCCTACGCCTTCACCACGCTTTGCATGAGGCCTTCGTTCAACTGCAGCAACGTCAGCGCAGAGACGCTTCCCCGCAGGATTTAGGGAAAGCCCCGAGGTATGGGATGTTCGAGTGGATCGGAATGTCCGCAGGTATAACATTGTGTAGGGTCTCACATCCGACACTCATCGCATGATTACGATGCTATAGCTGGCGAGTAGTCGGATGGCTTGGCACGGATCTCTACGTATAGTGCGTGCAGTGTCAATTTGACCTCAAGTCTCGAGCATGCTTCTGGCGTGCCTCGACACGAGAAAAAACGCTACTAACGGTTCTGCTCCTCGAACTGCTGTTCGTCTCTTAGCGATGCAAAGAATCGCTCAGAGTAATCCGAGTCTACAAACTCATCAAACGCCTTCACCTGCTTTCCATCCTCCGTGAACTCCAGACTCAGCATGTACTCGTTCGCATACGGCCCGATCTCCGTATCTGCTGTGCTGGAGGCACGTATTACGCAGGTGTGCATCTCGGCATCATGTACCGCCTTGTGAATTACGACCTGCCACAATCTTAGCAACTTTGCACGGTACCATTGGGAAGGATAGAGGTACCGTAAAGGCATGATCGTGCTAAGGTATATGCGGTACTCGTCGTTGTTCTGCGAAACGCGGCCCATGGATGAAGGGAGGACTTGGTGCTGACAGTTCGGCGATCGGTATGCGAGGATGGCGTCGATGTCCCAGGCATTGTAACCGTCAATGACAGCTTGGGCTGTTTTCATCTGAGCCTCGATGCTGTGGGTGTTAGAAAATCGTGCGCTCCAGTAGCAGTGTTCGGTTTGTAGCCGGAGCTTCTGTATGGTGTTTTCTTACTTGTACCGAGAGGGAACATAGCCGTCGATACCTACGTCGGTCCATACGCCCGAACAGGTAGCAGTGAGCCTGCTGCTCGGGGCCTTTCTGTCTCGCGGAGGTGTTATTGCGGTGGCAGAAACGGGCTGATAGATGCCAGTCGACAACAGCAAGGCAGCACTGAGTAAAAGCGATGAGTAATACATGCTGTCAATCTATCGAGGAGCGGGCGAACAGATCCTTCACCATCACTTCCAATATAAACCTTCGAGGAAATCGGCCTGCCTTGAAGGCGGATTAGCGCTCGACTGGTGATTTCTGGGCACAGCACGTACGCGGTTGAAAGGTAACATGCTGACACATAAACATATACTGCATAGCGAGCGCCACAGTGTTGGTGCGGGTGATACTGTTAACCCACGAAACGTGCGTATCTCTTCGCTCTGCTCGATTGCCGGCATGACTCTGAATAACTCATGGGACACTGGCCATAGTACGTGCGGTACGCGAGGACACCTCCGGATAGGTGACCACCATCACCCCGACTACCACATTGTGTAGCTGACTTTTACTGTACGCTGACACCCCTCTGATGTGTGTTGTTGTCATCGTCACCCTACCTCGCTGACAGTCAGCATTCAGTGCTATGCCAGGGTGTCCCGCCCGCTTCACCCACTCATCAAGAACTAGGTCTAGAACTGTAGCCAGAGAGTTCCACATATAGACTTTAAGAGCGGGCAAACCTATGCATTCAGCCGCAACTGACTGTGCAACATGGCGGCTTCCACCTTTATCGTGTTGCTTGGCAGTCTAGTGCTTGGCGCTCGCGGCTTTCAAACGGTACTGAGATTCCAGACCTCTAGAAGCAGCATATCGTACTGACGGCTGGAAGATCCAATTCTGCGAGAATGAAAACATGGTCGGTCCTTGCAGCTACGTACCCATGGACTATGTCGGCGGATGCTTCCCTCTGAGAGACTATCCGTATGTGCATCTCATCGTTTCCAAGTATCTTTCTAACAATGGGTGGTCATGCTGCGAATCCCAAATCGGTTATCTACCCGGGTAAAGGTACCTGTGCTGCAGACGCTACCTACCCTTGCTGGTCCTGCACCGTTTTTGATACTGTGGAGTTGGTCGACCTTGGGTACGTTGCCAGAAAACTGTGATGCATAATCGACGACTGAGGAATGAAACAGGCATCTCCAGTGTATGGTCGGGGACCAGTACAAGAACTACACGCTGCCTGCTGCAGAGTCCGTACTGGAAGTGCCTTTCCAAGCTAGAGGCGTCCGGTGTAGCTCGATGAATCCATCCGCGCCCGTGGGCCCGCTTCTTGCTAGAGCGACAGCGAGGCCAAGAAACGCCTAATATCAGGTGGGGAAGCCGACGATTTCACGCGGGTTGACGAATGAAAGGCTAGATCAGTAATATGCGCGGTCAAGATGTGAAGCGATACGGCGAAGCTGCAGGGGGAGTAAAAGAAGAAGACTGGCTAGTGGGTTGTTCCACCTTCCTAGATTGAGCCAGACTTGATGATTATAGTACTCAATAGCAAGCTTTTGAAGTAATTCGACATTAGATCTCTTTCCGAGTGAGGGTCCTCAGCAAGGATTCGGTGCAGGTGCCTCGTCGTTCATTGTTGATGGTAGCTATAGACGAAGAAAATCCCTGATTAGGGGTAATCTTGCACAATTCACATGCATTCAGCCAGAATCGATCAAAAATAGCATGCATTGTTGGTTGTGACTGGTACAAGCTGCTCGAAGCTACAGCTGGATCGAGACTCGTTCATGGTTCGAAGCTTGCACAAAAGGCCCTGCCTAAGCTTACTTTTTTCGCATTCGAATTGGCGAACGAGGCTGATTTGAACTATTGCAATACTTCTGGCTTATTGCTTGTTGTAACGACGAGGCATCTGAACAGTGACATGGCGATGTCCTGTCGAGATCGCCTACTCCAGCTTTGCATACTGCTATCCCTACTTCTCACCAGAGCAGCTTTAGAGTCAAAGTTCTTAATTCAGTATCCCCTCTAATTCACTAGCTCGGAGCCAGATGGAATGCTGGACGCCAGATTGCATAAAACTTAATACATCCTCGCTACTGGTGCTACCCACGAAGGTCCAGGTTCGAGCTGAAACAACCAAGGCATATGGTCCATAAGCATTGACGTATTGACATCTGCCTCCGGCCTAGCTGGCAGATGCTTAGCTGCCGCTGCTCTTCCCTCTCCCTCTACTTCTGATATCTTCCGCTTGTGATTGCGTTTCCCGTCGCCTTTCGTCACTGACGCCGTGTTCTTCTTGACATTCCCAATGCGTGCCTTGCGATGATCGCTGTTGCCCATGCTGAATCTCTCTAGCATGACTGGCGAAGTCGGCCTGCGGCTTGGGTTTTGAAGTTGTTGCGCACATAACACAGGAACGCCGCGTGCAAATTTTTGCATGCACCTGCGTCTACGGAGTCGATCTTGGTGGCTTTCTGGCGCGAGAGCAGCGTGTTCGGTCATGCTGTATAATGACCGGTTATTTTTCATCCTCACTGAGATATTTGACGTTGCAGAGACCTCTGATGTGCCTTGCTGGCGAGGCTGTAACTTGCTTCCGCCAGTGCCCTAACGGAAAGAGTGTGTTCTCTCCTGGAGCGTCTTTGATTCGACCGGCCACTAAGAGTGTGTAGTAGAGGAACCATTCTGTCATACTGAATACTTCATGGAATATCAGAGAAAGAGTTTGAGCGTTCCTGGACGACAGTCCCGGAGGCTCCTCAGCTGAGCTGTTTCACTTCTTTCCTATATCCGCCATTCTGAGTTCCTTGAGACTGAAGTCTAGACACTCATGTTGGGCAGACACGGCTTGGTATTGGTCCAGAACTCGCCGTCAAGTCTCGTCAGAGGTTTGATGGCCTGTATATGGGACAATACGCACTGTGACAGTACCGTTTTTCGCCGGGGATGTACCTTCCAGCGTCAATTAGCCAAGGCAGACGCCTGGCTTTCATGTCGGCACAACCAAAGGGATCGTTGAACAAAGTCAAGCGGGTTCATACCAGTTGAACTTAATGAATTATGCAGAGGCGTCAGCGATTGTTCGTGGAGATGCATCATGGACGCGTTATGTCTTCCGGTCAGCGTTTGACAGCAACGCGACTGTCGGCGCACAGAGGTCTGGTTGTGGGGCTTGGCGCAAAGGTGACTTCGAGCCAGGTGGCAGGGCTCGAGAGTGTCACTGATCACCAGAGTGTCAGCAGAGCGGCTTCCGCATCAATGTAGGGTTGAAGGCGTAGGACATACACACACACACACTTTATTTACGCCCGGCGGCCGAGCCGAAAGGGCTACTAACGCTGTCTGACACTACACTGCTTATGCTACATCGCGGCCTCACTAGCCCCTGTGCCTTCTTTGACTCGCTTCTCCATGCCGCTTGTTGTCCACGTCAAAGCCCTTGCGTGATATCTACGTCGCTCGTTCTCTATCTATCGTCTCTCATCAGACGCTTGTGGGTTAGTATTGTTGGTGGCAGGCTGGCTCAGAGTCGGCTTCTCCAAGAGATTCCCCAAGTGTTCAGCGTCCTATCTGCGGCGGCTGAAGCGTTGTCTGCTCTGTTGCACAAGGCTGTTGATGAGTTTGTGTTAGTAGGTGAGATTCATCCGGTCCCTGGATGTTAGTTTGCGTCAAGTCTTCCTGTCGCCATCGCGAATCGAATCGTCGCTCGCACTGCGTCCATGTTCGGCGCCCATCTCGCGTCGTCTGTCGCTGCTTTGCCGCCCAGGTAGAGCGACATGTTTCCTCTACTTGTCTGCGTGCACTGCAGCATCTCTGCTCGCTGTGCTGTCCACCGTCTGCATCGGAACAGAAAGTGCTCCACTGTCTCTGCTGCCTGTCCGCACTCGCACTGGTCTGTGTCGCAAGCTTTGATGCGGTGTAGATATGTGTTCAGCTGTGCCATGCCTGTTCTGAGCTGCGCGAGCACGCTGCTCTCTTTACGCGATAGCTGGTCGTAGAGTTGTCGTGTGTGCTTCCCTGGCAGTGCCCTGTCGATTCGCTTGGAGTAGTTTCCTACTTTCTCTGGCACCTTCTTAGCGTTGCCTTGCTTGCGCGCAATGTTGTGCGTGGTCGATCGCATCCTAGGGAGCTGTGTCTGTGGTGTGGCGTTTGGTCTCGTTGACAACTTTGCCTCCTGCTTGGCGAGGCGCGCGAGCTCGCATTCTTCGCCTGCTGGCAGCCACAGTGCTGTCACCGTGTTGCCGTCTCTCCTCAGCGTCCGCACAGTCTCGTAGAGCTGGCTGATGTAGCTTTGACCCGACTGCTGCCGGGGTCTTCTCAGCGTAAGCACAGCCGCTTTGTTTCTTGTTGTTAGTGCAATGTTGCGGAACCGAAGCTTCGGCAGCCTACTCAACGCCTCGGCCATCGCCGCCAGCTCTGCCGAGTACGGATTCTGCTCCTCTCTCGTGCCCAGTGTCGTCGAGAACGACCGTGTTTCGTTGTTCTGTATGCTGATCGCACCTCCCATTCCGACGACTCCGTTCCGCGACGAACTGCTCACTGCGATGCGTACCGCCCAGTTCGCCTCGAGCCTCTGCGCCGCATTCTCACTTACTGCCTGCACTCTCTTCTCCCATGGCGCCAAGACGCATGGCCGGATCGTCTCCATCTGCTCCATCTCTATGTCCTTGAGCGCCTCGGCCACCTGGTAGAGCGGCGAGCGGTACTGCCTCCTGAACTTGCGCATGCGCGATGTGTTTCTTCGCAGCGGGTTGGTTTCGGGCAACACGTGTATGTCGGTCCACAGCTTGACTGCTCGCTTCCAGAATCGCTCTTGTGCGCTCGGGATGTGCGCCTCTGCCTCTGCCACCCACGTCGCTACCGTGACGAACGTCCCTACGATCGCTCGTGCTCCTATCCTCTGCACCCTGCTGATGGGCCTTGCGACTTTGTCCTTGCAGGCGTGCATCCACACGTTGGACGCATAGTCCACCGTCGGCGCCACCGTCGCCGTGAACAGCTGCCGTGCCACTGTGGGCGAGATCCCTTTCAGCCTCCTAAGCTCTAATGCTGCTTCCAGCCCCTTTGCGGCCGCGCTCGCGATGTGCTTGTGGTACTTGAGGCTGGCGTCCATGAGCACGCCGAGTATCTTGACATGGTCTTTGGGCGACACGCTCTGCCCCTTGATGACGAAGGGGTCCGCGGCGCTCTTGTACGCTTTGCGAGTGAAGTGGATGACGGCCGTCTTCTCCGCTTCGAACGTCGCCCCGCTTCTACGTTCCCAGTCGAGTGCGTCTTTAATGATGGCTTCGATACCCTCCCTGTTGCTTTGCGCCGTCGGTCCCGTGACCCACGCGGTGAAGTCATCCACGAACGCGATCGCACCACCATACGTGTCGATGCGTCGTTGCACCAAGTCAGCGTTGAAAAAGAGGAACAGAACAGGCGACAGGGGCGATCCTTGCGGCAAACCTGCTTGTGGCAGCTCTCGCGTCTCGGAAGTCTGTCCGTTGACCTGGATCGATGCCGTGCGTAGGACATACATAACGGAGGCGGCTTTTGCTCGGCCAACCATCGTTGCAAGATGACGCTCGGACCTGTCAATTTAGGTAAGGGTCTTAGCGGCTGGTACAACTGTCAGAAGGGCAATGACGAGCTTTCTGCTCTTGAAGAGGGCAAGGCGATACACGAAAATTCGGCGTTCAATCTCTTAGAGAGAGACTGCCGTTGCATGCCTTGTCCGCTGATGACATTGATCGGGAGCCACCAAGTTGCAAGGTTACTGTAGGAATAGGACAGTCTGACACGTATCCTACGTGAAGCAGTTCTCTACCACCGTATGCTAACTGTGAGTTGCCGACCCAGGCCAGTTTCAGATCGCCCATCCACGGAATTCGTTGTCCTGATCGACAAGACGCCACTGCAGACCTCGACGTTACTTATTGCACCAGCCAGCTTGCTTCGCTTTTGCCATAAGAAGGTCGAAAGATAAGCCGTTGAACTCGACCATCAAGCCTTCAACCTCAGGTTTGAGTAGAAGGCTCATATGATTGGATAGAGTCCTGCAAACGACGCTGCGCAAGCCCTTGTCATCATCAGGGGTGGTGGTGTACGCGTGGTACGCAGCCTGCGTGAATTCAGCATGATCCCAGAATCTCGTACACGCCCACCGAAACTTCTCCATACTCAATGCTTTCAGCCCGATAACTTCGTATTTGTCCGCAATTTCATACATCTGAGCATGGATGAGAAGCTGGCTTGCATCCCCTTCTACAGGTATACATTGGTCGCAAATAAAATCTACGCAGGTATAGTTGCATTGTCTCCCGCAGTAGTGGTGTGGGCAGATCCAGGAACATTCTTGACTGTTCCAGTCGTCTTGGCCTGCGTCTTTTGGGCATGTGTGCGAGGCAGTCTGCGGAGAGTTCTTATTGCCTGTGTTTGTGGAGGCGGTGGAAGTCGACAAGATAGGATCGTAGTCAGCCTCGTACAAGTACTGAACTAGCAGCTTAATGATGGCTGCGTCGTCGGCTGAGAGATCGACTTCACCTTCCAGATCCTCCTTTCGGAATGTCAGTATCATCCAGGTTGCGAGAGTTGCCTTCATTGTCACAAGTAAGTCTGCTTACGTACCTTGCCCCCAAACTTGATGGTTCGTGCGAAGAATCTGGCGCGTGTGCACACGATGTTTTTGTGGACCTTGTACAAGTCCTGACCACATTTGAGTGTAAAGTCGTAGAATTCTCCGGAAGCGAGCAACCTACAGGATATATGTGTTGAGAGGAAGTACGTACTCTCTGAAGGTGACCGTCAACAACTCACGGGACGCTGTAGCCATCTTCACAGCTGTAAGTGGTGCAGTGCTGGGTCACAGGGTCAGGGCGGAGGCGAGCGGCATGGCGCAACGGATTTCGAACTTGTCTTCGTGAAGAGAAACCACGGAATAGCTTACTAAGATATCATATTCTTGTTGGAAATACTTATTGCACACGAGATTGAATGTGGTGATGAAGACGTGGGTAAAAGAATGTATTACTAACAAGGGATGCCCTCGACCACTTAGCATTGTAACATGTGCCCTTGCCTCGGCACCGTGGTACTGAATGCCACATCTTCGATTAGCATTGAGCTTAACTATCAAGAAATTGCGAAAGCCTGGCTGCGAACGTGCATCAACGATGCTGAAGCTATCGGTCATTTAGAAGACGAGCGACTTTCGGTACTGGACCACACTGGTTGTACGGAGTCATTCCAGACCTCACCCTATGCAAAACAGTTGGATTTATGCATTGTCTATCTAGACTAATCGCACACACGAGACACAGCTCTGGAGCTCCCATTAGACTACAGGGCTGTTGTCCTACTTGAAGCTCAACTGACCAAGGACAGGCTGACAAAAGGCTTCCTGGGCCGCAGAGACATGAGACGCACCGAGTCCATTTCCTTCGTCAGTGGGGTAAAGAGACACGGACTTTAGTATTGAAAGCACCTATTCCAAGAGCTTTAGCTCCTCTTGAGTATTTTGGAGTATGTTGCGATGGAGAGAGCGATGTTGACTTTGCGTTACGTAGGTATTGTGGGACGCAGGGAGGCACATTAGCTCTAGAGTAGACAATCCGATGTGATCTAATTAGTGCCTGCGATTTTGACAGAAACGGGACACGGGGCCAAAGAAACGGGACACGGGGCCTTTTGTAACAAGTGATTGGGCTGCGATGCTCATTAAAAAGTGTAGTACCAGTATTGGGCAATCTGAAATTGTTTCTCAACATTGACAGAGGAGATTTTACATATACTTCATGTCTCTGCTATGATCGCGGGTATAGCTCTATGGTCCCTAGGCTCATGCCACTACATTGTTCATCCGTGCTTTGGACCGCAGGGAGGTAATGAAGCGAGCAAAGGTTCCCGAGTTCATTACCACCCCGCTTAGTTTGCATTCAAGGTCCTCAGCTGGGCAAGTCTGCACAAGATTCCGAACAAGCGTTGAGCTTATACCGGATGGTTCTCTCGTCCCAGGTATGAACCGTATAACAGATCCAGGAGTGTCCATACGGTTGCAAATCCTTATCGCTTGCGCCGTGGCAATTGATTCTTCATAAATCTCACACGACAAGCGATTTAGTCGATCTAGACCCAGTCACCGGCTGCTCTCACGATTTATGGGACACCAAGTCATACTTGCCTTCGTCGAACATGCTCTGGATGGTTTGGGGTTGAACATAGAGCAAAGATATACCTGAGCACAACCAAGCGGTTTTCTCTAAGGCATCTTCCCATATAATGTCTTTCCTCGGTGCGATTTTCTTCCAAGGTCCGCAGTTTATCAAAGATCTGAGGCCCATCCACGAGACAAAATCTGCACGTCTGCTGATATCGCTGGTGATGATGTCCTTGCAACACCAAGACATCGGAGGCGGTAACTCGTGCAGGCGCACGTAATCTGGACCGCATAATAGGACAAACTCGATATCGAATCCGTCCCCGGTAATTCTATGCGTTAAGAGGCGACCAAATTCTTCCCACTCTTGCTCTGTTCGATCATAAACCCAAAACCAATCATTGGGATAGTACTTCTGTCTCCAAAGCTGGACCCTTTGCTCTTTGGAGAGTATCATGTCCTCGCCAGCCGCGCGAGACTTGCTAACAAGCTTATTGTCGTCCAACGGTATGACTATAGCAGCAACTATGTTGTACCCACTCTTAGCAAATCCATGACGTAAGAGTTCAAGATGGCCATGATGAGGCGGATTGAAACAGCCAGGGTATATGAGTATACGATTCGTGCGGTCAGATCGAAGGGAAGGTGGATAATGGGTGATGCCGCGATCAAAAACCAACTCTAACAAATAGCCGGAAGAGGTACGTCCCTGATAGCACTCCAAGATATACGGCTCCAGACAAATTGTCTTGGTACTCATGTGTTTTTTCATCTCCCTACATCTTCGGTCTCTTTTGCGTGCACTTAGATGTTCTTGTTGTTCGATTTTTCCTTTCTGGTTCAGAATTACCCCTACGCATAGGCCGATGACGGCTCAGAGGGCAGAAATCCAAGTGAAACCTAGGACAAGTGTGTGAAGTAACAAGATACGCAAGCGACAGCAGAAGAACAGTTATGTGTTTTTGTTGCCTCTGCAGCAGATTGTTTGCCCTTCAAGAATACAAAATAGGTTCAAATAATATATCTGCTTAGTCTAGACGGTTATGTTAGTTTTATGGGTTGATGCCCCCGAAATACGCTAAGGACCTTTCAGTGTTTCTTCGTCATAGCCCGCAATCATGTGGTTAACAAGCTTGTCGCGCCAAGTGAATCCGTCTTTTCCTTTACGTCAACAATCCAGGGCTGTGCACAAAAAATCGCAACAGTTGCTGTGCTTCTTTTAATAGCAAAGGAGTTCATTGCGTCGACTAAACAGCTTAGAGTTGCAGTTAGAAACAGTGCACTTCTATGTTAGTGTTTCTTGTAGCAAATTTGAAGGCTTGCCTTCAGCCAGAGCGGGTACAGAAGCGTTGTTATCGTGGTGTATTAGAGAAGAATCCTAGATGCCACTGCACGTCTAATTATAGTCTTGCGAAGGACAAACCCTACTAAGCCCTTCTATTAGCTTGTGTCTTTTTTTTTTAGCTTACCCTTTATTAGGCTGTTCGGGACAGAGAGCCCTGTTCTAGGCTAGCCCAGAGATGTCGTCTGTTAGTCCTTTGAGGGTTGCTGTCTAATTAATCTCCTTATAATGCTCATTGGGCGAGATAAAGTTTATCTCCTAGTTGAAGGCGCTAACGTAGTCTAACATAATTAGCTAGATGTATCCTTAGCAAAAAGGGCAACAACAAGGCTAAGAGGCAGTACGTTAAACGCAGTAGGCTAGGGTGTAGGGAAGTTATTTTAGGTGCGGCTGCAGGATAGAGGAAGAAATAGTTAAGAGGGTGCTAGCTTCGTTTCTTCTCGGCGCACCCCTTGTTTGAGCGGTAAGTGGCTCCAGAACAGATTGGTACGGTCTAGGGGATAAGAACACCGAAGGTCCTTGCTCGCGTCGATAGCGCCAATGATCATCGTAGAGATGGTTTAACCGTAGTGTGGATCTAGCAGCCATCGCGTCTTGCAGCGTATGGCGGCATGGATGACCGTTTGTTTTCTCGAAGAGGCCCGAACAAGGATGCCCACCACGACGCTGTCGTTGCTCTTTCTGGCGTAGCAAGTCTTGTTGCCTGATGCGCTCGATAGCGGGTGGTGTGAGGACATCGTGGATTCCAGGAGGCAGGAAGGGCATGGACTCGAGCTTGTGCTGAAACTTAGTGCTGTGTCTGGAACAAGCAATGTCTTTTTTGTACTTGTTGTATTGACTTACGACCATCTGCTCGATCCTACCGACGACACGAAGCAAGTCACCTGTTGAAGTCATGAGATAGCCCTTCAAGACCTTGTGCATCCCCTCAACAGGTGAACTTGTGATTGTGTTGTAGTGTCGGTGATGGGACGTCCAGGCCGCTGCCCACTCCGCGCGTGTTATGTATTGGTTCTCTTGCAGGTACCTGCAAAGCTCCGGCTGGTGACTGTAGTCTTTGAGCAGATCGTTCCATTTGAATTGGAATTCTACCGGCCTCTTTGCGTAAACAAACTGCTCTGATTAGCTGAAAGTTATTTGAACTATAAAAGAGCTGCTTTGAAGTGCTCTAAGCGTTGAGGGTCAGCGTACCTGAGTCCAACGCTTCATGAACGAAGCCCTTTGTTCAGTGATCCTCTGCTTCTCTTCTTTCGTTATGCCATCGGCGTCTCGCCAGATCTGTTGCGCTTTCGTCTGAACATTCTTGTTGATATGCCATACGCACAAAAGCTGAGGAACCCCAGGAAGCAGCGAGCGCGCTGACATCTTTAGAGCCTCTTCCTGATCGCTGATAAACACACGCGGTTTTTGCACGCCAGTCTTGCGCAGGAAATTTGCGATCGCCCAATGATAATCTGAATGTGTCTCATTGCTGAGAAAGCAGAAGCCCACAGAGAAGAACGTCTGCAGATCAGTGCAGCCGAGTATGTGCAGTAGAGGGAGTTTGTACTTGTTAGTTCGATATGTGCAGTCCATCAGTAGGACGTCAGGGTTTGCCAGCAGAAGCTCGACCAGCTTCTGATGGGCGAAGAAGAGGTTCTGAATGCGATTGTTGTCGTCCTTCTTAACGGCGAAGATCCAGTCTGCTGTGAATGGATTGTCTAGCA